>JAWWEV010000115.1:112109208-112145742 GCA_035583235.1 Hafferia zeledoni
GGGCTGACCCTGCTGAGCATCCGAGATGTGACGGGATGGGATGGCAGGGAGGCTTTGAACTGCCAGGGGACGGTCCCTACTGAGACTTGAACTCAGGTCCTTGGGATTCGGAGTCCAGAGTGCTCTTCTTTACACCACGGGACTGCCCCCAGGGCTTGTTTACCTGGTTGTCAATTGCAACAGTCACCTGGTGAGCCGCGACAGGGCCTTTGAGTGAGGGGGAAAAGTGGCTTTGAGGGGGTGAGACAAAAACTGAATATATATTGAGACATGGTGTTTAGGGAAGAGAAGGGTTGTGTGGTGTTGTGGCTTCTCCCTTCAGTGTGATTGCGCTTCCTGCTGTCTCTGTAGTAAGTAAGAAAAAGAAAGTATAACTTTAAACTGCAGCAAGGGCCGTTGTGGTCAGGAGTTATGGTGCAAAGTTTTAGTAACTGATCAGTGCACTGAACTGCGTTAGAAAGATAAGTCATAGAATCACAGAATGGGCTGGGTTGGAAGGGATCTTAAAGATTATCCAGTTCCACCCCCTGCCATGGGCAGGGACACCTTTTACTGTCCCAGGTTGCTCAAAACCTCATCCAGCCTGGCCTTGAACACTTCCAGGGATGGGGCAGCCACAGCTTTTCTGGGCAACCTGTTCCAGGGCCTCACCATCCTCGCTGCAAAGAATTTCTTTGTAATATCTAATCTGAAGCTGCTCTCTGTCAGTTTAAAGCCATTCTCTCTTGTCCTGTCACTTCATTCCCTCATCCAAAGTCCCTCTCCATCTCTCTTGGAGTGCGTTTAGGCGCTGGAAGGATCTCGAAGGTCTCACTGGAACCTTCTCCAGGTGAACACACTCAGCTCTCCCAGCTTGTCTCCAGAGCAGAGGGGCTCCAGCCCTTGGAGCATCTCCATGCCCTTCTCTGGACTCGCTCCAACAGCTCCATGTCCTTCTTATTTTAGGGGTCCCAGAGCTGGACAGTGTTGCAGGTGGGGTCTTTTGAGAGCAGAGAATTTTCTGCTAATGGAGACACCTTTAAGAACAAATTAGGCTTTTCTTTGGTCTGTTCTGTTGCTTTGCCATTGCTGCTCTTTGACATAGGGTCATGCTGCCTTATGACTTTAGAAACAGATGTTGAATGCACAAGAGCTTGTCTAGAAGGCAAATTGGGATGCTTTTTTAGTGGTCCTGCACTGAGATAAATACACAAGATTTAAGGTAGCAAAGTGCAGATATTTGGGCTCATTTTGGGCTCGCTGAGTTGAGCCCAATTTCCATCACTTGTGGAATTGCTGGATTTTAATTCTGTATTTTCTTCCTGTTCCCATTGATTTACAGATAATGAAACCCCACCACACACCTTCCACTAAAATGGGGGAGACCACTGCTGGAAGATCAGCAAAAAACCCTTTTAAGTCTAAAAATCAACTAAAGTCTTCCAGCAAAAAAAAGGCAACAGATGGAGAAGGAAAAAAACAAGGTCAAAAAAGACAGGTATGCATTATTTTGGATCAAACAAAGTAGAAAAGTAACCAAAGGAATAAAAAAAGGCGGTTTTGCCCATTTTTAAACTGGACTTTGTAGAGAATAATTAGGTAACCAAATGTAACTTGAGAAAATGCACAGTGTGAACTCCTGAGCAGCCTTGGCTGTTTCCTGGTTTCCAGAATTCCTAGTTGGGTGCTACTGTGCCTGTCACAAGTAGAGGGAAGCAGTGCCTGTTCATGAGTAAAAAGGAAGCTGGTTGTGCAGCTGTGAAGAGCTGCTGAACAGCATCAAGTCAGAGTTCATTCAGCTCAGTTTATTCACCTGTGGAAAATATTCTGTGTGTCTCAGGACAGGATTCTCCAACAAGCTTTCTTGCCCAACCACTGAGGTTATGAACAGCATGATCTCAAGATGTGGCTGAACAGCCAAATATCTTGTGCATTTATTTCATGATCTCATTCTTGGAATGGGAGGAATTAGGAAGAGTGGATTGTTTTCCTTAGCCTACTTGACTGGTGCACAGTTCACAAAAGCTCTTTTTTTGTGTTAAGTGTATCAGACTTCTGCCAGACAGTAACATAGTAGGTTCATAGGAGTAGATGGATGATTGCACAGCAGAGGATGTTTCAAAATTGCCACATTTGCTGTAAATTTTTCTCTTCAGCAGGTCACTCAGACAGTCAAAAGGAAAGTTAATGAACAGAGGAACTGTTCCCCCGTAGGTAGGATCCTGTTCTTTCTTGTTAAATCTGAACTGTTCCACCTTTGACTCTGATCTGACTGAACTGAGTCATGAAACTGTCTGTCCAGGTTTCACAAATCATATATTTTCCTCTTTTTCCTTTGTGTTAACAGGAGAAAATGGTTCTTCAAAAAAAGTAAAGCTATCTAGTGCTGCAATAGAATCTTGGCAGACTCTCTCAGAGACCAGTAGACAGTTTCTGGAAACTGTAGTGGATTCAGTAGTACTGTAAGTGCCAAATATCTTCATGGTTCTTTTCTGTTTCTACAAGGAATAAATTAAAAATTGTGGTAATGCTTGAACTGGAAATGCTTTGTGGCTTTTTTGGGCAATATGGCTGGCTGTGTATATTTTTTTCCAGTATAATATAACACTTTCTATCTGAAATTAGAAATTTTTACCTAGAGTAGTTCTGACTGTGTTCACTTCATTTGATGTGTTCTCTGTGCTCGCAGGCCTTATGATGGGAATTCTGCCTTTATTTTCTTTCCAGGTCTGTTTTGTGCCAACAGAGAAAGGAAAAAGATGATGTTCAGAAGCACCTCAATATACTGAAAAAAAGGTATGAAATTGTAAAAAAACCCCAACCAAAACCACAACAACAAAACAAAAAACAAAACAAAACAAAAAAAAAGAGGAGAGATTTCTATTACCTGGTTGCTTTTTACCATGCTTTGAGGGCAAACTAAAACTCTCCCTCTGACATAAAGTTATATCTCGTGTTTCATCAAAGCATTCCCAGGTTTTACTAAAATGATCATTATTTGGAAGCAGTTAAAGATGCTGCTTTTAGAATTTAGTTTTACTTTGAAAAGCAGAATGATCAGAACTGGAAACATATTAGGAAGATACCAGTTGGTGTCAGTGTATAGTCAGGGAGCGTGCTGGCCAATGAAACCAAACAAGTTCAGTGCAGTAGCAAAGGTGAGAGTGGTGGGATTTCTTGTTCCTAGTTCCCTCCTTAGATTTCTATTCCACACAATTTTGGAAAGGAATTCAATACAGCTTTTCTTCCTGTCTGGAGCCTTTTATGTCAGTGGCAGCAATTGGGCTAAACTGAGTTTAGTTTTTCCCCAGATAAGTCATTCATCACCTTTCTTGTAGTTCTGCAAAGAACTCCAAGCAAGTCCTGATTTCTTTTTTCTACACTTAAGGGTGCTTAGAGCTTTCAAGACTTTAAAGGTGCCTCCAGGGAAGCTGGGCAGCCTGAAGAATATCCCGAGCCTTCAAATGGCAGAGAGACAAATGCTTGAGGCAAATGAGGAATCTTTGGCACAACTACAGGTATGAAAGGCAAGGAAGGGAAGAAATTACCTTACCCAGCTGCTGCTTCACAGTGTGTTATAACCTTTCAGTAGAGAGACTGCTGGCTGTGCCTGTGCTGTTGTGTAGGAGTGTCCACTGCTCATCATCACCCCCCTTTGCTGCAAAGCAATGTTTCTTTCTGGAGGGTTCTATGCAAAAGACTCATCATCTTTAAAGTAAATTTTATTCTGGTTTCATACCTGTTTTATTTTAGGAAGAAATAACTGAAGCTGAGCAATCAGCAGAGCGCACTGAGGAAACTGTCCAGGAGCTGCAGTACAAAATTCAGGTGCTCAAGAACCAGTTAGAGGAAGATGAAAGAAAGGCCAGGAAGGTATTTCAAATTAATATTTCTGTACTCTAACCTAGAGGGATAGGCTGACTTCCAGAGCTGTACTAAACAAGCTGTTTCTCCAGGAATGTCATTTAAGGAAAGCCTCATTTGCCTTTGGAAATGGATCTTTTCAATCTTGCCCACTTTAGCCACAAAATTTAAGAAATTTAGTTTTCAGAAGTTGGATAACGACAGCCAGGTTATTTTTCTATTTATGTGCCTGATTTTTGGAGTTTTTTGATTATTTTTTCTTGCTTCTTTTCCCTTTCTAGATATTCCAGGAAAATGGCAGTGGAGCACTCCACCTTCCAGAACTTCCCAAGCACAGTTTGCAGGCACCCACTTTGCAGGTGAGTGTGGATTATATAATGAATTTTCAGAGACATTTTGGTTATGAGTAGTAAGACAACAGAATGTGCTTTTATACACTTCTGTCAGAGGAAGCAATTCTGAAAATTCAGAAATATTGAACAGGTTTTTCTTTTATTCTTTTCATTGGAAACTGTAGACACTGCCGTTTTAAAAACAACAAACCCCTGGAAACCCTCCCCATCCCTGGAAGTGTTGAAGGCCACATTGGGTGGGACCTGAGCAACCTGATCTAGTGGAAGGTGTCCCTGTCTGTGGCAGGGGCTTTGGAACTGGGTGACCTTCAAGGTCCCTTCCAACCTAATTCATTCTGTGATTTAAAGATCACTTGTCTCTTTGTAGAAAAACCTGTGGTCGTAGGGAACCTGTAATCATACCTGAAATATATCTCTATAACAGTTGGAGGCAAGACTTTGAATTTTTTTTATTTTTTTTAAATTGTAGCTGGGCTACATGAAAGTGAAATTCCTGTTGGGCTCAACAAAAGCTGGTTTTCATTGGTTGTCTATCATTCTTTCCTTCTTTAGGAAGAAATTTTGAAGACAAAGAATCAGAAAGGTCTCTTAAAGGATATGAATACTATTCAGCAGTCAGCTGACCTGAAGAACTTGTTAACCCTCATTGAGAAGACCTATGAGAAGGTGGACTTGCTTTGAGAAGCTGAAATATATGGAGTCTCCTTTGAGGGAGATAATGTCGGCCAGCACTCTGTTAATGTAGAGCAGCAAGATGCTGGGCATGGAAACTGTTTTCTTTCTAATGGCTTAGCTGTTGTGACTGCTGAATTTCTGTTAAAACTTTTTCTGTGAATATTGTTATATAAATCTGTAGATACGTTCTGCGACTGAAGTGATTTGTGTCCTCTGTCAAGGGGTTTTTGGGGTTTTGACTTGTGATGATAAATCAGGAGAAGGCAGGGAAATGGATCCTTGGTTATTTGGGCATTTGTATAGAGCTGGGCAACTATTCCATTATATTTGCAGTTCTGTATCATTTCTGAATCTGTATCTGTAAAACACTGAAGGCAGAATCTCTTAGCAAGGTGAGAGTTTAATCCTTTTTAAATGTGACACACACTCTGTTGTAAATACCCTGTTCAATTTTCTTACTTGCTTTTAATAAAAAAACATCCATGGCAGGAAATTGAATCATTTTTCTCTAAAGTACAGGATTTTTTCTACATTGGCATGTTCACTGCTTAAAAGAACCCCACCTGCTTTATCCAGGTGCTTGGGGAAAGCAGGTGAGAACATTACAGAGCAAAGCTCTGATCTGAGAGTTGTGTATTCACCTTTTATTTCATTAACCCTCAGATACTGTTCAGCACCGGAAGATGAAAATGAAGTAAAAAAATCTATTTTCCCATTCATAAGTATTTAGAAATGTTTCTCAAATTTTTGATCACTTGACAAGGGGAGCATTTATTGGCTTTACCCAAAAATACTTTAATCCAGACTATGGGTTAGTGGTTTTCCTGATTGCCAGCTATCTTAATTTTTACTGAGTAAAGATATAATGTTTTGCTTTCATTAAGAGTGATTTACTTGTCAGCAATTTACTGTGTGTGTCTTGAACTGCCTGAATCATATAGGTATCTTTTTTTTTTCTTTTAACTTTTTGCTTTCAAAAGAAAGTGTAAAGAAGAGCAGTAAGTAGGAATCAGAACTTTGACACAAGAAAAGCTAAAATAGGAGTAACTGAAGAAGGAGCATCAGCATTACAGGGATAGATAAGTACAGATAAATTAAAATAATTAATTAAAAATTATTTGTGATAGGCTGGCTGTTTTCAGGATGTTGTTACCTTGGGATTATCATGCACACATAAACAGAACAACATATACTTGAAACATATATCCAGATATTTAGGAGGTGGTCTTAACTCAGTTATGTTGGATACACTTTGTCTGAGCTGCAGAATGTGGTTTTGATGAGATTGGAAAACTCTAGGAGCAGGTTCACTGTTGATTGCTTTGTGTGGAGCTGTGAACTTGTGTGATATGACCTGGTAGCATCTGAAACTTCAATTTCACAAACGTTGGCTTCAAGTGGGTAATTTATAAGCTACAGATTGCTTAAGACATATCAGTAGTATCTATATCAACCCTTTCTCTTGTTCAAACAAAATATCTGCATGTCCTCTCCTGTAACATTTGGATATCCTTCTGTATCGACTCTTCTGCCTTGTCATGTAGGTTATCCAGTCCAAATCCAAAGGACAGTATGGGTTAACATCACCAAACTGGACTGACAGGAACCACTGGAAACTCAGTCAAAACGGGAACAGGGCTGCCACCTCACAGTGGTGTTTGGGGCGGCTGAGCTGGGTCGGTTTTCTCTGGTCTCCATTTACCTCAGGGCAAGAACCTTGGCACTGAGAATGAGAAGTGACTAATTTCCCTCCCACTGAGAAGAAAAGAGATCATTGTAAGTATGTGCAAAGCATATAATTCACTGGTATGAATGCAAAGAGATTAAGTGAAAAGATTAAAGACCCTTTCTAGAGCCTCTTGATTAAGCCTTGTGACACTTTCTTACGGAGTCCCTCCTCCTCTGAAGATGTGGCTGGCTGGCTTTTATTTCCATGCTCCCTAGCAAAGAGAGCAAAGCTTCTAGGACCAGTATACCAATGTAGAACAATTTGGATCAATCAAATTACAGATTTAAGATTCTGAACAAGGACTCTCATCATTCCCTCTGCAGCAGCCACTGAGTGAATGCATTTTATAGTCTCCTCACTTTCAGTTATTGTTGCACTCTGGAAGGACGAGCTCCAAGACTGAAAGCTGGTAAGTGGCTGATACTTGTTTCCAATCTGAAAATATTTCCAGGCATGAGGGTCTAAGAACTGTCCTTAAGTAAAATCTGTGTATTCAAACATGTACTGCTGCTGCCTTTAGGTATAGCTGCATGTATAGTGATGCTCTGTGACACAGATGCAGTTTTTCCATTGAAAAGGTGAGAAAATGGAGTATAAACTTCAAGGGAGGTAAATACTTACATGTGATCATAGAATCAAAGGAGGGGTTTGGTTGGAAAAGACATTAAAGCTCATCTTGTTCCAACCTCCTGCCATGGGCAGGGACACCTTCCACTAGACCAATCTGCTGATCTGTTATCCTGAGAGATGATTCTTCATCAGATGTTGCTTATTAGGAAAGTGGATATTTGGCGACTGCAATAATTAAGATATGTTAATAACAAATGATTTTAAGATTAAATAGTGCACATTTAAGAGGCAAAAGAAAGAATGAATGTTGTGATACTTCTGAGAAACCTTAGGATTGAGTTCTTTCTTTGGACTTTTAAAGTGAAGTTACACCTTTTTTTTTTTTTTTTTTCTTCTCAGGCTCTTTTTGGTTTTGGAGATTCTTTTGGTTTTTCATTTTACGTAGGAAAATTCTGAAGCAAGGCAATTATGCCACTCAGTTTTTCCACATTATTGAGTTTTTTGTGTGAATCTTTATACTCATGTGTGTTTCCAGCAAGAGAGATGCTGGTACTTAACTGCTCCAGGAAGTTGAAGATGCTGGAGAAAATCCTAAGGAAGAGTTTCCCTGAGTCCCTCAAGGTAACACAGCATTGACCTTCATTTTCCGTGGTATTTCCATCAGTGATTTCGAATGTTTGCCAGGGAATCAAAGCTGTAGGGAATGAGTTGTACTTCCTCTGGACTGACCAGTGCTGTTTAGATGGTATCATAGAACTAAGGAATGGTTTGCCTTGGAAGGGATCTTAAAGCTCATCTAGTTCTAACCCCCTGCCATGGACAAGGACACCTTCCAATATCCCAGGTTTCTCCAGGCCTCATCTAACCTGACCTGGAACTCCTCCAGGTATGGGGCATCCACAGCTTCTCTGGGCAACCTGTGCCAGGGCCTCACCACCCTCACAGGGAAGAGTTTCTTCCTAATCTCTAAACCTGTTCTCTTTCAGTTTATAGCCATTCCCCTTGTCCTGTCTCTCTAGACCCTTGTAAAATGTCCCTCTCCAGCTTTCTTGAAGCCCCTTTAGTTACCAAAAGGTGCTCTAAGGTGTCCCCAGAGCCTTCCCTTCTCCAGGCTAAACAACCCCAACTCTCTCAGCCTGTCTTATCCTTTGGTCCTGATTAGTAACCCAAGTCCATATACTTAAGAAAGAAGCACAGTGGTCCTTCTCCTCTCCACAGAGATTAGAGTTGGCATAATTAGACAATGGTTTATCCTCTGGCCTTACTGCTCAGTGTGTAGGTATCAACTGACACGATTTGTGTGTGTGTGTATGAAGCTTTCAGCTCTGTGTCACTGGTTCAGTCTCTGGTTTATAACACAGGTGCAATGGTAACATGTCTCAAACTGTCTTTCTTCTCTTGGCTCTTCATCCTGCAGGTTTATGGTGCTGTGATGAACATCAACCGAGGGAACCCCTTCAGGACAGAAGTGGTGATGGACTCATGGCCAGACTTCAAAGCTGTTATCACCCGTCCACAGAGGGAGGTGGATGGATGTGGTTTTAATCTTTGTTTCTGAGAGGTGCATCCAATGAGATTGGAGCCTTCTTTCCAGCTTTCTGAGATCTTTGTGGATGGAGCCAACTGTATGTGGGAAGTGTATAATGGGAAAGTAGGAAACATGAAATGCCATAGAACATCCCAGTGGGTGCCAGCACAAAGCCCACTATAGGAAATGCTGCTTTATCCTGAAACATTCTGCCTAGGAATTATAGCATCAACAAACCTAGTCATGAAGTACACACTCCAATTGATTGTAATTATCCTGATTACATTGACTGAAGATTACCTTGCAGAGTTTAAGCAGAGACACATTTTAGCTGCACTCATGACCCTTGACAAAAGTTCCCAAAGGTTCTTTCGTCTTTCCAGCCTTTGTACTGACAGACACAAAACCCCCCCAGAAAACCTTAGTGCCCTTATTGTCAGGTAGCTGCAGCTACAAGGTGAAAGAGGGGTCTTTTCCTTTAGTCCATAACAAGCTGTGCTAAAGGGGGTCTCGGAGGGGGCATTGCCATTACGCCCTCTGTCCATTGTGATAAGGCATCTCTGAGCTGCATGAATTTGTGGGTGCTTCCCCACCTCCAGGCTCAGATAACCATCCCCTGTTGTAAGCTCATATGGAGTACAACTAAATCCTTGTTGTGGTCTCTGGGACAACCAGCAATGCAGGAGTCAGCACAGGACATGGACAATCCCCAGCTGGCAGTTTGAGTGTTTCCAACCCGTTTTGGAGAGTGAGAGGGTGTAATCGCATTGATGAAGCCAAGCTGTGCTATTTCAGTTCAGCAGAGAACAGATTTTGTTTGCCAGGAGAGGTGTGGTCTAAAGACTTTACCTTGGCAACCTGAGTTTTTGGAACAGCAGTAGTAGAGGTGATCTTTGAACAATGAATTAGGTAAGTGTTTCAAGAAGCTGCCCCCAGGTTTGGGTTACTGTGCCTTGCGTATGTGAGACCTTACTACCATTGCAGCTTTCTGCCGATGTGGTGCTGTGCAGAGAAATAGCTATTTCTACTTTTTTACTTGAGAGTTGCTGGTGAAAATGTCTTGAAAGAAGCCACCCTCAAGCTGAAAGCATTTTTTAGGTCTCTGAAGTTGGTTTTCATGGAGATTTGGTTCCAATCTGAAAAATTTGTGTGTGAGCAGGTGGAGAATTTTTAATTCTTCCGTATTTTTTCTCCTCAGAAAGAGGTGGATGACCTTGACCATTATACCAACGCTTATGCAGTTTTCTACAAGGGGCTAAAGACTTACTGGGAGCTACTGGAAAACACAAATACCATCAACTGGGGACAAATTTTTCAGATTCAAGGTACAGTCCAGCTTTACTTGCTCTAAAGTAAACAGAACTGATACAGTCTTCAGGGAGTGTAAACTCTGTCATTCTGCTCTGCAGAAAGGTTTTTTTGTACTTAAGCAAAAATCAAGATCTAGGATATGGAATTTTTTTAGCTTTCTGAATTTCATCCATATCCTATTCACTGCTACCATTTCAAGTTCTGCTTTCACATAGGTGAAATTATTTCCTTGTCAGGAAGGCATGTTTATTGATGTTTAATTTTGTTACTGGCCATAGGTTTTTGTAGACAATATACAGACTGAGCTGAGCAGTAATTCTTGTGTAATTTGGGGTTTAGCGAGAGCCAGTGTTTGAAAATTGAACTCAGACAAGATTTAAAAAATAATTCTTCAAAAAACCCACTTTATTTGTGAAGTGCCTTAATATTTATCTTTGTATGCACAGGTCTCCAGGATGGAATATGTGAAATATCCAGAACTGTGGCTTTATCCAAGCAGGTAGATGTGAAAACAGCCTCTTTCCAGATGGTTATCCATTCAGACTCAGACACGCTGCCAGATGTCAAGCTTCGGTACGTCTAAGCAGTCCATGTCATTTATTGAAGTCATTACTATAGCAATGTATTTCCTAGAAGTAAATTTATATCCAAAATCCCAGGAGGACTGTTAGGGCTTCTCTGTGACTGGCCCAAAAAACTGACTGAGGAATTACTGATAAGGAAGGAACTATTGCCTTAAATACTTACCAAGATATTCTTTAATCAGTCAACCACTCTTGCATATTTACATTTCAGAATATGCCCCATTCCCTCCTCCTCATGTATACATGGGATCCCCAGGTCTGCTTTCCACGTCCTTTGACTTTCCTGTGTCAAAGCTTCTTAGATTTGATAGAGAGATCTGGGACTCCCACAAAACTTGTTTTTTACGGAGGGAGCTTTACACAACTCCTTGAATTTGTTTTCTATCATCCCTCTGCTGGTGAAATAGTGGTCTGACATCAGAGCAGAAGAATAGGGGAACTAGAGGCCTCATTTTTCCTCTAAAAAATTTCTCCACAGTGTATTTGAAATCTAGAGAGAATCTATCAGTCTTGGAGGATGAGAGACTGGAAATGAAATCCTTTCCACTCCCTTGTACTATCTTACATGTCACTCACGAAGGTTTCTTGCCTTCCTTAGCATATTCTTCACTCTTCCTGTAAGGAATAAGGCATCTCTGGAGTGTGTTGAGTGGATTCAGGAGCTTATAGAAAACTAAAACCAAAACTGGAGAGGTGCTACCCTGTGTAATTATTCCCAAATTTTCAGCCTAATGAACTCAGCTCATTTTGACTCACCTTTCTGATACAGACCTGGAAAACTATTTGTCTGGAGAAGGTAGCTTTAAATGTAGCACAGTTGCTTGGAGAATGAGTGGTACAGTTTTTGGCCTCACACTCTTTCTGTGCTGTCTCTAGGATGGACTCCAAACTGACCTTGGCTCACCTGGACATCTCCCACGCTGGCCTGCTCAGCAAAACCTGGTCACGGGGAGGCAACCCAAGGTGCCAGAAGTACCTTGCTGACCTCACTTGCTGCTTCCCCAGTGTTTGTGTATTGGATGAGCATGGGAATCCCCTCTCCTGGATCCTGACAGACCAGTTTGCTACCACGATTCACAATTACACCCTGCCAGAGCATCGGGGGAAGGGTTACAGCAGGCTTGTGGCTACCACTTTGGCTAAGACATTGCACAGGTGTGGCTTTCCAGCTCAGGGTAATGTCCTGGAGACAAATATACCATCAATAACATTACTGAAAAGCATGAATGCCCAGTTCCTTCCCTGCTCATATTTCAGAGTGATTCACACACCTTTTCAGTTTTTAGCCAAATATCACATGTAGCCAAACCTCACAAACCTACATTCAGATCAGATTCTGTGCACTGCAGAAGAACTTTGGTGGAATTTATTTACTTAGGTGAGATTAGAATTCATAACAGAGTTCCCTGTGTAATCCTAAAATCGAAGATATTAACTGTTCATGACTTCTTTGCTCAGGTAAAACTGCTTGTGGCAAATCCAAAAGGACTTAGCAATGGTTGTAAGTGTAATAGTTTCGCTGTAATTCATTGGAATTGTGCTGCTTCTGACTGAAGTATTGTTTATTCTGTATAAAAATTTTCTGGGATATCTACGATAGAATTTCTGGACATCTCTAATCACATTTTTCTGTCTTGGTATAAGTGTTAAGCCTTTCCTTTCCCTAAATGTGGCCTAAAAGTGATTAGTCTGTGAAATTAAATGGAGAAATCTGCAAGGAGCTGTCTGAATTAAAGAAAAGCTTTATAAAGAAGTCTTTTAAGGGTCTAATACAGCAACAAGTCTGTTTATGTTTATTTAACAAGTCTCCATATACTCAAGACAAATCTATTTTTCCATCTTCTACTGGAGATAGAGCTAAACATGCCACTACTGGATAAAATTTGCAGCACTGCTGGTAAGGTTCCTCACTGTCCTGAACTAAATACTTAATTGGGACTATTAAGATTTGGCCTAAATCTTGTGTTTATCTACTGAACTGAAAGGGGCCATGATTGCAGTGCCTCACAGGAATTCTGTTCAAGATAAAAGGAGTCTCCTTTAGAAAAGGAGATTATCTGAAGCCTGAGTGAGAACCAGTTTTGCCAGCTCTGCTTGGCAAAGGAAGGAGAGCAGAATTTGGAGGATGGACAAAGAACAAAGAGTTCAGGTGGTGGAAGGGGACCCTGTGAAGCTCTGCAGGTTTATTAATGAATTTAACTGTGAAATAGAGAAAAAGTTGTAAACAGAGAGACAAGCCATGGGGAGAAGGGAAAGAAGATTTGCAGGGTTAGTCTGTTGGGGAAACATGGTTGGATTGATCTCTCTACCTGAGAGAATGAACCAGAAGATTCAGGGAAAGGACCTTAGAGAACAAAGCCTACAGCAAGGCTCTGAAGGAGGGCAAAAAGATGGATTGAGACATTTAGTATCCCTAGTAGTCAAATATTCCATTAATACTTTAGCTTTCTGAGTTTCCTAGTACATTAAATATAAAAATGATATTTGTATGTGCCATTTGAAAGAGAGTTCAGTGTATGCCTGAGTCACTCACACAGGGCTGGCAGATTTGTTTTTGGAAAACCAAGACATGATTCTACTTTATAAATTTTTTAAAACTGAATTTAGTTTTTGGTGTAAAGCAGGGAATCTTGACAGGAGGGAGCTATTGGCTCACAGTGGAGATATTTTGAAAGCCCATAGAAAAGTGAGAATTTTGGGAAATGGGTCAAAGGCCAATTTGGGTTTAAGGCAGCCTAGTATTTTAGAATAACTGAATTCACCGACATTATTGTCTTTTTCAAGTTTAGGTTATTGGATTTGGTAATTCTCACTTGGTAATTCTGCTATTGACCCTTCAGTAGGGCCAGATGTCTACCTCCAGATTCTTATCCAGCCTCATTAGACCATTTTTACAGAAGCTGTGGAGATTCTATGTGTATTGAGGAGAATAATTTCCAGGTAGCTAAATCCAGTGATTTAGTTTGAAGACAGAAATTAATCATCTGATAAACAGAGACTCCTCAGCAGAGAGCCTGAGATGATCATGCAGCACAGGACCCTGCCATATGAAAGGCAGAATGTCAGGCTGACTCAGCAAACAAAGGCACTGGCAGGGCAACAGACAAGGCTGTCAACATTCTGATTTCTGGGCTCTGCAGACTCAGTACTGGAGCAGGCTGTGGCCACAACAGAGATATTATGATGGCCTTGCAATGGATCCTCACAGAGTCATACATGATCTTGTGCCTCTTCATAACTGCTTATTTTTTGAGATAAATCAAAAATTCTGTGGCGATGTGATCAAAGGGCACCTGCAGTAAAGAGAATGAATTATGTAGTACTTGAAGTTCTCCTTTTAGGTGGAGTTTTGTTTAATGCCTGTTATTCTACGCTTGGGTTGAGGTTTAGACAGAGCACTACCACAAATACTCATTGACTGTGTGGTGGGACAGTAGAAAGGAAAATAAGGTTTACTCAGCAATGTCTGGGAGGGTCCCTTCTGATCTGTGATGGGCAGGTTTCCAGTGTTGTCTAAAGGCTTTGGTCTCTTCCAGGAAATTGCTGTTTTTCACAGTCAATAAAAGAGGAAAGAGATGACCATTGTCATGGTGGTGAGGGAATAACCCCCTACACACCCTGAATGATCATTCAGTAAACAATATTCATGTCCCCAGCACTTGGGCAGTGAGCCCTGAAGTTTCTGGGTGGCACCTGAAGGAAGAGTACCACCCAGCTCCCACGCTTCCCTTGGGGACAGAGCAGTTGCAGAGTCTTGAGGAGGAATCAGCTTAAGCCTACTTTATGGAGTCAATTTTAACTTCCTTTTACTATTGCCAGGAGGTGGGAGCCCTTTGTCAACTGGAATTTGCAGACACTGTTTATGCAACATTTAATAGTCAGTCAGAAGGCTCATTGCTAAAGCACCAGCCATTTTCCATGGATGTAGGCTTTGTTTACTGACCTTATCCACTTACAGGATATTAAGGAAAAATATTAAAGACCCTCTGGACTCAGGTTAACTTGGCTTAAGATTTTTCCTGGGAAGTGATCTGCTATAACAAGTGCAGAACTCATATTTCTTTGTATGTAATAGTGGAAGGAGTAGGGAGAAGAACCAAGAGAAGAAGCTGCAATGAGGCATTAGGGAACATCAGGATACACAACCCAGCTTCAAACCCATCTGACTGCCAACGCCAAACAGCTTGTGGGATGATGGAGAGGGTTAAATTTAGAGGAGACTCGGAATTCTAGGGTAAAATGCAGCTGCAACTCCCTGGACAGAAGGTGTTTGACGTGCTCCCCATACAATAACTGACTGCTCAGAGGGCTGAAACAGAGAATGGAACCAAGTGGAGACCACATGACCCCCACCATTCAAATCCCAGCAGAGCAGGGGAACATTGTGGTACTGAGAGGATCATGAGACCATGCAGTACCTGTCAGCCAAGGGAGATGGATCAAGGTGCTCTGCTGCTGAGCTAACAACCATGTCAAACCCTTTTCTCAGGTGCCAAGCCATGGCCACCCCCCAGTAGGTATTGCAAGAGAACTTTTTACAGCAATCAGAAATAAAAGGTATTTATGACTAAAGCCACTCAAGCTCCACGTAAACATAAATAAATAGTATAAAAGTAAGTTGGGGAACAGGGGAAAATGGAGGAAAACTCCAGAAAAACTTCTGGGATCAGTTGCCATGCTGAACCTGTCTCTCTCCACCTTCACAGGGACACCTGTTGGGGAAGAATTATACTTTACACTTGCTAACTGTTGCTTTTAGGACTAGAACTTGTCCTTGTTTGATGTATTGGTCGGTTGCTTTAGAGCATATTTTTGCAGCCAGACACTATTTTTGACAACCACGAACTTTATTAACCTGTCACAATTTGTATTAATAAAGAAAATTACTTCATGAATTGTCAGAGTGAGTCCTCTCAGTTGCCAGCAGGAGATAAGACTTGGGCAGAGCCTGCTGAGGGGTCTTCAGACTCTTGGCTGAGCAATTGAAGTACCCTCTGACCTTGTGAAACTGCTGGCAAATGGTCTTGTTACGAGATGCCAACAGACTGATTGGGCACAAGGGTCTTGACTTTCCTGAGGCCACCAGCAGGCAAAAATCTAAACTATCCCCTTTCACATGACAGCCCTTCTGTTCTAAAGACCTGAAGGTCTGGACTTCCCACATTCACCACAGAGGCTCTGCAGTGCTTCCCTTAACCACAATAGTACAAGGTAGGCACAGCTTCATGGTCCACGTGTCTCTTTGGAGAAACCTGCACTTGGGAATGTTTTTTGAGCTGTGCTTTCAACAAACATTCATTACCAAGCGAAAACTGAAATAAGAAAGCTGAGGATGTGTATTTAGCTCGGATTAGGTGATCTAACAGGTTAATCCATGAGCCCTAAATGAGTTCACATTTCTGGTCCATTTATGCCCTTGCCCAGTCAATAAAAGAACACCACATTCGTTTAGAAGTACTGGAAACCTTAATTAAGTTGTGAATTATTTTGGTCAAAGGATTACGAAGGCAGATGTAATGGAAAAGTAATTTAAACATTTTTGAAACAAATAAATGCTGATTAGAGCTCTAGGAACGTGTCACAGCACACATTGTATAAGGTTTGGGGATGACATTAAATGAAATAGCAGGGCTGAGGTCCAGGTCTGAGGTGGAAACTCCAGGTGGAGGGTGGAAGGTGAACCTCTGCAGGAGGCTGGTGAAGAAAAGGAACAGCTCCATTTTGGCAAGAGTCTCACCAGCACAGATCCTCCGCCCTGGAATGAAACACAGAACAACCATGAGGGAGTCAGTGGGAGCTGCACTTCAATAGCTGGGAGAGAAAGAAACCTCTGAGAAAGGGCAATGGGAATCCAGAACACTTGAAATGTCATATCCCAGCTTTCAAAAGTCTATTAAGTACAAAAGTAATCAGAGAGAGGAAACTTGATCTTCAGATGTATGGTAACAAAGCCAGCTGGTGATGGTTTTTTTCTTTTCCTTCACCTAAATGCTTGTATTTTGTGGAGAAATGTACGGAAATGCAAATTGAATTCCTTAATTCTAGTTTTCCACAAAATCCAATTTTTTTTTTATTATTTTCAGATTTTTCCTTTACTTGGCTCAATTTTTGAGTCCCAAATTGACTGGTTGAGTCTAGACTTTGGCTTTATTAGTCTAGTCAGAAGAAATTTTTTATATTAAAATTTGTCAGAAAATTCCTTGAAAACTCACAAATGCTGGCTCAAGTAGGAGTGAGAAGGAAGGTGAGGGGTCATACTTTATAGATATTCAAAATTGCTGTAAATATAATTTTTTCTCAGTACTGTTGAGCTGCAGCAGCTTGTAAACTGCCTTAATCAGAACATGGTGATTCAAGGTCAGAAGTAACTAAAACCTAAAATAAGATTTTATTTTAACTCCCTTGGATGGCAGGAAGTGGAAAAAAAAGAGCTATTGTATGGCTGTGCTATGAAATAAACTTTCCAGGGAATGCCCAGACCTGAGAATCCTTGGATGTGCATCTAGACTTAAATCTGAAAAAGAATGCCTGGAAGTTGGAAGCATCATAAGTTCTTCTATGAAAATAAATATTTAATATATGTTGAATGATGTGGATGACAAGAATAATCTTATTCAAATATCATGTAGAATTACAAATATACAAATAGGGTCTATAGAAAAAAGGAGAGTGTTGTGGATATAATAGACAAGTCAGTCAGAGAATGATGTGTGTAAACTCAGGTCAGTGTCAGTCCTTGGGGAAGCCTCAAAATGTAACACTCTTCTGTCCTTTGCTTTTACACAGAATTTGGGGGTTTTTTTGGCAACTCCTCCTTGTTGTCACAGTGTATGAAGTCTTCACCCAGCCAACATTATTCATGACTTTTTAAAAGGGACATGGAAAAATTAAACATGGTTCTCTACGAGAGACACAGAGGCCACCTTTGCTGTGTGCTTTGTGTGTTTTTTGTGGCCATAGACAATGCAATTTGGTATGGTAAGACTCAAAGAGTCCCAGGCCATAGGGCAGCTGTGTGCTACAGATTATAATGTAAAAATATGTTGCCAAGCTATCATAGAATTTGCTGAAAACCTCCCTCATATTTAAGAAGGCACCACAAATCCTTAAGATTTGCAGCATATTGATTTTTAATACAGCTGTATAGTTTTCCAACACTTTGAAATAGCAGCTAACAGTTACTAAATCCCTTTCTCATTCTTTGTGTCAATTTCTTGAAATTCTTCAAATTTGGCTTAAGATTCTTTTCAAGGAAAAAGATTTTAGCGAGTATATCTTGAGATATGTACCTAAAAGGACATAAGATATCATTGTATTCAAAGCAACCTAGAAGGCTCAGAAACCTCGGATAAGCTCCAAAGAAAGCATGTAATGCTGAAGATGATGATGGTGAAGAAGGAAGGGGTTGAGATTCCCAACTCAGTTTTGTGGAGATGT
Organism: Hafferia zeledoni; assembly: GCA_035583235.1. Taxonomy (NCBI): domain Eukaryota; kingdom Metazoa; phylum Chordata; class Aves; order Passeriformes; family Thamnophilidae; genus Hafferia; species Hafferia zeledoni. The sequence goes on from JAWWEV010000115.1 coordinate 112,127,239, forward strand.
GCCAAGGGGCAGACCTGAGGGAGGTTCTGGGGTCAACCAGTTCTGGGATTGGATATATCCATTAGATATGATAATTAATTAGTGTTATAAATTTGTAGAAGCCCTGTGCTGTATCATGCACTTATGTGTTTAGCGTACCTTGAAGTGTTTTAATTAAAGATCTACTCTCTATTTTATCTATTCTAATACTGTCTAGAAATTTCTTTTTTACTATTTTAGGCATCAATCTACAATCATTGAATTCTGAGACACCAAGAACATCCAGAGGTTGAAGGAATTTGCAGCCATTTGGGAGTACTTGCTCTTATCAGAGGTGCCCCCTGAGAAATCTGTGAACTGTGGGGTGTGAAATGGCCCCCTGAAAAGGGTCATGTGCAGGCCAGGCCTCAGTGCCAGAAAATACAAGTAGTCCTTGTAGAAAGTAATTACTTGCAATGACAGTAAATGGAAAGGAGAGAGCACCTGCTGAAAAAGGTATAAAAGCATCCTTCTTCACGAATTTCCCATTGGCATCCAAAAAGTGCTCAGGGTAGAACATGTCTGGTTTCTCCCACTGTGATTTGTCGTGCAGGACTGAGGTCAGCAAGGGGATGATGTAAGTTCCCTGCAAAACAGGACAGTGGAATTAATACCTGGACAAATTCAGAATGAAGTAACATTAAAAAAACCCTGTAGGCATCTCACCTTGGGAATGAAATAGCCTTTGAGGGTGACATCTGCAGCAGTCTCATGAGGCAGGTCCAAAGGCAGGATATTGGCAAACCTCTGGATCTCATGGATGACAGCATCTGTATATGGCATCTGGGTCCGGTGCTCGATCCGTGGGGGGTTTGACCCTATCACTTGATCTATCTCTTCTTGGACCTTTCCTGAGGAAAGAATCAAGTATGAGAAAGATGCAAGGTCTCATTCATCCCTGAGGCACACTGTGTGTCATTGATGTAAAGTATAAAAATGAGTGAAAATCATGAATTCTCCCAAAATCTTTTTTTCCTTTTGGAAATAATGGAAGGTGAACAGGACTACAGTGTTTGATTGTTTCTTTACCAACAAGAAATCTAAAGACTTTTTTTCTTTCCTGTCTTCTGTCTAGAGTTCTTGCTTAGCCTAAAAGCTGTCTCAAAAACCCATTTTGACTGAATAACCCTGTACCATCAACCAGAATGGAAATGTCAGACACAGGGCAATTCCCTGAATGTTCTCAAGTATCTAATGCCTCAGTACAGTCAATTTAATATCTGCACAGGCCTTTGGTTTATCAACAGCCCATTTCTGAGGGAAACTAGGAACAATTTCATTGGCCAACACAGGACAGTTATTAATTAACGAGATTTTCCCGAGTGAAGGGCCCGGCCTAGATGAACTCTGTTTATAATCTGCTGGTAGGTTGGCTGGTGTGCCCCTCACTGGGTCTGAACCACAGGGCACAGCATTACCTAGACAATAATTAACTGGAAATCTTGGCTTTTTATAACTGTGTGTTAACAGATAGGTTGACCCTCCAGGTTCACATTTGGTTCCTAATGCCCCGAGTGTAACAGCATCTATCATAAAACTACTTACTCTGAATGTCAGGGTACTTTAGCATCAGCAGAAAGCCCCAGTTTAGTGTGGTGGAAATTGTCTCAACACCAGCAGTAAATAAATTGCTCACCAAGGATACCAAGTTGCCATTATGGAAGTACCCATTGGTAGTGGATTTCTCCTGAAAAAAGTAGTTGAGATAAAAGGATGAAAACGTAAACCTTTCCATATGGGAATGCAATTTATGTAGGTAAACATTTACTAAAGGACTAAAGAACCTTGGACTTGTCCCTGGAGAAAATGCTGACCTAGGTTTTACATTCTGCATGATCTCTGCGTTTACTCGTGCCAGCTGCAAAGAGAGCTGGATTCTCCATGGAGAAGGTAGCCCAGATATATCAGAGACCCCAGATAAGAGTCCCAAGTAAAGCCCAGGTAGTGACTTTATTTTACAGTGGATTATGTTTTTAAAAGAGCCATAAGGGCTGGGACAATAGAGAGAGCAGATAAAAAGATGCAGCCTCTGTAAATACATTGATATGGTCTGAAGAAAACAAGTAAGGGGAAAGGTTTGCTGGTTAGAAGGGGTGGAACTGCAACAGAGTGAAATATTGGTTCAACTCTACCACTTTATGTGTTTTTTCAAAGGCAGATTCCCCAAAGAAATTTAGCTGTAATTCTAGGGATTGGAAGGAAATTGTGTCTTCATAGAACCATGGGAGTTGAAATGAAAAAGAAAAGATTCAGTTACCTCCTGCTGTTTAACCAGGAAAGCATCAATAAAACTTCTTTGGTCATTTTTGTCCAGGTTTTTGAGATGTTCTACAAAAGTAACTTGTATAAAATTATGAAATTCATCTCTGTTTTGGAGAATAGTCTTGTTAGCCCTTAGGAGGAATCCAAGGTATGGGAAGATGTTGTACACCTACAAGAGTGGAAGTTGTTAGAATTTACCAGCCAGGGGGCAGAAGACACTGCAGAAAAAAAAAATCAGTAATATTGTGCCCATTTTGCAAATTCAAAGATGAAATTTAACATTAATATTTTGTTCTTTAGAATATGAAAAACTAATTCATGGTGGAAAATCCATCAGAGACCATTGAATACAAGGAAAATTCTCAGCCTCAAATTATTATTTTGCAGAAGTAATGTAGATGTCAGACCCAAACAGCTGCAAGTTTCCACCATGGAAATGAAAATGTTGTCCAGCAACCTTTTTTATTGTTTTAACCAGCTTTTCCACTAACTTCATTTTTTCTTGTTCATAGCCTAAAGAAATGAATCTGGTGTGTGGGAGCATTGCATGCAAGTATCAGAGAGTATTTCTTCCTCTTCAGCATTCTTCAAAGTATAGTTTAAGGATGTTTTTTGAGAGACTGGGAGTTTGATTGTTGGTGTCAAGATTCCCAGACTGTCTCTGAAGCTCTGTTTTGCCCAAGCAAATACTTTACAAACCTATTATCTCTCAAAGTCTCAGATTTTCCTGTTTAATAGAAGACACTGACTGTAAGTATTGCTACTTTCCTATGTTATCCAGTGGAACAGCAGCATAAACATGTTTATCATTACCGTAACCAAAGGTTTCCCAGCAAGTCTCATGTTTTCATTGGTCAGATTTATAAGTCTCACAAATCTGGAGTCTTTGTAGTCAAATCGTTTTCCAAGCAATATTGACACAATTATGTTGGCAACTGCTGCATTAATTATTTTACTGGCGTCGAAGGGCTTTCCTGTACAATGAACAAAAGAATATATTACATTGTGGCAAAGGATGTAATTTGTAAATGTAAATTTAATACTAATTATTGGTATTTATTGGCTGTGATTTGTTGTTATCATTGATTATTATTCAATATCAGAATAACACACCATGACACAAAATGCCAGAGGAACCAAATTCATCAAATTGATTCAGCCTGAAGTACATTTCTTGTAATGGTCTGAACTTAAAAAGATTCAGAAAGTCTCTGGGCACTTGAACAAAACTTTAGAGGTGGCACAGGAAGAGATTGCCCAGTGAAGCTGTAGCTATCCCATCCTTGGAAGTGTTCAAGGCCAGGCTGGACGGGGCTTGGAGCGACCTGGGATAGTGGAAGGTGTCCCTGCCCATGTCAGGGAGGTTTGAATGAGATGATCTTTAAGGTCCCTTCCAACTCAAACCATTCCATGATTCTATAGGTCTGAAGAATGGATCATGCACCCACCTTCTTGTGAGGCAAAGGTGTCTGCCAGGTACCCATACTCCTCCACAATTCGATCCTCAATGGCCCTTTTGCCCATCCCAAAGTCCCGTAGGGTTGTGAGAGTAAATCTTCGCATCACCTTCCAGTTGGCACCATGAGCAAAAACAACCCCTGGCACAAAGAGGACATTTCAAGGTAGTAGAAGATTTTAAATAACTAATTTTTCTAGACACAGAGTGGAGCTGTTTAGTAGTAGTCACTTCTGATAGCTAAATTACATCTGGTTGTGGAAAAACACAACTTTGCCTTAAGCATTTTCAGTTCTCAACAATAGGTTTGTCGCACAAAAAAGAAAGGATAAACTATTTAAGATGTATTTAATCAAATCTTAATAATATATATCCTAAGAGACACTTATCACTGAAAGAAAGATAGTGTTGGAAATTCAATTTCAAACCACTGATCATAGTTTGGAAGTGGAATTGAAGTGAGATCTCGTGTGTCTGATGATTTCTGGAGAAAAACTGATTAAGCACAAATGTCTTTAAAATTCAGGTAAAATCTTAAACCCTCCACAATCAGGTTTTTCTTTCCACTGGAATTTTCACACCATATAACTAATTACTTCAGCTATACTTCTTTTTCAAAGAAAATAGTAAAGTGAAAAGAAAGCTTACATACAATAATATGTTAAAAAAATGCAGCTGTTAAAATATGCACAGAATTATTCCTGACTTTGTCCAAGAGTGTAATCTTTGGAGATGTAAATGTGAAATTCTCATGCTAAATTAGAATGAAGTTTGGGTATGAAATTCTCATTTTGAAACCCAGCTCGATATACAGTATGTCCCCTTTTAAAACAGATCCCTAGTCCTGTCTGTGTTCCATTCTATTGCCATATTCAGAATTTAAGAGCACTATTCACCACCTGAAATGACAAGCATTGGTATAGTACTAATTTCAGAAAGAAGATTTTTGATAAGCCAAAAAACCCCCCATAGTTTCAGAGCCATGTCATGAGAGCTGGAAATGCTTCTGTGGATGGATGCCTCTGTTCTAGATCCTGAGAGTGTCACTATGCATTGTCTGTTGCTGTGGTTATTTTTAGAGTTATGGCTGTTTTGTTGTCACTATCAGTAGTTTCAAATTCGCGTAAAGGCACTGAAGTCAGTGAGATTAGTCCCTATTCCCAATGCCTTTTATGGCCTCTGATCCAAAGTGATATCCCAGCTCCTGCTTTGTCTACAGGAAGAAAAAAATAATTAAAAGTCAAGTTGAGAGGAAAAAATAAAACCAGCTTACCATTTCCTTTGGTCAAATCTTCAAAGAGTGGGATTTTAGGTCTCTCTGCAAATGCATCTGCCTGGTTTACAAGAGCCTCCTTTACTGTTTCATACCCAGAAATCACAACTATTTTCCTCTGCCCCATCTGAACACTGAAGACTGGGCCATATTCCTTTGACAGCTGTCGGGAGAAAAAAGGGATTTACAGCCTTTACAGCTCATTAAGACATTCACTACCCTTTCAGAGCTGCTTCTTTTCCTGTTCTGCCTCTGAGTTCCTACCATGCTAAATATATTCCCAGGGGAAAATAATTGATTTAAATGATGTGAATGTGTCAGACATTGTGATGGTTAATGACTAAATGGCACAGCTGGGAGTGGAGTCCCACTGTGCTAAACTGTCAACAGCTGAAACCCCACATCAGCAAAAGGTTGTGCCGACAGCTCTGTCTTCCCTCAGAAATGCCTTTAAATTTATTTTTTTTCACTCATGTTTTCATACTTACCTCTATGCTGTTGTGTTTGTTTTGGTTCCAGGCTAAACCTTTTCAAACCTTTGCTACCATTATTGTATAAAACCCCCGGAGTTTGTTTTCTAGGCCAACATTTAGCATTAGATAAATTCAAAATTTTTATACATGACTACATTCACCATGACTCTGTCTTTGAGACAATGTGGTACTTTTTATCTGGTATAGGTAAGTTTATTTTTACATAACTCATTGTTCTTGATTCTCCTGACAACTGGAGGGTGTTTTCTTGACTGCACTTATTTTCTTTGTGTTTGCAGAGAGAAACAGAAGGCAACTATTTAGCCTCAATGTGAAAAATGTTCAGCTACTAGTAGGCAACTACAGCCATTTCTATGAAATAACAGGAGCAGTGACACATATCTGAACTATACTTGAGTCAGGGAACAACCTCCTGCATTAGAATGAAATCACTGCATTACAGCAGGGACATATTTGTTCTTTTGGCCTGAAAACAGATACAGTGATACTCCAGATATTGCATCTAAGCAGTCTTTTGATTTGTGGCTGCAACACACATACAGTTATGCAGGTGCAATTATCCCCTTCCAAATCATCAGTAAGAAGGATGTGCAGTTTCAATGTCTAAGCAGAAAAAAACTCTAAGAAAGGAGTAGGTTCATCGAAGTCTTCTGACTCAAATGCAGGAAAGTCCTGCAGTAAACTGGGTAGAGAAAGCATAAGAAGAAAACCAAAAGGTTTATTATTCTGGCAACTGCTGGCCCTGAATATTAAGTGTATATAGTTATCTTCAGCTTTTGAGGAAGGAAGGAGGAAAAGGAGATGAAAAAGTTTGCTAAATCAGTGGAGGCAAGAAGCTGTAGTCACAGTTCCAGACACATCAATCAGTGGAAAGCAGAGGGAGTTAGAGCACAAGTCAAAATCACTCCTTGTTCAGCTGCCTTTTGCTCAAAATTACCACAAAAGTAAGGTGGGCTCTTGTTATTAATTTGAGAGTTAAGGCTCAAACATGGATGCATGAAGCTACATGGAGAAAGTATTACAGTAAAGAGCAAATCTTGATGCATTCAAAGTGTTCTGCTCAAATTACCATCTCCTATCCCTTGCTACAGGACCATCCATGGATGCAACATGTCGGGAGAAACACTCTGACATCTTGGACTATGGAGCTTGATGATACGTGCAGTTATGGGACCAATAGAAAAGAAAATTACTACCTGTAGATAAGTCCTGTAGGGTCTCTTCAAATCAAACAAATGAAGGTTTCCAATGATAGGTAATGCTCTTGGTCCCGGAGGAAAATTCTTTCTCTTATTGTTGTCCCAGAAACCTCCAATTTTCAAAATGTATAGAAAAGTCAGGATGAACACTAAACCAATGGAAGTGCTGCTGCTCCAGTCCATCTCTAATTAGCCAAGTTTGCCACAGAAGAGAAAAGAGAAAATGTGGACTCTCGATCTCTGTCTTCCTGAAAAAATTTCCCGTGACAGACTCTTGTGTTAGTCCATAAAACTCTTCCCCAGACTGGTTTTGTTCTCTCCCTCCGTGCTTGCTTAGGAACCCTCAGCAGGGTACGGAGGCAGGTAAATGTTTAGCCAAGTGTGTGACTGAGTGAGAGTGTAGCTCAGTGTCCAGGTATGAAAGTCCAAGAACATGGAGAACTGCAGGTCATTGACCTGTTTTGGTATAAACGTCATAAACTCTGTGTGCTGTCTAGGTTACTGATTAATTAACTTTTTGCCATTAGTACAGGCACAGCATTGATACCCTGACAACTGAAATCAAAATCCCACTGTCCAAGTGAGTGGTGCACAGAGATTTGTCTTTTAAAAATTCTTAGGAACTGGCATAACTTTGCTTCCACTGAATTAACTGGGAATTTCAAATCACAGAATCATGGAATGGTTGAGCTTGGGGAGGACTCTGGAATTCATCTGATTCAACCCCCCTGCTTAAGCAGAGCCACCAAGAGCCAGTTGCCCTAGACTATGTCCTGACAGCTCTTGAAGAACTCCAAGGACCTAAACAATACCATGATTCGAAGGAGAGAGAGTTCACAACCTCCTGGGCAACCTGGGCCAGGGTTCTGTCACTTGCACAGGAAAAAAGTGTTTCCTGATGGTCAGGGGAACTGCCAGTGTTTCAGTGTGTGTCCATGGCCTCTTGTCCTGGCACTGGGCACACACAGAGAAGAGTCTGGCTCTGACTTATCTGATCCTTCCTCCAGGTGTTTATACAGACTGGTAAGATCGCTCTGAGTCTTCTCTAGGCTAAACAGTCCCATCTCTCTGTGTTTCCTCATGTGCTGGAGTTCCTTCAGCATCTTTGTGGGCTTTGCTGGACTCTCTCCAGTCTGTCCATATCTTTTTTGTACTGGTGATCCTAGAACTGGACACAGCAGCGAGAAAAGATGTCCCCTGCTGGGTGAGGAAAGAGGGCTGAGGTACAGTCTGACTCATGTCTTAGAGTCCAAGAGAGTGAGCAGCAGAAAAGGAGGTGTTAAAAGAAGCAGCCATGGAGAAGAAAACATGGATGGCTTTCATTGAGACTGGCCGGAGAAGCTGAGCCACTGCCTAAGGAACAGGGTTTGTAAGATTTTAGCAGGAATGTAGAGCATTAAACTGTACATGGCCTCGAGGCAAGACCATGAAGGCTGTGTAAGGGGAGATGCCCAGGCTGAGCCCCTTGTCCTCTTCTCCTAAAAGCATGAGAGTCCCTGCAGACATGTGCCCAAAAGCAGAGGAGTCAGTGCCCCAGGGATGGGAGTGCAGAGACCCAGAGGAACAGAGCCTTGGCCCATGGGAGGCTGGAGGAGGAGCTATCACCTGCTGTTGTACTGCCTTACCTTGAGCCTGCTGTTGACCCAGGCTCTCTGAAGGAGAGACCAGGGCATTTCACCTACCTGGAATGTGCCCTGGAAAAAGTCCAAGGCCTGTGTTCAGCCGAGTGCCATTTGGCCTGATTTTACTCCACCTTCCCAGAGTGGGTAAAACGGCACAGAGAACATCAGTCTTTCCACACATATCTGCAATTTAACTAATAACAAGGAACTGAGGGGGGACTGAAGGGTGAACTTCTATAGGAGGCTTGCGAAGAAGAGGAAGAGCTCTTCTTCTGGCAAGAACCTCACCATATGTACTTTTTTAACAAATTGATCTCAGTGAGGGAGAAAGAAGACCCCACATCCCCAAGAAATATCAAACAAATAAGGTTGGTCATCTGGTCATTTAATTCGTGCATTTAATCAGCAATATATTTTAATACAAATGTTAAAAGAAACCTCATAAGCAAATATTCAACCAATGGCTTTAAAATAGATTTGCCTTTCAGTAATGAAATACAAAGATACTGCTCTGACAGAGCTGTAAAGTTATGATCATCCACTGGAGTTTTGGGAAACAGCAGTCAATGATCTTGACCTTTGGTTAGTTTAAAAAGATATAATTAAAGTTTTTACTCACTGTAAAAAAATAAATCTTATTTAAGCTTTTTTAATGTGAAAACAAATCAAGTTGAGAACAAAGGTAAGACAGAGTGTTGAATGTTTTTTGGAAGGGATAAAACATTGTTAGTCTTTTATGAGAAAGAAAAGATACACTGATAATCATGAGCCTCAAATTTAGAATAGTTGTACTTTAACTTTGGTTTACTTTTCAGTCCCATCCTTTAGGCTTATCCTCCACACCATGTCTTGTTTAACCCCTTACTTTCCTTTCCTGCTAGTGTGGAGCTCCCTCATGGAAGAGCAAAAGGGTTTTGGTAAAATATTTTTTTCTTTTAAGTGTCCAGTATCATATTACACAGAAGTTGTAACTAATACTGAAGAAGCTCTGCTGACTCAGAGTATTTAAAGCTTTGGTTAATTGGGAGATAAAAAACCAAAGAAAACGCTCTAAGACAGAGAACCACTGGCACCTGAAGTATGAAGGTGAGCAGTTAGGGTAATGAACCTTCAGAGGAACAAACCATACACTTCAAGGGCACAGTGATATGGAAAAGAAAGCAAAGTTTGAAGCTCTGATTAAACAAAAGGATTCATCTCCCTACTCTGGTTTTTTGAGAGAATGTGAAGGACTGATTTATCTGTGACAGGAATCTCCTGAGAAAAAAAGGCAGACAACAACAATAAATTCTTAGAAGATGAGGGTCTGGACGACTATGGAAAGATTATAAAGAGTATAGGAGAACATTTTTTCCCCTTTTTGTTTTAAAAACTAAAGATAACTATTGAAGGTCTCATTCACCAGGGAAGGTTCAGCTTGGATATAAGGAAAAAAATTGTCACTGAAAGAGGAGTTAAGCATTGGAACCGCTCCCCAGGGAAGCAGTGGAGTCATCATCCCTGGAAGGGTTCAAAAATGTGTAGATACAGCACTTCACAATATGCTTTAGTAGGAAAGGTGATACTTCATTCAAGGCTGGACTTGATGATCTTGGAGGTCTTTTAAAACCTCAATTATTCTATAATTCTGAAAGATTTACTGACAGTGTGTGATACTTCCTCACTCAGGTGTTCCTGTGTGGTCAACACTCAGAATCAGTGAAATTACCTCCACTGTGTAAGGTGAATGAAAGACCCTCTGAATCCCCATGGAGGATTTTGAGGGGTGAGATTCATGTAGTGAAGATAAGATTTTTACAGGGTGTCCACATTTTGAGTCTTTTCCAAGTACTTCAATACTTTGCAGATAATGCAAAAACACTTCTAAAATCATTATATATGCAATATTTACATTGTTAAATATTTTCTCCATTTTTACAGAAATGATTGTGTGAAAGCTTTGAAAGGATAAAGGATGTCTTACAGCCAACAAGGGAGAAGAGAGTCAGTCATTGCACATCTGCATATCTGCACTAAAGTGTATTACAACAAATGTGTTTTCATTCATAGGTAGAAATGTGGCATATATAGCAAGATACAACTGATATAACATACGAGACAGCTCTGCCCAGTATCTTTCTAAAGTTTTTCAGGGAAAAATCCATCCAGAGAACTGAAAATATATTTGTTATTTTGTATGAGAGGCATTTTTCCCTTAAGTCTGATAAATAAGACTTGAAATAAGATCAGTTATATATAAACAAAGTCTTGAAAGTTCACCCACTTTAGCTTGTTCTTCGGAGCCACCCGTGGTAGCTTTCTGTGTCCAAATGATGCACTGAGGAACTGTGTACCTTCTGTTGGATTTCCCAACCATTGCTTCTCCATGGTTTTCTCCATGGACATCGGCACAGATGTGTGATGTGACTCTGCTCCTGGTTACTCTCATCCCAGAGGGTTCCTTCAGCTCCCTCATTTTCTGTCTCTTAACTGAGAAACCACTGCCATCACTTCTTGGGTGGAGTTCATTTACTTTAATTCAGCTACAATTTTCTTCTTTCTGCTTTCTCTTGTTTTAGGAGACAGTGACTTCAAAGTCAGCAACTCCCCACATGGAAGTTCTCTGCCGAGTCTTGTGTTCCTTTACAGTTAGTTCCTAATAACTCATGATTTTTTTGGAGCTAGCTTTAGTTCAGTTTATATTTATTAAAATTAAGAGTGCAACAATTCACTTATTACTGTTGAATGTAATAAGACATATTATGCAATTACCTGCTTTTCACAGCTCCTACTTAATTCCCTTATTGTATCCTTGAAAAAGTCTAAATAAACCTATGACAATAAATTTTTTTTTCACAATTTCACTTTTTCTCTCTTTCAATAAACATGTTAACAATGAATCTGGATACTCATATTGCCACTTAAAATACCTCAACAATCACTATATCCTTTGCTTTGCCATGAGAATGATGTCAACATTTTGTTTCCTGTCATAATTAACCTTCAAAATACAGGACATTCGTGTGTGTGTCCCCCCCCCCCCCTCCCCCCAATGCAAAAACAGGGCACAACACTTTCTTAAAAAGTTAATGTGGGATGCTCTGGTGGAAAGTTTGTTAGAATCCAAATAAAAATTGACAATAAATTTCTTTTTCATTACCCCTACATAGCTGAAGGTTGTGATTGTAACTCAGAAATCTTGATGTTAAATATGTTATATTGTAATAGTCTTGAAACTCAAAGTCTGTTACAATAGCTATTTTGACTGAGTGACAACAAAAATAAAGCATAGATAATTTTGAAGAGCAGTTTGTGGTGCTTCTTTCTGATGAACAAATATATTAAAAAGACCTAATTAATTCACCTGGGCTTGGCATAATGACTAGGTACTCTAAAATGAAGTTCGTTTTATATTACAAATATCTACAGCCCCTTCTTAAAAACCTGATGTGGTCAGGACAATATTTTGATGTTGCTTCTTAGCATTAGAAATAGGACAAATATTACAGATCAGTTATTTTTCTACATGGCAGCTTCAAGTCTACGGCTCTCATCACGGCTGCTGGAGAGAACTTCATGTCCTTTCTCCTCTTCTGGAATCTGTCATGAAGAACAGAGAAGAGTTCAGTTAATTAGATCTAAACTTCTTTGTTCCATAAAAGAAGACTGAAATGTGCTGAGAATGTAGTTCTATTTGTATATGTTAAGTGTCTGTCAGCATTGACACAGCCTGACATGAACCACCAGTTCTGGATTCTGAGGGATGAATTCAGGGTTTTCTTCAAACAAGAATTGCTTAACACTGATGACAGCTGTGAGAATGCAGAATCCAATGTAAAGACTATGACCAGCTAAGAAGTCCAGAAAAGATCCTGAAGGTCACCTTGATAAATCCACAGCCTGAGGCAGAGCAATATTTTTGAAAGCTGACTCAGTTGTACAAACCAACAACCTCAGGAGAGCAGGGTTGCAGTGGGCTGTCCATCTTCCAACACCATGAAAATAAAGGAGCTTGTATCTTACCTCCCAATAAACAGAGTCATCAAAGCAGTTCTGGTCAGGGAGTTGTCCTAAGAAGGGCAGCTTTAGAATAGCACCTGCAGAAAAAACGGCATCAGATGTTAAAAAATTGAGAAAATGACCAAATAGATGTCCCTCACATGTGCCCTGGGGAGCCAGCTAAGTTTTCTGAGTCATTTCCCTACCTACAGAAATGCCCAACCATCCTGCAACATGAGAGGTGGTGCAGATTTCTTCATATAAACATGAATACAAACTGGTTTTTAATTGCTCAAACCTTTCTCAGACTTCAGACTGAAATTTTCTGGTTTTTGTTTGGAAGTATTCCCAAACACATGGAAACATGGGACACCTCATTGAATATATATTAATCTCAAACTAGTTACTACACACACACACACACACACACACACACACACACACACACTCATATATATATATATGTGTGTGTGTGTGTGTGTGTGTGTGTGTGTGTGTGTGTGTATGTGTGTGTACACACATATATACATGTAACTCAGTATCTTTCAAGCATGTAGGATATCTAGATTCATGGAATCATAGAAACACTAAGGTTGGAAGAGACCCCCCAGGATCCAACCCCTGACCAAACACCAGCTTGTCAATTAGACCAGAGCACCGAGCGCCATGTATAGCTGTTTCTTGAACACCTCCAGGGATGGTGACTCCACTACCTGGAAAGTCCCTTCCAATGTCTAATGACCATTTGAGTGAAGAAATTCTTCCTGATGTACAACCTGAGCTTTATTTGAAGACAAAAATATTGCAAAACTGCTTTCCCATGTTTAAGTTTCTCTCGGTGTGCCATCGTGCATGACTCTGCTTTGTATTATTCACAAGAAATTGTTGAAACACTGAAGTTGCCCCTGGAAAAACCTTAACATTCACACATATTTCAGCTGCTACATGCAGGGTACTGACCTGTCAATGCTCCTCCCACCAGTGCAATTCCAAGTGTACTGCCCAGGGCAGCAGCCTGCCTGCCAGGAGTTAGCAGGGTACCATTCCTGAAAGGGAGAGAAAACCAAACCATTGACTATTAAAAAAAACCATTATACTTCGAGATTGCTAATTGGTCTTACAATGTTATACTTGCTGTCTGCTGGACAAGGTGGGTCCCAGGAAAATATCCTAGAATCATTAAGTTTGGAAAAGATCTCCAAGATGCAATTCCAACCAATCCTGCCATTGCTGTGTACAGTTCAGAAATTATGACTTTAATTTGGTTTAGGTTTAGAATACAGATGAAAATAAGTCCTTTGCAAAGGTTATTAATATATTTTAAACCTTTAGATAATGCTTCCTGTTGTCAAAAATTTTAGCATTTCATCATCTTGTAGTTTTAACAGATTATGGAAAAAGCCCATTTTGTAATTTTTTTTTTTACATATTACATTTACCAGCATTGTAATTCTAGAATCATAATTAAGATTTTTCTAGGTTTGAATGGTTCCATGTGCTAGATGATTTTTTTTTTTTTATTTGAGCTTTTAATCTGGAACATGCTGGGCATTTAAACAGTGTATTAAAGGCAGGAGATCAAGAAGAATCCCATTTAAACCAGAATATGATGCCTGTCATCAAATCAAAGGTGCATTTCTGATTAAAAAAGCCCATAATTAAATCCAAAGAAGGTAGAAATTTAGCATAGATCTTCAAAAATCAAAAAAGCTTTCTCTCATCTCTCTTTAACTCACCTTCTTTCCTCTCTTATAGCAGTTACTACGATGCCAGTGATACCTCCCAGAATTCCAGGCATACCATGTAAATTATGAACTCCACAAGTGTCATGAATGTTCAGCTTGGATGCCAAAAGAGGCTGAAATGAGGGGAAATTGGAAGTTCATGGTGAGTTTATAGAATTCCATGGTGTCTGGAATAGCGTGAAAAAGGAAGTAGTGCAAAAATACGAGAATCAAATAGTTATTAAAATCACCATTATCTAGAGTTTGATGTATCAGCCAGTCTTTGTCCTCCCTCCCTAGCAAACCCAAGGAGCTCCAGGAAAGCCAAAGGGCAACAGGGACTTGAGAGCAGAGGTGGGTCCCTAATACTTACAGTCAGGAAGTGGAACCCAAGGACAGAGACAGTTCCAGCAAGGACCCCAATGCACATGGCAGCAAAAGGGTGGATGCTCAGGTCCGCACAGGTACCCACTGCTACTCCCCCTGCCAGGGTGGCGTTTTGAATGAGAACCTGCAAAGGGGACACAAAATGGGAAGAACAGATAAACAGAGGCTTCTTTTAGGGCCGAGTCCCTCTGAAGGCTCTCTTGCACACAGAAGTTTTCCTTTTCTTCAGGTGAGACTTTTCCAATGAAAAATGAACAGGAATTTAAAGCAGAGTTCCCTGCTATATGTTCTTCCTGTTGGTTCAAAGTTGCTCTAAGTGTTTAATAAACTCTAACCTTTGCAAAGTCACTGAAACTCACCTGAGAATCCTGGCTGAGGCAGTGAAAGCCTGTGGCTGTGACTGATTATGCTGGGCTCAGACAAAGATGCAGTTGGTGGAAAGAAGTGGGTGAAAATATAGGGCTAGATTTGAGGGCAAGGAGATGAAAGGTTGCCAGCCAGGCAGCCCCAAGCTAGTTTGGTTTTGCCTGTGCTGCACTGTGAGATTGCAGGGAAGAGGTTATTGCCTTGAGTGATCTATTTTGGCTCCTGTGATAAGGTAACTCAAACTGGACTGTCATTGGAATAAGACCCAAAAGTCTACCTGAATGTTGGACTAATGTTCCTGTGGTGCAGTAGGTTCTGTGTACAAGAGAGCATCATCATAGGTTCTTAGAATCATTATGGTTGAAAAAGACCTTTATGTTTATCAAGTCCAACTATCAACTCAGCACCACCACTTTGTTCCCTGGATGGTCTGCTTGAGTGCTTTCCAACCCTTTACGTGCAGAAATGCTTTCTAATTTCAAATCTAAACCACTCCTGGTTAATTTTGAGGCCATTTTCTCTTCTCCTGTCCCTTTTTACTTGGGAGAAGAGACCAATCCCCACCTCGGTCCTGTCAAAGAGTTGTAGAGAGCGAGAAAGTGCCACCTGAGCCTCCTTTTCTCTAGGCTGAGCCGCCCCAGCTCCCTCAGCTTTTCCTCATCAGACTTGTGTTCCAACCCCTTCTCCAGCTGTGTTGCCCTTCTCTGGACATGCTCCAGCACCTTAATTTCTTGCTTTCTGAGGGGCCCAAAATTAAACACAGGATTTGAGATGTGGCCTCCCCAGTGCCAGCACAGGGGGACGGTCACTGTGCTGGTCCTCCTGGTCACACTATTGCTGACACAGGTCAGGTGCCATTGGCCCTCTTGGCCGATGTTCAGCAGTTGTCAACCAGCACCTCCTGGTTCTTTTCTACCAGGAAGCTTCCCAGCCACTCCGTCCCCAGCCTGTAGTGCTGCTGGGGGTTGTTGTCACCCAAGTGCAGGACCTGGCACTTAGTCTTGTTGAATTTCACAGAGTTGGTCTTGGCCCACCGATCCAGCCTGTCCAGATCCTTCTGTAGAGCCTTTCTGCTCTTCAGCAGATCAATACTCCCACCCAACTTGGTGTCCTCAGCAGACTTGCTCAGGGTGAACTCAATCCCCTCAGTGAGGTCATCACAGAGTATGCTGTGTTAGGCAGGACACTCAAGAATCATCAAGTCCAGCTCCCAGCCCTACACAGGACTATCACCAAGAGTCACACCATGTGCCTAAGGGTATCATCTAAACACTTCTTAAGCTCTGTCAGCCTTGGTGCTGTGACCACTGCTCTGGGGAGCCTGTTCAGTGCCCGACCACCCTCTGAGGGAAGAACCTTCATCTAATACCCAACCTAAACATCCCCTGTCATAGCTTCAGGCCATTCCCTTGAGTCCTGTCCTGGGTTCTCACAGAGCAGGGATCAGTGCCTGCCCCTGTTCATCTCCTCATGAGGAAGTTGTAACCGCAATGAGATATCCCCTCAGACTCCTCTTCTCCAGGCTGGACAGACCATCCTAGTTGTCTTCCATTGGACACTCTCTAATATCTGGGAGCAGAACTATCACTATGATGTCTGAGAGCTTTGCACTTCCCTGACACAGTGATCCCACTGAGGAATCATCACATACCTAGTGCAGGGTGGATTGCCTCAGGGCTCAGCCTTACTTTATAGCTTCTAGAAGTGTAATAGCTCTAATTCTGCCCACAGTATGAGAAGTCGCCAGAGAGCCTTAACAGATAGACAGACATTGGTCATCTGTCTAATTACCCTTATTATAGAGGCTTGACTCAATTTAATGAAGGTTATGATGTGATTCTTACCATACTGAATTTGCCTCTTTTGTCCATCAAGCTGGAGAGGGCAAATGTTACAATGGTACAAGCAGCCAAGGAGTAGTAAGTGTTGATAATTGCCATGGTCCGATCATTGTCATAAGTTGCAATGGCAGAGTTAAAACCGGGCCAAAAAAGCCAAAGGAACAAGGTACCTGGATGAAATACAAGGCAAAACAAAGCAAAGGCTATTTAGTCACAAAGGATATTTTAGTGTGAAAGACCCAACATAAGAGAGCTAGCTATGAGAAATGAGCAACATGATTAACAACAAATATGGACCAGCCAAAGTGCTGGAAGAAATAGAATACTTGTGCCCCTGGCAGCTGGGATTTTGGCACATGGTCTCTGTCAAATCTCACGAACATGTTGTGACCCAGTGGCGTGCCTCACTCATTCCCAGAGCTGACCATCACTGTGAAAACCCAGCCAGAATAGGAGGCATTAGCAAGACAGTTCACATGTAAGTCCTTTATCATTTATAGTTATTCCTGATAGTTTTAGCTGGTAAATTAGTCTGTGAATAGATCTCATGGACAACTAGATATATGGTTTCCAATACTCATTACCCTGACAGGTATAGCTCAATCCTTTTAATTATGGCCAATTTCTATGGAAATACTGGTTAAAAGTAGAAGATTTAACACAAAGGAACACAACACCCACTGTATGTATAGCCAAACTTTGTGAATGAAGATTTGGGAAGGGCTCTCCCCATGGGGGTGTGCCCTTCCAGCCTGAGCAGTGGGTTTTTAGGTGAGGCACAGCGTGCGCAGAACTGGCCCCACTGTTTAAGTCCTAAGGTCCATCTGCCACAGCTGAGCGAGCTTGGACAGTGACAGAGAAGTCCCCAGGACTGTCTACAGCACCCGGTACTAACTGGGGCTGACCCTGCTCAGCATCCGAGATCTGACAGGATTGGATGGCAGGGAGGTGTTTAACTGCCAGGGGATGGTATCTACTGAGACTCAAACTCAGGTCCTTGGGATTCGGAGTCCAGAGTGCTATCCATTACACCACGGGACTGCCCCAAGTCACCACTAATGCACAGTGAAAATGCATCTTTTAATTTGATCTCTCCTTTCTTTAAACCAAGGGAAAAATGTGAAAATATGTATGTCACCGAAGACATGATAAGTTAAAAATAGAGATGGAAGAGGGATGAACAACTAACTGACCAGCACTCAGCCTTCCTTCACTTACCAATCATGGCAAACATGTCCGACTGATAGGTGGATTCATCATTTTCATGTTTGTTCTTCAGACCAGGACGATACAACACTAAGGCTACAGCCAGACCAAAATAAGCTCCAAAAGCATGGATAGTCATTGAAGCTCCAACATCTGTGGCCTGTAAGAGGGACCCTTAATAAGGCCACAGATTTTATACAGCATAAAAATGACAATTTGATGAAGAAGAAGTCTGAATGACTTTAATGGTTTAATTTCTATAGGAGGAATTAGAACCCAGAATATGCAAACTGGAAATACTGCAAAGTGAAAGCATTGGTTGTAAAGAGAAGGCAATTATTGCTAAATATTTGTACCTGAAGTACTTCGGTAACTAGATGTTCATTGCATGCAAAGATGGTGATCTCCAGAATTGTCAGGATCAGCATCTGAATGGGAGTTGTTTTCCCCAGGACTGCTCCAAATGAAATCAAAGCAGTTGCTGTACTGAAGTCTGCATTTATCATGCTGAAGGTAAGAAAATTAATAAAAACAAAACAAGGCAAAGCAAAATAAAAACATGAAAAAAAGAAAATCAGTTTAAAGGCTGTAATATCAAACAATCAAACATATAATTTCATTAAAATGATAGAGCTTTAACTCTTCAGGTATAAAATTATCAAGATCATCTTTGGGGAT
>JAWWEV010000115.1:112145842-112190126 GCA_035583235.1 Hafferia zeledoni
ATCAAACATATAATTTCATTAAAATGATAGAGCTTTAACTCTTCAGGTATAAAATTATCAAGATCATCTTTGGGGATAAAAATTAAATCAAACCTTTCCAGATGGATTTTGTAGGGATCTTACCAGCTACTGAGAATAAGTGTGGGAAGGTTTCCTTCTGCTTATACCAAAAGTGCCTAACTGGTTGACATTACAGTGAAAAAGCAGATGAGATGTATATTGCAGATATGCAGGGATATCATAAGTCATTTTGGTTCAAAAAGAACCTGTAAGACTGCCTAAGACCACAAAGCCCTGCCAAGTCACCCCTCGAACATGTCCCTAAGCACCATAGCTACATGTTTTCTTAAACACTTCCAGGAATGGTGACTCCACTTCCCTGTGCAGCCTCTTCCAATGCATGACAACCCTTTCTCTGAAGAAATTTTTCCTAATATCCAATCTATACCTCCCCTCCACTTCCTCTTGTCCGGTCACTTGTCACTTGGGAGAGAAGCCTGAGCCCCACCTGGCTACAGCCTCCTGTCAGGGAGTTGCAGAGTGAGAAGGCCCCCCCTGAGCCTTATTTTTTCCAGGCTGAACCTCACCAGCTCCCTCAGCTGCTCCTCATCAGACTTGTGCTCCAGACCCAGCTCTATTGCCCTTCTCTAGCACCTCAATTTCCAGTCCTCAATGTCAACTGGATTACAAAGATGACAGGGAGGTCTTAGCTTTGGTCTGGTGGTTGATAACATTCTGAAAGTCTTGCTTGCCTTTCTGTCACTGTGCACGATGTTTACACGAGCTGTCAGGCAGGTCCTGTGTTAACAGGTTTTGGGGAATGGCAAAGGTAAATAAAACCAAAAATTGGTCATAAACTTTGATCACAGAGAAGCACAACTTATAGGCCCCTCTACAAATTCCTGCCTGTGAGCATTAAGGAGTTACTTATAGTATTCCTGCTTGTCCCTTGGTAATGTTTGAATGCTGTTCCTTTCAAAGTTGCCTCAGAAAACAGAAGTGCAGATGTGGCAAACACTCTGAAACCTTGGTAGCAGCAGGATAGATGAAAGGGAGGGGGATTAAAAGTTTCTAGAGACATTGCTCCTGAGGTCTCTTATTCTATGATCATTGTTCAGACCCTACTGCTGTGTGATGCTCATGAAAATCACTCTTTGGGAAGCAGAAGAAAACCTTCTGAGTGGATAGAGATGCTGTTCTGGACTTTCTTCTGTGACCCTGCGTGTTGTGGAAAGACAGATCTTTCTATGCCATGCTTTCCTACTGCTGCAAATCTTCCAGCTTCCACAACTTGAGAGATTCAAAGCAATCTCTCTATAGGACTTATGGCCCACATATAACGTAGCACCACAAATTTCATTCCATCCTTTGATTCCTTGGCCCAGATGTGGCCCCCTTAGAAGTGAAGGGCAGATGCATTTTGAGAGATGGACAGAAAAGGTTAATGAAATTTAGTGAACTTAAAGTCTGATCCTATAGATACTGTAGTTTATGGCTTCTCCTGATATCTTAAGGGATAGAAATACCAATATTCTTAAATTCACAGGTACCTTTTGAAATCAACACGGATTTTCTTTTCATGCATGTGCCAAAACCCTTGCACCAGGGTTCCCCACTGGAGACCGAAGGCAGCAATGAGCATGTTGATGCCAACGCTGCTGAATCCATATTTCTTCAGAAAGGTCATCAGGAAACCAAATCCAACAAATATCATCACGTGGACATCCTGAAAGTCTGAAGGGAAAACACGGTTGTGTAGTAACAATGAAGAGTGACTGGGAAGGGTGAAAAGCCAGGGACAAAGGAAGATTTAACAGAAAAGGTTCCCGAAGTCCTGTTGTGGATGTGATCCATTGTTCCCCAGTTCACGAGCAGTCTACTAGTTGAAGACTGAGTGTCTGGGAAATGCAATCCCTAGTTATTGATTATATTCCTTCCTACACCATTATAGAAAGAACACTAGATCTCTATACCAGCAAATTTACTGTGCCTCGCACTGTCCTTTGTTTGTTAAGCTACTTGGAACATCATCACATCTTCATGTCCTTACAGAAAAGTCAAGTTCCCCTTCAAATAAAGATTGTTAGAATCAATGTGTCCTTGCTAACACCAAAATTGAACATGGGATTAGTTTGGGTGAGTGCCAGGTGTCCCAGTGCAAAGGAATGCTTGGGATTCCCAAAATTACTGTACAAGGCATTGATTTATTTACACAGATGAAAGAAAAAGTAATTTGATGGTAAAGTTTAAATTTAAAAATTAATATCATTAGTCAACAAACACTTAGTCCCCCTTATTTTTTCCAAATATGAATTTTGTTAAAATATGGCTAGTTATTTTTCTATTTTTAACCTTTTTTATTATTATTAGGCTTTTAATACAAACTGGATCTATCACTATAACATGGATATTTTATATTTTAAAATATTTTTTTACTCTTACATTTCATGTGACTTAATTGACTCCAAACCAAACAGGTCTGAGTCCTGTAATAACAGCTTTTTCTATGATTTTATTGTTAGTAAGAACCTCGAGTATTTATTTTAATTTCTATTTTGTTGCTGCATGAAAAACTTGAGACATTGAGTTGGTTAGTATAATATTTGGTTTGAAATTGCAATTCCAATTACTTCAAGCAATCCTTAGTCTTGCTAAATGTGTTACCAGGTTCAGCCAAAAGAGGGCCCAAAAGTATAATAAGTTATTGAAGATTCCTAATAAACTCTTCTATACTTGCAGTGTCATATTCCAGCCCTGACCTGGCACCGAAATACTCCCAAGTGGGTAGTAAAAGCCTTTATGTTGCATCTCAGAAATGCCATCTTTGGTTGACTTGGATTTAGATGCCTCTAATGTCCCTTCCAACCCAGGCCATTCTATAATTCTATAGAAATACAAGTGGTTTACAAACATTTCCAACCTTTTTACTTCCTCTCCAGGCTGGACATTTTAAAGCTGTCTGAACTTATTTACAGAAATGACTAAAAGTCTTGGTTAAAACTGTTAATTCGTGGGTATTGAGGACAAATTCCAACCAGTCTAGCCCAGATCTTGAGCTTTAAATACCTTTATGCATTATTTCAAAGAAGAGTAGGTCTGGAATGATTTTAAATGATGAATAAAACACCATGATTTGAAATGAACTGATTCAGTAATTAGTTGTGTTTAGCAAAGCATAGTAGTTCTATTCTGCAAGACAGGAAAATAAGGATTGGGAAAAATGCTCCAGCAGTTCCTGAGCAAAACCACTGCACAGGATTCTGCAAGGCTGCCCAAGACCAACATATTAATTGCCCTGAAAGGTGGTCAGTCTCAATACAAAGACACTTGTGGCATCTAATTTTATATTAAAACTGATTTTGCTTTGCCTAAAGCAGTAAAACATAGAACCCTGAACCAGAGGGATGCATAGGCCATGAGTCATGGATCAATTACAGGACAATGCATATAGGATACCACTACTAAAGAAATCCTCTTGGAATGCTTGAAGGACCATCTCAAGCCCTTGCTCTCCCATTCCAGTGGCACAGCACACCTGAAGTTGTCTCTCCAATTTGCTGTGCCTGTAGGTGCATCCACCAGAAATAGATACAATAGGAATGATCTCAGCTCAGGACTCCTTAACTGAGTACAAAGCTATGATGATTGTCCATTATTATTTTCATTTTTCTTCTGTGCAAAATGATGGAAACAGCTTGAATTTGTGGTGCTGAGGTGTTTAAGACATGTAAAATCAGGCTGTGCACTGCAGCTCTGAGAATATAAATTGACCCCTGAATGAAAAAAACTGAATCTCTGAGGTGCAGATGGGTTAATGTCCCTCGGGATAGCTTGGAAAGCAGTTTGAATCCATCATTTTGTGGACTCAGTGGAAGTCCTGGCTCAAGGTATGTCCTAATACATCTATACAACCATAGCATTAGCTTTCTGCCAGGTCCTCAGGCAAAGTGTGCACTTTGTAGACAAGTAATTTAGAAAGGAAGGGGTTTTAAAAGTGAAAGTACAGGTGTTAGGAAACCCTGCCTTTTTATTCTCATTCTTCATTGGGAATGAGCTCTGTCAAGTCAACATTGGAAAGTCCAACATGACACCTGTGGAGGTTGCTTTGTTTATGTCTCTCCTGGTAAACTGAGCAGCCTTGCCAAGAGGCACATGGAATAGGTTGACTCATATCTGAGTTCTTCTCTGCTAAAACACTGTTGCCACCTGTACTACCTAAGAGCAGTCCCTTATCCCTGCTGTACCTAAAGCCATACATAGGAGGAGGGCAAGGAGCTGGTTTGCATGAGCCAAAGCCATTTCAGAAGGTTGCTCATGGGTCAATAGTGTGGGACAGAATTCAGGAATAACATAGTCAAACACTGTGCAGGGAAGTACAGGAGGAAACAGCAGGAAATTCCTCCCACAGCTTTTAGATACAGATATTAGGGAGGAAATAACTATAGGTGATCCCTAACTGGGTTGGTTACATTTAGGTTACATAATGTGTTGTAGTGTTAGCATTCAGTGTGAGGAATCCTTTTCTCTATGACTGATGATGCTTCTGCCCTCTCTCTGATGCCTTTTGAAAGTGGAGATATGAAAATAAAACAGCCTATCCCAGGAGCTCCCCAGGGAACACAGTGCTCAGGTACAGGCAACCTCCATCCAGAAGACTTGAAGTTTACTCAGAAATGCACCACAGTATTGTAAGGGTTCACAGAAGACTATTAAATGACTGGCATTAAGCAGGAGAATCCAATGTGCCTTCCTTGATTTTCCTTCATAAAGAAGACTCCAAGAAAGTGCAGACAGTTTAGTACTAGAGCCAGCAGGTGTGATACCGAGAATGAAGAAGGTAATTTTCTCTGTTCTTGAGGGGCAAACAAACAGTAATCTGAGCCTGAAGGTCCTGTCTCCTAGACATCATCCTTCTGGCTTACCAAATTATAAAAAAATGCCCCAAATAATTTTGTTCTGTGTTTGTATCTGTTGTTGTGTTATTTTGGGATAGAATCAGAGAAGAGGTAGGTGGACAGGTGTTCTAGGCAACAGCTGTATTAAAAAAGTAACAGCACATAGTACAATTATCTGTACTGTCAAATTATTAATGTGGTTTCTGGCATAGCTTTTGTCTAAGTGTCACCTTCTGGGTGACAGTGGACCAAGAGTCATTTCCAATACACTGGCTAGATAAGGCCACCTAATTTAGGGACTTGGCTAGTTCAGTACAATTGGGATAGTTCAATACAACCCCAGCTAAGAGAAGGCTCTGAGAAGACCTTAGAGCACCTTTCAGTACTTAAAGGGGGCTTATGAAAAAGAGGGAGAATGACTTTTTAAATGGGCAGATAATGAAGAAAGAAATTCCTTCCTGTGAGGGTAGTGAGGCCCTGGCACAGGTTGCCCAGAGAAGCTGTTCCTGCCGCATCCCTGGAAGTGTCCAAGGACAGGTTGGATGGGATTTGAAGCAACCTGATCTAGTGGAAGGTGTCCCTGCCCAAGGCAGGGGGATAGAATGAGATGATCTTTAAGGTCCCTTCCAGCCCCAACCATTCTCTGACTCTGAACATCATCAAGCTGTGTCACAGAAAGAGAATAAGCTCTGGCATAGCCTAAGTCCCTGTGTCTGAGGAATCCCACTGCCTCTCAGTGGAGTTAACCCAAATGTGAGTGACTAGCCCCGATGTTCATCAGCTGACTGGCATCTGGAACTGAATAATGCAGCGCATTCACTGTTCTGTCAGCCAGACAATGCTCTCTGTGAGAATACACAACAACAGACTAGACCCCGAGATCATATTCTCCTGTAACATTCACTGAAAGGACAGTTAGAACAAGTCAAAAAGAGGGTACATTCAAAATTACATGGGTATTACATCCAGGCAAGGACTTCAGTACTGCTTTGAGCCTCCTTAAGGGACTGCAATTAGGGCTATAAGTTATTGAGGTATCACAGTGAAGAAAAAGAACAACAAGCCTTCAGTACTAACAGAGGAAAACAGTCTGTGGCTCTGCAAATTTGTTTCCTATTTATTCACAACTGTCATCTCTGTACGAGGTGGAGGAGGATGAGAGAATTGAACAACTACTTCTCAGGCCAAAAGCTTTCTCCTTGATCTCCATCAAGCATTTGCAGAACGAAAATCAACACACACATCCGAAGGCTAAACCATTACTGCCTACCAAAGCCACTGCTTTGGAAGATAGCAGGGGGTTATCCACATTCTCACAAAAAGTATGAGTCTGACTTCTGCAAACATTTTGTAATGATGATGCACATGCTGCCTAAATTCCACATTCTCATGAGACAGCCTTTCAAAACCTGGATGATACATTCTATTGTAATTGCAATTATTTAATATAGTAATCAGGATAGAAAGTCTGGCAAGAAACACTCCCATCCATCTTCAGAAAACGCTGGAATCTTTAAAAGAAACACATAATTCTCCAAATTTTAACGTGCTGTGCAAACACTAGTACTATTTTCAGGACTCTTCTCTCCCAGAAGAGTGACATTCTCAGCAGTTAGGTACTTTCAGAATTTCATATGTACTCAACTTGAACTTGTCTTTGAAACCTACTGCTTTCACACCTGAGAAAACTTCCTTTGCCCCAAAGCACGACCTTTTTTCTATCTGTATCAATAACTATCACAAGTTATTCAGAAATCTTGCATAGTATTATTTTAAAGAAATTGTAACTCCAATAAGTTTTAAACAACACTTACGTGGGTATAAGTGTGAAGATTCACCACTCACGTCATATTCCACAAATATCCCGAACAAAGTAATGATGATCACTTCCAGAAGAAGCGCCAGGATGGAGAACTTGAACCTCATGTTGGTGTCCGAGGCTGAAGGCACTGCGGCAGAGCAGGTGGCTGTGAGAGCTTGATAATGGGTGTTTGCCTTCAGCAGAGCTGCTAATTCAGTGGATTTGGGTGATATAGCCAGAGGAAAAAAAAAAAAAAAAAGAAACAGAGATGCGAACACAGTGTCACACCCACTATGGGAGGGAAATATTCTGTGTCAACATAGTGATTTCTATTTCCCAGGCTATTTCTGAGTGTAAAATGACAGCTTTTATGCTTCCCCTCCCTCAGTTTATAATGAAACCCAGCTCACTCAGCCACAGTTGTACTTCTTGCTGCCTTATATGTATTTTAAAAGGGAAATAGCCTTAAAAAAAACCTCAGAGCCTCATTTGCTGCATATAGTAAGGAACATAGCAACTGTAACTGTGTTTCCTGTAGTCAATAGTACTTTCAAGTTGTAGCTGTTCTTTTAAAAGGTAAATAATGTCTTATCTCAAATGAAACATGGAAAATCTCCTACCTCTTCGTATAGGATGTGATAAGCAAAGAGAATCACTTTAAGCAGCCTGAAGCTGTACTTGGTTTTATTTCACAGCAAAGTTCTCATTCTCAGAGCTCAAGTTCTCATTGTAAGCTCTTTTTGGAAAAGAAAATGACTGTACTTCTTTATAAGTAAAAAGGATATTCCTAGTTGTTGCAAGAGAAATCTTAACATCATTAAAAAAGGAATTTGAAGAAGGCAATTCCATTTTTCAATTTGAATTATTGCTTTTTTCTTATTCTTTTTGCATTTCCCTTCGCTCAGACAATGAAAATAGGTCTGAGACCAAATGTCTTACATGGTTGTAAAAAGCTCAGTTTATAAACCTTCTAAAAATAGAGGAGAAAACAAATTTCACTTAGATTATTGTTGGATGATCTCTTGGTCTCAAGAGTCACATTGCTTGTCAAGATTTGTCTTGACTCCTCAAAGTTTTGTGGATAAAGTACTGTATTGATGTAATAGCAAGTAAATTGGCCTCTGTTAATTCCAGTAGTCAATAGGTAGGCCAAAATTGTACAATAGTAGCCTTTATTTCATGGAAAATTGTATCTAATGAAAAAAAAGTTATACTGCAGTAGTAGACTTACTAGTCATTCAGCAGTAGTGCCAGGGTGCAGCAATAAAATGCTGTGTCAGTCCTTGGGTATAAAAATTAGCTTAATCTATAGATTCTATACTACACTGGGCTGCTGTCCTGGGGAGATGCTGTTGGAAAACTTAAAGAATTCAGTTATTTTTAAGATACCTCTATGGTGGTCTATGAGGCAGTGCCATGGCTTTTTTTCTAAGGCCAATTCAGTTCTCTAATATAAAGGTAGAATCAGACCATTACCCAAGCTAAGTTTAAAGTTATATCAACTTTTTCTTCATGCAGAGGAGTCTGTGGATATGGAAAGGAAACCAAATTATTCAGCAAGAACACGTCCATCTATCACAGAATTAAGGAAGTGACAGAGCTGAAGTAAGCACATATGTGTTTTGGGGTTTTTTCTTCATAGAGGGAGACTTTATTTCATTCAAACAGCTCAAAGAGAGGAAGCAGGGCTGTGTTAAAAGGCTATTGCTCATATTTGCTGAACCACAGGATAAGGCAGACAGCCAGGTGTGACTGTGAGGACCTGTGAGCTCCCACATTTGCACAGGAAGTGGTTAAAAAAGACGAACTCAAGAGCAGAGTTCATTGTTTTTTACCCACAGCCCAGATATGAATATCTTGTGCTATTCATTGCATAAAGTTTCCCCTGGTGAAGCTCTCACATGACATAAGTCCAATCTTTGAAGTCCTTTCAGGGATACAGAAAAAATTCTTTGTTGAAATCTTACTGGAGAAAGTGCTTTTTAATAGCATTTAAATAATTAAAATGGGCAAGTGCATTCAATCAGGTCTTTCTCCGTACTTATTACTTTATATCTTAAATTGTATGCAGGGACATAAACACACAGAGACACCACTTGTACTGAAAGAGTATTCATGCGGGGGTTTTTTGTTTGTTTGTTTGTTTGTTTTTCCCCAGAAACAGTAACTAAACTGTTTTCCCAGTGAGGAGAACTAACATCCAGCAGCCACAGATCATTGGCTTTTAGATATTTGCAGATGATCAGCATGCAAATAGGTACTCTCAAGAAATTATATTCCAATATTTATATACTCTGTGTTCTTCTAAATAAATGAAACACTTCTTTCTCACCTTAACAATGTTGAATCTGCCAACACTTACCTTCAGATATTGACCACTTCAAGGACTGACAACACAAGCTGCCAGGGAGAAAGAAAATGTTTTATCCAGAGGATGGAGCTGAGCTACTTTGCTTACTGGATTTTGTTGGAAAACCCAGTTTGGCCTGACTCACTGCCTCTATTTTTGCCCATCAGGATGGGCTTTGGCTTGTATAATATTTGGGTCTGGGCACTGCTTCAGGAAATGGCAGGTCTTTGGATATTCTTCTCAAGTCTCTCCAAGGGAAGGATGAAAAGCCTCACTGAGTGGCAAGGAAAACAGTCTCAACTTTCCTTTGCAAAACCTTGGGTTGCTCTTTGTGACTGTGACAAGATGCTGCTCTACCCTGAACACTGAAAAGGACAGTTTTAGACTCATCCCAATCTGATAAGAATTTCACAGAAGAGGGAAAAGACATATTTGCAGCATGTGGACTCCCTTCTCTGCCAAATCTGCTGAACATTGGGAGTTATTTCTTCAAGAAAAGGTAAAATGAAATCTTGAGAAGCATTTGGCACTGACAATGATCTGTAACCTCTGTCCACTGCACACACAGGTCAAACCAGAAACCGCTTCATTTCTCTAGAGAAAATTCTCCAGGGAAATTCGCTAAAGGAAAGGAGATTATTCCCACTTTTTAAGGTACTTTTTGTGTGAATGAAGCCCCCTACTAAACACATAGACTCCTACAGACAGCTGTGGGCCCCCAATCATGCCATCTGTGGAGAATACCACGTTTATGTTGTTAAATCATGAAAACAAGGGCTGGATCCTGCAGCCCTACCTCACAGTGGAAACTTCACACATAGAAAAAAATTAACACATCCTGCGTTTTGGTCTGATGTACTTCCAAGGTGAAGCAACTTCCATGTCAATGGCTGTTGGTCATTCCCATTTTTTTTCCTGACTGTCTTTTTCCAGGTGATGGGGAACAGCCACCTGCAACATCTCATTTCAAAGGCCAGTCATCTTTATGTGTCCTCCCAGCTGCTGCATAGGGCAATCAAAGTGCACACAGCGGGACCTGCTGGTCTATAGAAAATTCCCTTGTGTCTCCTTGTTAGCTTCATCCCAATCCTGATGGCTATAAATGCAATGGAAGAAGTGAGGTTGTTCTTATACAAACATTGTTGCACATCTGGATCTACTAATTGACTTCAGGTATTTGCCTTTTAAATGGCTGTTGGGTTTTTTATCCTACTTTTCCAGCTGATGAAAAAATAGGGTGTTGGTGACATATCACAACCTTTATGTAAATAAATGTGAATAGTTGTGGCAGAGTTTCAAGCTTCCAGAAGGATAAAACCCTCTTCTGGTCATGTTTGTTGGTTGACACAGGCTCAAGTCAGGTTCAGGATGTCTTCTAGAAGAGGCTGATGCTATTTAAGACTCTGAGAATTCATTGAAGCCTGAGCTATGAGCATCACTCAGTTGATGTGGATTTATGGAACATCACTTGGGTGCACAACAATCTTCAAGCTGCTTCTTGGTGTGTACTCTTATTGTAGCAACAGCAGCTACAGAGACCAGAGAAGTAGGACAAGGTTCAGCTCACCTTCACACAGTGACAGGAATAATTAAATCTCCTGACCTTTGATCAGAGAAAGTTTTTTGGAGATCATTGACATTTATTCCACTTCCGTGGTGTCACGGTAGAAGTGTTTTTTCATTAAACACTAACTTTAATTCTTTGAGTCAGCAGACCCTCTACCTGGAGTTGAAAGCTCAGCCCAGTAAATGCAGTTTGTCCATGCAAGTCCTTAAATAGCCTCCTTTACCTCAAAGAGGGAAGTAAACAGTAAGTGCATTTTACACTTAGAGAGCAACAATGAGATTGTCTTGAGTGGATCCATATCATCCCTCCAGCCTCTTACCTGATTTCTTACAAATGTGGGGAAAATAAGGTCACTAATGTGCCACTACAAATCTATTACAGGGAACACAATGTCCATCAGAAGAGGAAAGGATAATGGACAAATAACAATCACAGATTATAAATGATGGCTTATTTTAGGTCAATATTACAGTATTTCTTGCTGAAGTAACTGTTTTTATTTTTCTATTTGAAAGCTCACAGATTTTGCTTTCTAAGTAAGATTTTACTTGATGAATATACAATACTTTTAATCTTTCCAGTACACAAAGAACTCATGGTGTTTAGCACCAGAAGGAATTACTCAGCCTTTTTCTTCTTCCCTCTAAATAAAATAGGTCAAGAGAATTACGTCCAGTAAAAGCTGCGTTTGGCTAATGAGGGACTTGAAGAATATTATCGTTGGCTCAGAAACTCGACTCTTTCGTGTTCTGCTTTTATTGCATGGGCGTTGCAAAGCAGGAATAAAACACAGAAGCAGAAGCTTTTGGTTGAGGTGTATCTCAAAGTTGCAGGAAAGCTGTTTAAAAGAGATAACAGAGTTCTTCTCCCTTCCACAAGGGCGAGTGAGCCTGTTTGTCCCGCCCTTGTGATAAAAAGGTCCTACCTCAGCTAAGATGGATGATTTGCATACACCTAAAAGCTCTACCTATTATCCTGTGAAACTAATAAGAAATAGTAAAAATTAGATGCCTAAGTCTCAGATGGTACTTACAAAAGTTGTTAGTGATAAATCATTCATGCTGATTGACTTATGCTAATATGTTTCTCTTGCTCCCCATCAGTCCTCTGTGCTTACTTATAACTGGGCACTTGAGGTGGCTTTTCCTGCAGGTGTGGAGTCCTTTACCAAATCTTACTCAAAGGGCAAGCAGGTGTTAAGCTTCTGAGAAAGCACAAGTAGATGACTTCCCACATGGCAGTGAGCCATCTCAATGGTCTTTTCTAACAGAGCTGCCTATAGGTTTCAAAATTCACTCTGTAGCTGAGAATACACCTGTGCTTGTGTTCACTTATTGCATCATCCAGAAGAGCACTAGGAAAGAGCATTTCTAAATGAATTTGAGGAGAATTGGGCTGAGTCTTGGATATTAGGAAGAAATTCATTACTGTGAGGGTGGTGAGGCCCTGGCACAGGTTGTCCAGAGAAGCTGTGGCTGTCCCATCCCTGTAAGTGTCCAAGGCCAGGTTGGATGGGGCTTGGAGCAACCTGGGATAGTGGAAGGTGTCCCTGCCCATGGCAGGGGGTTGGAATTGGATGTTATTTAAGGTCCCTTCCATTCCAAACATTTCTGTGTTTCTATGAGAAGTCTTTTCTTCCTCACTGACCTTTCCTGACGCAGCATTCATTACTTGCATCAGCAAAAGCAAGTGCAGGTCAATCTGAGCAATGTCCAAGTTTCTCTTGGGTTATGGGCACTCTACAACATCACTTGATTTAGTTTTGGTGTCTTCAATACATTTTGGTTACATTCATGTTAATCAAAACAAAATTTCCCAAAATGTAGGGCAGTTGCAAAGGGAAAGTTTCAGCTTGCTAGCAGGGATACTCTTAGAAAATACACCTCAAAATAGTTATTTTAAGATTGTTTGCAGGATTTCTTAGCTGTGCTTGCCATAAAGTTACTGGAAGCATGGAGTTTGGAGGGGTTTTCCCCAGTGTCAAGGAAGTTATGAATTCTTCTGAATTACCTTTTACCTGAAGGTCACATTATGCACAAAATAGTTTCCAGCAACCTCCTCTGTGCTCATACACCAGTTGAGATACAATTTAAGTGGACTTTCAGCTCTGGGTAAAAGTCCTGATCATCTGTGAGTCTGAGCAGAGTCTGTAGCATTCTGATTTCCCTCAGTTTCACCCTTTCTAGCAAGTAATATGAATTTTCTCTACCAATTCTTTTCTTCCTGAACAATTTAATTTACGTTGTGGTTTCCACCCTGTCCCAGCCCCCCAGCCCTCTCCTCCCCCCTCCCTTCCCTTTCTTTCAAATGCCACGTTGTAGAAAGCATTTTCTAGGCATTTAGCAGATATTTTCCTGGGCTTATGCACAGATCGCATGTACCACTTTAGTAATTTAAGTGATCAGTTTAAGTGCCCCAGTTTGCAATGGGTGGAAATCTGTTTCCCCGTAGGAATAAGGGCAAAAAAAGGTGCTTTTTATAGAACCATAGAATCACAGAATGGTTTCTTTGGAAAGGACCTTTCAAGACAGGGACACTTCCCACTAGACCAACTTCCTCCAAGCCCCATCCAACCTGGCCTGGAACACTCCCAGGTGTGGGGCAGCCAGTTTTTCTGAGCAACCTGTGCCAGGGCCTCATCATTGTTACAATAAAGAATTTCTTCCCAATATCCAATCTAAAACTTCTCTCTGTCAGTTTAAAGCCACTCCACCTTGTCCTGTCACTGCATGCCCTGACAAACAGCAACTCTAGATTAAACTATGACATCAGCTGATGTAACTGCATTCATCCATTTGCCTTGTCTGTGTCAAGTTGATTTATTATCCCTGCCTTGTGGCCCAGGATAGTTTTTCCTCATGTCAATTTTTTTACCATTTTTCTCTCTCACTGAATTTTAAGGTGCCTGTTCCCTTATCTGTAAATGATAATTTTGTTGGCTTCCATTTTCTTGTTTGCTGAAAACTAGAGAAAACATCTTCAGCTTTGTAAATCCTCCTAATTTATTTTGCCACCCATGGTCATTCACAGTTACAATTTTGCTCAGTGTAAGGCTGTGCTGTTCCTGCAAAAACCCTGTGTGCTCCACTGGCTGTAAGAAAACACCACATCACCTGAGTGATGGCTCCAGAAGAACTACCATGTTTCTGTTCACAGGGCCTGTTCCTATCTCTTCCTCTTCATGTGCCCTCCTATTGAGAAGGTTAAGTACTTCTCTCCCCACCAAATCCTGCAGAGGGCACAGATGGTACTGAAATCTGAAGTGAGCTACATGATGCTAAGTTTGTCACAACAATTGCAATCCATGCATGAAGCATCAGAGAGGGTTCAAAGGGTCAAACTCAGGCAATATTCCTCAATGGAAAGGCGTGTTAGCTTCAATTACCCAGCTAAGGTAGCTCTTGGGTTCCTGTGTGCAATGATCCACCTACAGCAGCCAGACTGGAGGGGTTGTCTGTGGACTGAGATTGCAGGAAACAGGCTCCAGGGAACTGATCCCAAAGACCTCCTGCTAAGTGTGGATCGTTCATCATTTCTGTAACCAGAGCTGTGGTGTTCTAGTGGCACAGCTTCAGGGTGCTGGTTAGTGGCAACAAATGAAAGAATTCATCTGACCTACACAAGATTTTTTCAATACAGAGGAACAGTAAATATCTAATTTCTATGATTCAGTTGGTGCTCTAAACTCTGAGCCATACCACAAGTTAAAAATCCCAGCATAAACTGTGATGTTTGTACTTGCCTACAAGTTTTAATAATTGTGACCTTGGCACAAGTTGCAAATGTGGGTAGAACAATTAGTACATAACAAATTCCTTCAAGAAATTCCTATATTGTTTGTTTTTCCTGTGTACAAGTCATGTCTCCTGCAGTTGTTTGACTATTAGGAAAGGAGGGACTTTGTTTGCAGCTTGAGTGCTGGCCAAATGGAAGACATAATTTGTGACCGTCATAATTTACATGACTGTTTTTTAGTTATCAGGAAATAGGTATTAAATCACTGAGTAACCAGAACTAGTTTTGTGCTATTGAACCAACAAGATGGATTTATTATTTCCTCTCAGTGGGCCAAGGACAAATTCAATAAACAACTGCAACCCAATTTACTATCTAAAATACAACACCCCTTCCTGGACAAGCCAACAGTGGAGGTACTACAACGAATTGGGAGCAAATAAATATTAAGTATACAAAGAAAAATAACTTCAGTGGAAAAATGGAGTCTCTGAAGTGTTCATAACAAGCTGTGGAAGATACAAGTTTTCATGCCATGGCTCATTAGGTGTTCCATTCCTCTTATATACTTCCCATTTACCTCTAAAATATGCAGAGCAGCGTTAAATAACTCCTATAGGGCTGGATAAAAATATTTTATGCTGGTTTGTTCAACTGATCTGTCTAGATCTTCAGTGACTCCTAGTGTGAAGCTGCTGAAATAATCTAAGCTCCAAAGGTTAAAGCTTGGCTTATGACATATTATGGTCAATATTATGTCAAAATGGTCGGGATTGATTTTGTGTTTCAAATACACCCATCCTTATGTTTGTAATACTAAATAAAAACAATATGTTTTAACACATATTTCCTTATTTTGTTCAGTATATGTTTCTGCAATTTGTTTCCATTGGGAAAAGATTTTTTAAAGAGGATAAACGAATGGTTTTGCAGACCCTAAAATAAAAATTGGTGTTTTACAGTCAATAAATGAAATAAAAAATCTTGTGCTTCATTCATAATTTGTCAACAAAATGAATACAAGCCTTAATTTGATTTTGGTGTGGCAGCTTGGGCTTTCCTCCTTTACTTCCACCACTTTATGCAGCAATAGGAGCAGAGGAGAAAGCAGAGGAATGTTAATGATGCAAAACAGAAAGTGACAACATTTTATGTGAAAGGTCATTTCCATTACTGTGGACACCCCCCCTCCTCCCCCTCAAGAATCTGATGATAACCATTTTAAAGAGTCACTACTCATGTGCTGAGCCTTAGGTTGCCCATCAATAACAGATTGAATGGTTAAAGTGGGACATTTCCTTAATGTAGGAGAGAGTATTTCCATGCCAATCTGCTGACTTGAGTTTTTCCTTTCTCCGAGGCTTGTTCTTGCTGCTGGGATCAGAGTATCTCTGTTGGTCCTAGAGAACAGCCCAGCCCAGAGGACTGAGCCCAGTGACCAGCCCATGAACCTTCCAATGTCACTGGGAGGGAGGGAGTGTCACATCCTTCCTTGTATCTCCTGGTGCCCCGTGTCCCCTTGACTTGTGGTCTAACTGAGATATAATTATGTTGGAGGTGTGGCTATCAAATGTGATATTATATTTAACAGGTCTCAATGCTTCATGGGCTCTTCCTCAGCATTCACTAATTAATCTTCCATACCCTGACTGTGTTGGTTTATCTCTGCGTTGCAGTGAGTTTGAAGCTCAAGGTTAAATGTCTTGCTCTCGACCCAGAGCAGAGACAGCGGCTGTCAAGAAACTTTGTAATGAGAAAATCCATCTCATATTTTTCGCAGTTTAACTTTGACCCTTACATTTAGAAGAAACCAAATTTTTGGCAGCCTGGCCTAGAAAACTGGGAGCAGCCCAGGGGTGGGAAACATCCTTGTCCTGTCCCTTCTCTGATGGCTCTTTGTTGTTTGGTCTTCCTCAACCTTTTTTGCCAGAGTTTTGTTCTTTGAGAACAAGTTTGATATTCTGACAACACAAATTTCTAATGATGTGTGAAAGTTTCCATTACTTTCTTTCCATTTAATATAAGGTCTTGAGGAAGTGGGCTCAAGTTGCATCAGGGAAGGTTTAGATTGGGTATTAGGAAAAATTTCTTCTTGGAAAGGGTTGTCAAACATTGGAACAGGCTGCCCAGGGAAGTGGTGAAGTCACCATTCCAGCAAGTGTTTAAAAGGCATGTGGATGAGGCACTTGAGGACATGGTTTGGTGGTGAACATGGTGGTGCTGGGTATAGGGTTGGACTCGATGGCCTTAGAGGTCTTTTCCAGCCTTAAGGATGGTAATTCCATGTTTAACCTGTTTTTATTGTAGGTGAGATATGTTAAGGACAAGAGTCAGGCAAGTTCTATGGAAGATTTTTTCTAACATACCAATATTTGGAGAAAACCAGGGAAGATAGAGGCCTATGACTCTCACCAAGACTTTGAGATACTGAAAGCCTTTCCATTGGGCTTAGCCCAGAGGCTGATCCTCAGACAGCCAAATTAGAGAATGTGACTACTGCAGTTGATGCATTTTAAACATCAAAAATACTCTTACTTCAGAAGTTGCTGGACTGTTGTTACTTCATAACATTTGTTCAAACTGCTTAAAGCCCCTGTCATGTAAGTTAACTGCTGAAGAACTCTTACACCACTCCACACAGATAAAACTTACACTTCTACCATAGTAGTTGCTCTTATCATCTCTCACCATATGTGCTTCTTGTGAGTATATCTGGAACCAGGAGAGAAATTGTAAGAAATTTCTGGTGTAATTTGCTTCATTCCAAAGAGCATATGCTAGCACCATAAAGGAAACAACTGTATAAAGACATCAGTATAAAATATAAATTTGTGGAAATACAGTCAAAGAATGGAGAAAAATGTCACTTGATGTGCTGGATCTCAGTGAATGTCATATTGGCTTTACCTCATCTCTATGCAATAAACCCATATTCAGCAGCATCTCAGCCTTTCCAGGGACATGAACAACTGAGTGACCCAAGCACTCCTTGATGTCTGTGCTGAGAAACAGGAACATCCAGGTAGCATTTCATCTATCCTGCTATATGTTCCATTCCACACTGATAGGGAAGCAGAATCTTTTGAAATCCCCTATAGAAGTACAAAAGTTATGCCTGGATACCCTGCAGTAACCTAGCAAGGTGCCTGGTGCTCCATGGTGGCCCTTCAAGTTACAGAAGATCCGTCCCAGCTCCTGCTGCTGCCATGCTCGAACACCACAGCCAGATATCCAAAGCACAAAAGCTGGCTTTTTGGGGAGGCTGCTCTCTCAGAAATAATTCCTTGTTAAATATTCATCAGCCCAGAGAGAGAAGGTAGAGAGAGGAAATGTGTGTGTGGAAGGAGTTTTAACACCTGTCTCCTTGTTTCTAAGTAGAAAATAAGTCTTGGAAATTAACCCTGAGAACTCCTGAGAGTTTTGTCCAGATCATGTATCCTCCTGTAAGACAGTTGAAGTTTTACTGAATAGTGTTTTCTGAGGAAAATAAAGGTTTCTCAGGAAATTTTCATGCAGCTCTGATTTGAATTACATTTTCTACAAATCAAAGAATCAAGGAATGGTTTGAGCTGAAAGAACCTTGAAGATCGTCCCGTTCCACCCCCTGTTCCACAGGCAGAGACATCTTCCACAAGATCAGGTTGTTCAGAATTCCATCCAACCTGGCATTGAATAGTTTCAGGGATGGGGTAGCCACACTTCTCCTGGCAACCTGTGCCAGGGCCTTACCACAGTCCCAAATAGTTTCTTAATATCGATCTAATCCTGCCCTCTGTCACTATGAAGCCATTTCCTCTCGTCCTGTCACTCTATGCCCTTGTTCAAAGTCCCTCTCCAGCTTTCTTGGAGTCTTGCATAGTAGTCCACAGTCATGATGGTGAAACTGAGCTTCAGGCAGGTAGAAAACCAAGTCTACCAGAATTAGCCATTGATATCCTTGAAAGCATAAATTGTTTTAATGTAATGCTATCAACTACTTAAATATGATAATAATCTGACCAACAGAGACAGGATGAAACCATAGGGGGGAAGGAACCACTATAAAACTGTTTCTATATGTCATGATTATTTATTCAGCCACCATCTCCTAAGAAATTCTCTGCAAGCAAGTGTTAAAATCCAGCTGGGCTTGCTCAGAAATTTAGTATCTAACGGGAGGAGAAATCCATTACAGAGGTAGCAAAATGAAAAAGTGATGCAGATTAAAGTCTGGGTATGGCTCTCCCTCTTGTGTCTTGAACCAGAATTGCAGTCCTACAGAGAAAATTATTTTTACTGGTCTGAAATAGGAAGGGAAGTTGACAAATGGGATCTGCCCAGGTCAGGCTGGTATATGTGACTCAAGAATTACAAGAGACCAGCAGTACTCTAGAGGAGCACATTCCTTTTGCTTTGTATTTCTCTTCCTGTCTCATCCAAAGTCCCATGAAGTATAAAAGAGCCTCAAAAATATCCATAAAGAATTTTCCAACTTAAAAAAACCTCCTTGATTTATAAATAATTTCAATTCAAAGCTCCGTTTGTGAACAGGTGGTAAATCATATGTTTATTTATCAGGAATACATTCCATTGACAATCAATGAAAAGGTAACAGAAGGAAGTTTTGTGGTACTTAATGTATTGGGAAGAAAAAACAAACCTGAAGTGTTTCAAAAGTGTGTTTCCCATTAAAAAGAAATTAATCAGTGGCAGATGCACTGCAAGGAAACCCACAAAATAACACTTTAGTAGCTTAAGCATGATTTCTACAAAGCCTAAAATAACATCAGAGGTTATTTTGAGGTACTAGTTTAATTTAGGACTAAAGTGATGGTTAGATTTTAGATAAAATTTTTACCTATAGGTCAACCTGAGCTGATGCACTTACAATGAACACGCTTTACAGTGTGTTTTACTCCTCCCGTACGAGTCTCACAGCAGCTGTAACAGCATCCACTGGAGCATTATATGATTTGAGTTTTGCATTTGCAGGTTGCAGGACACTTCTGCTTCACCAGTGAGTGGCTACAGCCAAACAAGGTTTCCAGATTTTTGCAGTTTGCATAGGTGTCATGATACTTGCAGGGGTTGGCTAAAATAAAAGAGAGAGAAACAAACACATGGAGTATTAATTTAAAACCAAGTCCTGGTTTGATACTTCTGCATTTTCCAAAAAATAATTCGATTTTCATGTCTGTATAATCTTTATACTTTTGCTCTGCTATTTAAATTACTTGAATATTATAGAAAGGGAATGTGAGTGGAAAAGCAGAAACCTGGTTGAGGTTGGAAGGGGTCTTTGCAGGTCGACTGGGTTGTGCCTGTTCTAGTGGGATATTTAACCCCTGTTATTGTAGGGGGGTAATGAAAGGGGAGCTCTAGGATCTTCCATCCAGATTAGCAGAAATAACTGTGCAAAAGTAAAATGCTCCAAAGGATCTACATAATTTTCTGGGGTAATGCAATGTTTGTTTTAAGAAGGAGAATACAGTCACTTACTGCAAAGCCCTTTGTCACAGTGGTGAGGACAGTCTGCACATTTTGGTCCACTTTTGTAAGGTGTAGCTATTTGCGTTACGATATTTCCCCTAAAATTTGAAAGAAATACAAAACACAACAAAATAAACATGAAGCTCTGGGCTTCAAGAACTGGAGATCTTGAATTGAAAGGCATATACAAGTTTTTGGATAAAAGTATTTTCATAGGCAGTCATGTTTTAGTTTCAGATATTCATGGAATACAATAAATTTGATTTTAAATAAGAGGGAAAATAAAGGTTAGAGAAACAAAATTAATTGATTATTTGCATAGCATTATCCATTAAAAAAATGTGCTTCCTAAGTCTATTTTCTAATGGCTTGGAAATGGCTTATAAGGCAATCATAGAATCACAGAATCATAGAATGATTTGGTTGGAAAGGACCTTACAAGTTCATCCAGTTCCAAACCCCTGCCATGGGCACAGACACCTTCCACTAGACCAGGGTGCTCAATAACCTCAGCAGATCCTTTTTGACACACAGCTGCTTGAGGTGGACTATTTACCTCTGAATATTTGCTTGCTGTTGGCTTTCACTTTGCATCTGATTTCATGCTTTGTGGTCAATGTTTTAGGATGATTTATGCCTGCTGTATGATTCTGTCAGAGATACACCTTTGTTCATCTGCTAAAGTTTCCCTAATACTTGTTCCAATGTGAAATTAAATAAATATTGCTCTTTAACCTGCTGTTAAGCCCACAATCCGCATTAGTATTTTTATAGTTCTAAATGGTTAAAGTAGACTGCAGCTGTTTTATCCTCCACATGGCCAGTGGGGAGCAGGATGGTTTGGAAATAGGCCCATAATCACTGCATGTTAAATGAGGGAGGAGGCAGTACATACGCAGGGCAGTATTGGCAGACATAGAAGTACTTGTACGAGTTCGTAGGGCAGTAGGAAACTGCACATCCCATCAGGTAACTGTTGTACCAGATTAGCTGTAGAATAAAAATTAAGCACATTATTTCAGAGTCATCTTCATTGAATTCTCATCAAAAAGCTCAGAAAATAACAGAAGAGTTTCTTTTTTGTTCATTTTGTCTATTCAGCTTCTAAGTTCATGGTTTAGTTGTCATGAAGAATGTATAGAAAAATGAGTTAGTTATCTTCTTCAGGTTCCAAATGCTTTTAAACAAAGTTTCTGGCAGGATACTAAAGTTTAAATGAAAATATTTTCATAGTAGGTATTTTGCTCTGACATTTCTCAATCAGCTATTTTAATCCCTATATAGAAAGTATTTGTTTCTAAATTAAAAATAGAATTAAAAGTATTTCTAAATTAAAGGTAGTTCTAAATTAAAGGTATTTCTACAGAACAGTATTTATCTTACTGACAGCTCTTCCAAAATACTGGTTCCATTGCATCAGAATTGGACAGAAAAGTGTTTGAATTAATCATTCATCTTTGGAGCAGTATATGAATAATATGTAATAATTTGCTGACTGATACATTTTTTTAATGATTATAAATAACTCCCAGCTACCTTAAGTGTGTGCCTGTAATTCCAATGTATCACTGCATTGCGTTTCAGTTCTTCTTACCTGAGTGTAGCTCTCGATGTTGACATTTTTTGCAATTGCTCCATATCCATATCTGAAATTGGAGGACTGACTGTACCAGGTTTGAATTGTTTCAGCCCATGTTTTTGGGAAAGATGATACTAACACATTCTCACCACAGGTGACACCTGGGGTAGAAATAAGTCTGTTTTATTCCTCAGGAGACAAGCAAGCTGTGGGGTGGGAGGTGGAGCAGAGGGGTTGGAGCTATAGGCTAAAAAAATTGTCTAGGATGCCAGTCTCTTTGCCCTGTGATTTTAAGAAGAGGACAGTACACCTCATCTCCTGAGAGCTGCAGGAAATGTTACTCTGATTTTGGTGAGCATTCAGACACAGATACTTAGATCACAAAATGCTACACAAAAATGTCTGTACTTAGTCACTGCAACAGTCATTGATGGCACCGTCTTGTTTCCAGCAGGAGACAAAAGTGGACACCTCAAGAAAGGTATAAATATAGAGAAAGTACATGCTCTCTCTCCAGTTCCAACAAATTGTCTTTCAGGGTATTTATCTGACAAAGATGGTGGTTTTGTGTTCAACAATCAGAATCACAGAACGGTTGGGGTTGGAAGGAACCTAAAGATAACCTTTTTCCAGCCCCCCTGCCATGTACAGTGACACCTTTTGCTAGACCGGGTCCTAAAAAACCATTATAGTAATAATAGGTATTTCAATAATCCTCAAAAGCTGTTCTACAACAGATTAAAAGTTATTCTTATTTCTATTTCATATTCTCAGGGGTCATCTGCAAACTGTCATTAACCCGTCAGCTCAGGTTCCATCCTCGTCAGTACCATTAAGGACTCTGTACTCTCTTGGACTGATTCTCATCTCACACTTATTTGCCCATTTCTGAGCATTTTTGGCAGCTTTCTCACTCCACACCTGAAAGACACAAAGGAAGAAGTATCCAAGTCATA
Organism: Hafferia zeledoni; assembly: GCA_035583235.1. Taxonomy (NCBI): domain Eukaryota; kingdom Metazoa; phylum Chordata; class Aves; order Passeriformes; family Thamnophilidae; genus Hafferia; species Hafferia zeledoni. The sequence goes on from JAWWEV010000115.1 coordinate 112,168,195, forward strand.
AATAGATTGGTTCTGTCCATGAGAAATAAGAAAATGGGAAATGACCTGGGTGCTGTGCACTGAATGCTCCCATGGTCCTCAACAGAAAGTGGAGGAGCTGTGCCAGTTTACACTCCTGGGGGAGAGGAACCAAATTTTTTCTACTCTTAAATGTTTCAGAGTAAGTAATTCTGCAGTTATATTGAACAGTTCTGATCTTCAGATGGTCCTGATTAATAGGATTTTTATAACACACTGTTGCTTTCTTTCAGCTTTGTGTCTGAGTGAACATTGCAGGGTACAGTGCACAACACAGAATAACAGACTGTCAGGCCAGGGGCAGCTGAGATGTGGTGAGATGTGGTGAGACACCAGCTGGCCTTTGAACTTGGGGAATGTTTGCAAGTCTCACTGTGGAGGCTTAACCACAAAGCACCACCCAGCTCATCTGCTCATGGGATAGGGATAACAAGGAATATCAGGGGTGACAGGGATGGGAGAAGTGATGGGCAAAGGAAGCTTAGGTGAAGGCAAATGGTTATGCAGATCCAGATCTTTTATCTGCCCTTTGACAGTGTGTGATTCAGAAGCTGCTGCTTGGCCTCCCCCTTTGCTTCTCATGCTCTTTGCTTCTTCCAGGCCACCAGTTCCTCTTTTTAGAACTGCAGAATCATAGATAGTTTGGGTTGGAAGGGACCTTGAAGGGTCATCTAGTCCAACCCCTCTGAACTGAGCAGGAACACCTTCCACTAGACCAGGCTGCTCATATCCAACCTGGCCTTAGACTTGCAGAGATGGGGCAGCCACAGCTTCTCTGGGCAATCTGTGCCAGTGTTTTACCACCCTTATTATAAAAATCTTCTTCCTATATCTAATCTCCATCAACCCTCTTTTAATTGAAGAGCATTACCTGCTGTGCTATTGCAAGAGGGCCTGATAAAATATTTCTCATCATCTTTCTTGTAGACCCCCTTTAGCCACTGGAAGATGCTCTCAGGTCTCCCCATGGGCTGCTCCTCTCCAGGCTGAACACTCCCAGCTCTCCCAGCCTATCTCCAGAGCAGAGGGGCTCCAGCCCTCTGATCAATTTTGTGGCCTCCTCTGGATTTGCTCTGGCAGCTCCACGTCCTCCTTATGTTGGGGACCCAAGAGCTGGAGGCAGCACTGTCGGTGGGGTCTCACCAGAGAGGGGCAGAGGGGCAGAATCCCCTCTTTTTTCCTTCTGCCCACACTGTTGGGGATGAGCCCAGGACACAGTTTACTTTCTGGGCTGCACATGGGCATTGCTGGCTCATGTTGAGTTTCTCATCCACCCCCAAGTCCTTCTCATCAGAGCTGCTCTCAATCCCTTCATCCTCCAGCCAGCTTTGGTACTGGGGTTTCACCACCCTTTCTTTTAAGGGAAAAGCAAACTAGTTCTAATGCAAAGCTTACCATCTTCAGCATGTTGCTGGCTGTGGGAACTACAGATCTCCGTATTTCATTGTGTTCATCAAGGATCTCTTTCTGGTTCTTAGGCTTAGAATGAGGAAAGGAGAAAGGCTTATATGGAAAACCCTGGAAAAGAAAAACAATGAAAGTTCCAGTTAACAGAAGTTTAATAAATAACACAAATTATGAGCTTCTCCTCAAAGTAAAATTTCTTGGAAATTTCCAACTTCCCTTTATTTGTTCTTCTATTATTATATTTCTTTGTTCCTTCCTTGATTTGAACTGCACTTTTCATTAGGATGCGTGCCCTTAAATGAAATTTGTAGATAGGAATTCAACTCACGTTTGATTTCTCCATATCAAACATGGAGAAAGCTTAGCTCTGGAACCAAGTCCCCAGGCTGGCTTAAACCTCTTGTGTGTACTGAAAAAAGTGCCTGGATCTTATGTGTTGTAGGCTTTGGAAGTATGTGAAGCTTCATTAGAACTTAGGGCTGTTTGCAGACCTTCTGAAGTACCTCAGGTCAAGAAAGCAATGCATGACTTGGATCGTCTCTTAAACAGTGATGTCAAGGCATCAATCCCTGCACCAAAGAGGAGTTGCAAAGCTTACACTGGAGCTTTCAGGACAAAAATTCCCTTAAGACATTTGCAGTGGCAGAAATAACACCTCAGCCAGTCATTTTAGGCATCAGCTATATTCAGGTAAAGGGAAGAAGCAACTTAAGACATAGTTCACCTGAGATTTATTGAAGAAGGGGATGATTTGCTTTCTTGAACTACTTAAATATTTTCATTAATTTATAAGATCTTGATAAATAGCTCAATTCAAGTTCCTATATAGTAGATACCTACACCTTACATGATTAATCCTCTCTAAGAGATTTAAGAATCAGATTTCTGGTTCTTAGCTAAATTATTTATTTATTTGTGGCAAATGTGCTTTTAAAGTTAGTCTTAGGAGGGGAAGGATATTTTGACAGGCAGAACCACAGAATGGTTTGGATTGGAATGTGCCTTAAAGATTAAGTAGCTCCAAACACCCTGTCATGGACTGGAACACCTTCCACTGGAGCAGGTTGCTCAATCAATATTCAAATAATAATAATAATTATACAAAAGCCTGTGAAAAATGAGTTTATCTTCTTTGTGTTGTGTTAACATGTTAACAATATTTTCACCCCAGAACTGTAAAGATCTGGAGATCACTAGACCAGACTACAGATATCTACACAATAGGCTCAGATATGGCTGTTTTGCATAGATGAATATTCCTACCTGTCCATCAGATTGGTGTAGCAGAGCAGCCAGGAAAATGATTGCAGTTAGTAGGTCCATTTCTACAGGGGGAAAAAAAGCACACAATCAAAAAACCAAAATCCATTAACCTCTGTTTCATAAAGTTTATGGCATCATGTGGTATTTGAGCAAGATACAAAACTGTTGCAAAGTCAGACCTGCAAAAAGAAGTCTATTTTAGTTGATCCTGAATATAAGTTGGATGTGCTGAAACTGTGCAAACAGTACATGATGGTGTCTGGGCACTGCTGTTTCTGACAGAGAGAGATTCTACCTTGCATTGAAGCAGGGACTGTAAGTAGCATTAAGTTGTGTGTTACTTACAACAGATGGGTCAGTCCCCATTTGACTTCTTTATTCAAGATACCTTGAATTTTCAGAATTCGTTCATCTTGGCTTCCTTGCATTTAGAAAAGCCCAATAATGTGTTCACTGCTGTCCCATCAGTGTTCTGATCAAGCATCATCCATAGTGAGAACTGATGTTCTGGACTGGAGCACTGAACACACCAACAGTTGTCTTCATTTCTGTCCCTGTTCCCTGTTTCCTCCTTAAATCACCATCATAAGGACTAATTTAATGGTGGTGATCATGTTACACCTGACATGCAGACACAAAGAAAACCATATATGAAAATATTAACAAATAGAGTTGGTTATTGCCCTCTGGCTCCAAAGACACCTTATAGAATCAAATACTACAGATATACACAGTCTGGATTCCACTCCCATATATAGGATGTTTCTTCTACATGTCAGAAGAAGCAAAAATTTATATATCTTACATTGTTGAGGATATACAGGAGATAATGCAAAGATGTGGCAAAATCTCAAGGAAGACTAACTTTGAACTCCACAGTTACCTTAAAATAGACTGAAGCAAGAGGAGAACAGACAAAACAAAAACTAGCACCATAAACCTTAGATCTGGCCTCTGAAAAAGATCCACAGTGTGACCAGTACAAGTCAGTGGTAGAGATCTAGGAAATCCTGCTTCATAGGGAAGCTATCATTGTAAAATTCCTTCTCTTTTCTCCTCTAAATTGACCCTCCTTTAGTTTAGAACTATTACCCCTTGTCCTATTATGCCATTCAGATAGTCAGTCCTTGGTTTGTTTTCCCGTGATTTCATAAGGAAATCACTTGCATGAGGTAGAGGCAAGGATCTCACTGATATTGATGAATAAATTCTTGAACTGAAGGAATATCTTCAACCACTGAGGAGTTGTTTTCCCCTTCCATGTAGAAAAAAAAAATCATCCCCAGATAAGTGCTGCAACTGGAAACAGAAAACATTTCTAGATCCAGAGTTAAACTTGATTAAAACACTTCTGCACATCGTCAACTGTCAGACTGTACCTTCGAATCTGCCCCTTGGACTAAATGTACTGGGCTTTGCTTTCAAAGTCAGAAGATGATGGTTCCCGGATCACAATTGTCCTTCACTGTCAAGAGTGTTCAATCCACTAAATCACTTCTATGTTTTTGAAAAGACAAATGTCAGCAATGCACCTTCTACCTGAAAACCTGAGGTTCCATGCAAATTTGATTGAGTGTAAAAAAAATAAATTTGATAGCTACAAAGCTAGAAACCATGTTATATTTGAAAAATACAGTCTGGACTTTTTGTGTTGGGTCCTGGTATTTCTCTCCTCAGTAGAACGTTTCTCCTGCCAGCTGAAACAGATTTCAGGGCATAGCAGGTTTGAAAGTTTGGAAAAGTGGGAATATTTGTCTTTTCAGTTACTTTGATAATTTTTTTCTCTGACTTCTCTGAGTTTACATAATTTTCATTTAAAAAAATCACTTTGTATTAAAAAAAAGCAACCAGCTTATTGCATACATATTAGACATTTTGGTAGCATAAATATGTGAAAGGTTGGTCAGACAGTTAACATTTAGAGATGACAAAATTCTGAGTCCAGCTGTCCTGGTATATCCCAGTATTCAAGTGAAATAAATTCAACATAAAAATAATTCAAAAGACATTAGAAAATCATTTTCCATTTTGGACCACACTCTGCAAAAGTAATTAATTTGTGTTCACATTTGAAGAGTGAAGCGAGTCCAAAGTTACATTATGATCTAAAGAAATATGGGAATCAGACTGCACTGAAGCCATTTCTCACTCCTGCTGGTGGAAATTGTACTTTCAGACCAGAAGATATAATTTATTTTACATTCTTCCCCTGAGATATTATAAGCATTTTCTTTTAATTATCACATTTGACAGGACTTAGATATTAACTCCATTAACCTTCGTAGCACAGTCCCTGATCAATACTGACCAAGCGACTCTTTGGATAAAATTCTAAGCCTGCAGTTAAATTGTGCATACATTACCTTCATCCAGGCAGAACCCCTCTGTGTCTGAGGAAGTGGAAGGAGAGTCAGAGGCTCTCCTCACTTCAGGGCTGTATTTATACACACGTTCCCTTCTTTTTCCTTGTCAATATTTATTGTTGATAAATGATATCAGCTTTGGGGCTGCCCATTGTGGAGGAAAGAACATTTTTAAGGAACAAGTGCCTGAAGATGATCCAATCCCGCTGCATTGTTCTGGTTTCCTTTTACTTGTCTCCAAGGCAAGGAAAAAGAGAAGAAAAAAGACCTGTCCTTTGCATCACTTCAACTTTGACTGGGCCAAAATGCTTCTAGTCGAATCAGCAAGTGCTAATGTGTTCACACAATATAAGCTTAAGGTTGCTTTGCAATTGCTTTGCAATTGTCTTTCCTGGCTCTGTCAAAAGAATGGGATAAATATTTTGAGGCAGAGACATAAGTCAGGAACTTCTTAGCCATTCACAGAAGGACCTGCACAGTGGGCAACAGGAATATTTTACAAGAGGTTCCTGAACTTTCATTTGCTGATTAAAATTTGTACTTCATTTACCTCACTGAGGCTGTGGCATTAGACATCACTCTTTACAATGGCACGTAGTGACAGAACAAGGAGGAACAGCTTTAAACTGAAAGAAGGAAGGTTTAGATTAGATATTAGGACGAAATTCTGAACTGTGAGTGTGATGAGATACTGGAAGAGGTTGTCCAGAGAAGCTGTGGCTGCCCCATCCCTGGAAGTGTTCAAGGCCAGGTTGGATGGGACTGTGAGCATCCTGGTTTAGTGGAAGGTCTCCCTGCCCATGGTGGGGTGTTGGAATTAGATGGTCTTTAAAGTCCCTTCCAACCCAAATCATTCTGTCATTCTATCATTATTGTACACATAACTCACTCCATGTGTTGTTCAAGAGTAACCTACTCACAGAATGTTGCAGGTGTTACATCTTCCCTCTTTAGAGGAATGTGGTGAGTGTGTTTTGTTGTAGTGCAGCTCAGAATGTCTTAGAAAGGAACTTATAGATCTTCTAATTCCAATCTCCTGCCATGGACAGGGACACCTTCCACCAGACCAGGTTGCTCCAAGTCCCATCCAACCTGGCAACAGTCAACTCACCTTTCCTTTTTGCAGACTCTTTGTTTCCACTCACTTACAATATAACATCACAAAGGCAGCTATGACAGGTTCTCATTGCTCAAACACAACCTGTCTTGCTGTTTGCTGGCTTTCAGAAAGCACAAAGCATCGGAACATCTTTTTCCTTTCTTGAGACCCCTTCCTCATCCTTGTCTTTGCTGTGGTGTGTTGCACTAAGCCCCCTTTACACTGTGCTGGCTTGAGGTTGCTGCTCACACTACAATTACTATTGTTTCTCTGTCTCCACACTTCTGCAGACTTTCTGCAGTTATGTGCTGTTGCAAACATTTTGATCTTGAATTATAATTCCTGTCTTAGAAAACACAGCTGCCTTTGTTTTTTATTTGTGCAACGAGCAGCACTCATGGGAAGTAATTTGTGATAAGGTCTCCCATATCCTTCCATGTTCTGAGATAAGGGAAAAAGTCCTTTTCTATCTGAAGTGCTTGAGACAATTGTGATGAGACCAGGGTTATCACCATCAAAAAGCCTAATAAGCCACCTACCATGGTTATTAAGACTGCATTATTTGTAGATTGTGAGGAGAAGGAGTCTATAACCTCCAGTTTCCCAGTGTCCTGGGAGATACTTCCACTATGTTACTCCATCCACTGTACCCAGCCATTTTCTTTAATTTGCCACAGTCACCTGGGCTTTATTTGTACTGTTCAAGTGAAACTATACTACTGCAAGTGTTTCTTTGAAATGTACCACACCTGTTTAAATACTTAAACCCATTTGTTTCATAAAGAATGACTGTCAGATATGCTATAATACATGGTCTATGAGTGAAATACTTGGGAAATAAAAAAAAGATTAACCAAACTGACATCCGGAACCACGGCGCAAAGAGCAATTTAGCACAACAATTCCCACTTCCTCATGTGGATTACCTGAAGGGATGGAACAATTTAATGAAAAAAAAAATTAAGAACTGATTCCACAAGGTTCTGCAAATGTATGTATATTCTCAAAGATAAATCTATAGGAAGTTCTTTAAAAAATTCTGCTTGAGAAATTTGACTGTGGAAATTCTTCCAACTCTTGTGTAAACCTGAGCTACAAGAATCTGATTTGCTCACAAGCAATGAAGATGAACATCCAGTTTCTTCAGTTCTTTATTTCTACTGAAGTTAATGACAGCTCAAGTAGCTCTTTAGATTAAAATCCATGCAGTTCTGTGTGTTTCACACATTGTAAAGATCTTCTTCTTAGCTATGCAGAACACTTTGCAGACATAACCTTGTTTGGTAAAAAGGAACATTATTGATTTCTTCCATGTGACCCAACTCACCTTCCACTCCAGGTTATTATCATTAAGGAGACAACCAGCAAAGTAATCAATCAAACAGTTTCTGTCAGAGGGGCGTAGATCCCTCACCAAAAGAGCTGTCCCAGACAAAGGCAAGGCTTGTAAATGCCAAAAGTATCTTTGAAGGCTCTTGGACTGCCAGGGTTGAGATGTTTGGCATAGATGACCTGTAAATTGGAAACAGCATATCTAATTTATTTAAAATATTAGAGTAAGAGAAACTGTCAGATACAGGTCAATGAGAGAGATAAGCTACATCCCTTCAATCACATTTCTCCCATAAAACAAATAAATTAACATTAATGATATGGAAGGATACAGTAAAAGTGAACACAGAAGAATTTTGCATGGAAACCTCACGTAGAACGACACTGAGAGAGTCAGGTGTAACCAATATGTGAGTTATTAATTTTTTTTTTTTAAGGGATGTGGAAAATACACCCATTTTCCTCTAAGTCATAGTGAAAGATACAAAGAAATGCATACTCATATTATCACAGACATCTCAAATGTAATGATGACCTGGAGATATTTGTTTTTCACTCATAGGTAAAAATAGTTTTATGGGCTCGACTTCAATTTGCTCTTTTAACGACTTCACACATGGGTATCTCTGTGAAAAACAGGCTACACAAATTGAAGTTTTTCATTGATACCTTTTTGTTTGCTTCATGTATTTGCTAGGAAAATATTTTTTCTAATTTAGCAATAATGACAACAATGTAGGGTCTTCTACTGTGAAATCCTTAAAAAAAACTGTGGGCCCTAAATTTATTCCTTAAAATGCTTAAATATGAGCATTTTAGCCTTCTCATGCATTTGACATAAGAGTAAACCAGAGGTATTGTAGATGGCACAGAAATGTTGGTCTTCGTGTAACATTGTCCAGTCGGTAAAAACTATCCTGAACTTGTTGCAACAGAAAATTATGTTAAAATATGGAAGAAAACAGGCAAATCTGATTTACAAGTCAGTAAGTCTTACATGGAGCATTCCATTGAGCTGGTTGCAGTAATCAAATGATAAACATTTGAAGCAGTGAAAAGAAGTATTCATAGAATCTCCATTTAAAATCACAGAATCCCAGCTTCAAGATTCATTTGGAAATGATATTGGTGATTAATTGCAGTCTGATTCATAACAATTCCTGAACTAACTGCATATGGCAACAGCCAAGGTTCTTTGTGGAATGGCTTCTCACCTTTTTTTTGTAATAGATTTTCTAACACTCTGAAATGGAAACTACTTGATAAAAGATGACTCTAACCTACATAACCTGAGGGCATTTTACATACCCATTCACAGCACATTGTGACTGAGAGGGCTTTCCACACCTCTCACTGAAGCCCAGCCATTCCACAGCCTGACACGAAGGAGCCATAGGGATAAACTGGAAAAAAGGCAGGAGGGAGTATTTAATTTCCTGAAAAAGGGCCATGAGAAAAAGTGCTGTAAAAGGAGGCATAGATTTTCAGTTTCTACATCCTGCAATGTTTCCCCCTTTAGAGAGACATGATCTGATGGAAAATGTACACACATTCCAGAAAGAAAAACCCAGAACACTGTTCTATAATGGACTGCAATGGGCGGTCCCGTGGCGTAATGGAGAGCACTCCGGTCTCTGACTCCCAAGGTCACGAGTTCGAGTCTCAGTAGGGGACCAATGCAGTTCAATGCCTCCCTGCCATCCGATCCCGTCAGATCTCAGATGCTCAGCAGGGTCAGCCCCGGTTAGTACTGGGTGCTGTGACAGTCCTAAGGACTTCACTGTCACTGTCCAAGCTTGCTCGGCCATTTTTTGGCAAATGAACCTTAGGACTGCGTAGGCTCCAAGGGCACAACCCACGTGGGGAGAGCCCTTCCCAAATCTTTGGTCGCGAAGGTTGGGCCATTAATGGACTGCAGAAAAATAACTGGTGAGGAAATAATATTTCCTGATTGAAACTGATACACATCTTTTACAGCTTTCTGCAGTTGGAAGATATCCAGTTATTCACAGCAGTATCAATGGTATCTCGTTACACGTGCTTACGTTAGTGCTTTTCTGTCGTAAAGGCAGGGAAAAGCAAATACATACAATTCTTCATTAATAGGTGAATAGGCTCTTTTGAGGAAAGGCATAAAATACAACTGTGTCTAACTAAAAGAGGGTATCTAAAATGTAGGTTTCTACATCTGAGCTAGTTATCCCAACAGAGGGAAGGAGATCTTTGAGGTTAGTGGAGACCTAAGTCTAAATGCAGTATCCTTTATGTAGGCATGTGGCACCATTTAATATAAAACAAGATGTCCAAGACACCCTTGCAGTGCTAAAGTTGTTGCAAAGTACGTGTGGAAGACCTGTACGTCTTCAGATTGTAGCTGGAGCCCTGGCAGGACACACTGGGGCATCTCAGGAAGTTGTGGACTCAAGTGTATTAAATGCTGAGACAAATATGAAAGCCTGAGAGAATTGTTCAGCCTGAAGAAGACAAGACTCCAAGGAGACTTTAGAGACCAGAAAAAGGGATGATGACTTCAAACTGTCAGAGGGCAGGATTAGATCAGATGTCAGGAAAACCTTCTTTACTGTGAGGGTAGTGAGGTCCTAGCACAGGTTACCCAGGGAACTTGTGGCTGCCCCATACTTCTGTGTGATGACTGCCTTCGTGTAGTTTGTTTCTGGAATCATAGAATCACAGAATAGTTTGGGTTGGAAGGGACCTTAAAGATCATCTCCTTCTGATGTGCAGGGCTGCCATCCAGTACACCAGGTTGCTCAGAGCTCTGTTCAACCTGGTCTTGAACCCTCTTCATGATTCAAAGATTTGTTCTATTAGTTCTTTAATTATTGGAGGAGAATTTCCTCAGCTTTGACTCCACTTCTGTCATCACACTGCCATCTGTAATCTTGCAGGTGGATCTGTCCTGCGTTCCATTGTAGTGAAGACTATTTACATGGGGATTTATTGCATTTCCCTGTGTATGGCCAGAGGTTTAAATTTCACTGCCTGGATTACCCCCATATCTGTGCAGATTTAGGAGAGAAATAGAGAAAAGCTTTTACACCCCGACATCCTCATATGACAGATCTGCAGAATGCAGTCTCACAGACTTTTGTCTTGCTTGTCCTTTGCTCTGTGGAAAGCACTTTGGGTCAGTGAGGTACCACTCCCACAGGGTCAGAGGGTGTTTACCAGGAAACTTGCTATTTGCCAAAGTAATTTTTCTTTAATATTCCATATTATACAAGCAGGGTATTGTTCATCTGCTCCAAGGATACTTCCAGTGCCAAGCAACAAACCACAAACTCTGTTTAAGTTATCAAATGAACAACTTAATGTATATTTACCTTAAAAAAAAAAAAAAAAGAACCTCATCATCTGAATCCTGAGTTTAAGAGTGAATTACTACTCTTTTCCTTGATTTTCTTTCTTTCTTTCTCTTCTTTCTTTTCTCACATGGTTGCTCAGCTGGCTCTCAAAACTGTGCATCATGAAGATTGTTCAGCCTGTAGAAGAGAATGGTCCAGAGAGACGTCATTGTGGCTTTCCAGTACTTAAACGGGGCTTACAAAAAAGGAGGGAGAATGACTTTTTACATGGACAGACAGTGATAGGTCAAGGAGTAACTGTTTAAAACTAAAACAGAAGAGATTGAGATTAGATATTGGAAAGAAATTCTTTGGGGTGGGAGTGGAGGCACAGGTTTACCAGACAAGCTGTGGCTGTCCCAACTCTGGAAGTGCTCAAGGCCAGTTTGGATGGGGCTTGGAGCAACCTGATCTAGTGGAAGGTGTCCCTGCCCATGGCAATGGTTTGGAACTAGGAGATCTTTAAGGCCCTTTCCTGTCCCAGACATTTTAAGATTCCATGATTCTATATGCTGCAGTTCAGGATAGGGGTTCCCCAGGATACCTTAGGCGACCACTTCCAATCTAGGTGGAGCTTTTGCACCTCTAGCCTGCAGGAATGATCAAGCACATGAGTTAAAACACAGGCTCAGACTTTTAATGTGGAGAAAGTGAAGACAACCAAATGCACTGCTGAATATTTTCACTACTAAGCAGCTCCAGGCAGTGAAGTCCTCTGAGAGTGGTGTCCCTTTGCTCTCTGATGAGACCAGCCATCCATTCCCTTCTGGACAGGGCAGGATGGCAAAGGATGCACTGCACACACAGCAGCTTGCTGGGATAGCTTATCTGGAGATACAACTGCATGGGTGTCATGACAGAGGCTTTCCACCTCTTTGCAAGCTCAATTTTCCACATTTTTACATCATTTTGATAGATTTGCTCAGGTGGTGATACCTAATTGAAGTTTCAAATCTACACACATTGACATACAGACAGAGAGGCTTTATGTTGACACAGAGCTGTTATATTAACACAGAGCTGCTCCCAGCAGGGACAGCTGTATCATTATCAGACAATTTCAGGGCAGTGCAACTGAAATTACAGTGTTGGCTTGTGCTGCTTTAGTTTTCCGTGGGTTGATACAGTATCTCTAGGACTCCCTGGAAGTTTTCACTTTATTTTGAAGCAACTTGCTTTTCATGCGTACAAATTGAAAGAGGGGAACTTTAGGTTAGGTGTTACAAGAAATTCTTTACTGTGAGGATGGTGAGATGTTGAAACAGGTTGTTCATGGAGGTTGTGGATGCCCTAACCCTGGCAGTGTTCAAGACCAGGGCTGGATAAGGCCTTGGGCAACCTTGTCTAGTGGAAGGTGTCCCTACTCTTGTCAGGGTTGTTGAAAGTAGATGATCTTTAAAGTCCCTTCCAGCCCTTAACCTTCTATGATTCTATGATATTTTCACCCAACCATTGCTCCTAAGTTAACACTCTGGAATCACAGGGCTCTAAAGTCTTCCTTGCAGATTGACAAAGCTCAGGACAACCTGGCAATGAAATATTCAGTGATGTAACTAAGAACCGACTTGACCTTGTGGTTTACCAGCAACAAATTTGTAGTAGCATTTGAGGACAAATGGTAATTTTTAGTGACACTGAAACTTTGTTTTCAGCTATTCAGTTTTCCACCAGAGGGCACTCCTATATTTTCAATGAAGGCAAGTTTCTGAACAGGACTGAGCACTTTATCGTAGCTCAGTGTGTGTGTTGCAATTCTAGTGGTGACGCTTGAGGGGAAAAATGCAGGACCAGAATCACCTGGTCACACATGTGCCAACACTGTGCATCATCTGGCACTCTCCCCTGCCAGCTGATGGGGACAGCAAGGCCTCACCATCCCACATGTGTCATGTATGTGAAATAAATAAATAAATAATCACACACATACAATATGTGATGTGGGCAGAATATGACCTAGGTTAATGCACAACTCAAGAGATCTGTGTCTGCCTCCTGAGGAGGAAGAAGGTCACTTGGTATCAGACTTCAGCATTTTCTATGGAATATTTCATCCCCTGCACAGTCCTGTGATTTTATTGTAGTTCATGAAAATACATGTTCTTATAAAAGCTAAATCACTCTGACAGTTGACGCAGCTTGGGTTGATTGTGTAAATTGGATACTCAGTAATTTATATCAATATGCTATAAAAAAATTACTATCTGCAGTCAAATCTGTGGAAAATGAAAAATCTTTTAGTTTAGCTGGACTCTGTCCCTGCCAGGGACACATATTTTATGTTTATCCTTATATATGTGTATATATCATATTATATATTATATGATATGATCTATTATACATATATCATATATTATAGGGCTTTTCTGAGCCTTTTCAAACTTGTTTTTAGAATGATATTTCAGTAGTTAAAGTAAATATTTGGATGAAGAAAATTCAGGCAATTTGTTTATTGAAGACAGAAGATAAAACATAGTTTTTTGGCAAAAAAAAAAGAAGGCTCTTTGAAGAAAAACGCTTGAGAGAATTAGAAGTTTGTTTTATCTAGGTGCACAAACTGCATTTCTTAACAGGCTCTGTCAAGGCTGAATTACTTCCTAAGGATTTATTAAGGTTACCTTCATTCTTTAGTTACTGCAATAGTCGGCAAAGGCAGTTCTAGGAGGAAATAAGGTCTTTTAGAAATTTGAACAAAATATATATGAACAGAGTCAGCAGAGATTGGAATTATCTCATGCCAAACAATTTATGTGTTCTGACACCATGTCAAAAGGGACAGATTCTCACAGCAACTCGTAAACCAAACAGGTGAATACTTTTCCTTTCTTCTAAAGTCAGTGAGAAGGAACAGCCTGAAATCACCTCTGCTCCAAGGAAACGTCTCTGTTAACCTGCACCCAGGAGAGAAATCGCAAAGGAGAGCCAGGCTGAGCTAACATGGGTGTGAACATGTGTCTTTTTTCAATTCTTTCTTTCCAGTTGTATTTTTCCTGTGGAAACCTTTGGCATACCTTTTTCTGTCACAGTTTTTTTTGTTTTAGTTTCCTCAGCTGGTTATAGTTCTGCAAGAGGTGCTAACAGAGTCGCTGGTGTTCCCTGGTCCCACAGATGTCACACAGCTGTGACCTGCTGGTCTAGTCAGAAACAGAGAAAATAACAGAGAAAAGCCAGGCAGCTTTAAGCTACAAATGTACTTTGTAATAAGGTCATTAAGGTCCCTTCCAATGCAAACCATTCTGTGATTCTGTGGAAATGACTTCTTTGGCTGCATTCTTTGTTTCTGTGGTGACTCCTCTCCCTCTTGCTACCTCCTGTACTCCAACTGATCCCTCAGCCACTGTCTGCTCTGGCCAAACTCGTCACCCATAATGTGATCAAAGGGAGATCAAGGATTTGGGGTCTCCTGTGAATGTGTGATGCTGCAGATGACATCTGTGCCTTCAGGATTTGAATATGGGGAAACTCTAGTTAGTTCTAATGCAACCAGTCACTTCACTTTTCTGGAGTATTTTGTGAGTGCTTATTTCAAAGTGCTTCTTAAACTTCTTCTTTTGACCCACTGCAGAAAATCTCTCAGTGTTTAACTACCTGCCAGTATCTCCACTGTTCAGTCACTGGCTTTTCAGCCAGCACCCTTTTGCTCTGCAGATCTCCCACCTCCCAGCTTGACCTCAGCCAAGTCTGTTGTCATTAAAGTTAACCTCACTATAGCTACAGGTCTCTTGGATTTGCAGGTGATGAAGAAGACCTGTCCCTGCAAGGGCATGACTGAGACTGCTGGAGTGGGATGCATCTCACCCAGCTTTAAAAGGCAGGGTTCTACTCCAGAGCCATTCTTCTTATGCTGGCTTTAGAGGTAATGGAGACACTTAGGTCTGCATTGCACGTTCTCTTTTTACAGCAGGTGCCTGAGATAAACTGGATTAACAGATAGGGTAAATTATTGCCTTGAAATAAAAAAAGAATTCCTACCGGTCGAACCATTCACTATCCTGTATCTTTTTCAGGGTAAGGTGGAAGAAAACCATTGTTTTGGGAACAGAAGTAAATGAAAGTATAAGGATATGAATGTTATCTCTATAGTACTGTGTGTCTAGGATAAGTTTTTGGGTCTCAAGGCCAGCTAGTTTGGCTCTGACAGTGTAGCTGAACTATTATCTCTTCAACCATGTCTTCCAAGCTGCTGATAGTGAAGGGTCCATGGCATTATTCACCTCTCAGTATGCCAAGGCTTTTCTGGAAGGTAATGCTGGTTGGTCTAAGACAAACTAATGTCAAGGACTAAGATTATAAAGGTACAGAAAACCGTGTAAGTGCTCAAACCTGTGTTCTGGCTCCCTGCAACATGTCAGTACAGATAGAAATGGAAAAAAGAATGGATGGAAAGGTTTTAGAGGGAGATCTATTAAAAAAGGCCTAAAGTTAAGAATAGATTCAGGTCATGCCATGGGTGAGAGAATTAGAAGTGTAAAAGTGCAAAACCTCAAGGATTGAGACAAAGACACTTTAATAGGTGGGGCAAAAACATGCACACACAAACAAAGCAAAATATGGAGTTCATTCACTATTTCCCATGGGCAGGCAGGTGTTCCATCATCCCCAGGAAAGGAGGGATCCAACACATGTGATAGAGACTTGGGAAGACAAACATCATTACTCCAGAAGTCCCTCCTTCCTCCTTCTTTCCCACAGTCTTTATTGCTGAGCATGATGTTATATGTTATGGAATATTCCTTTGGTCAGTTGGGATCAGCTATCTCAGCTGTGTCCCCTTTCAGTTTCTTGTTCACTCCCAACCTCCTCACTGGTGTGGCAGTGAGAGAGGCAGAGAGGACCCTGACTATGTATAAGCGCTGTTCAGCAGTGACTAAAATACCACTGAGTTGCCAACACAGATTTGGTCACAAATCCAAAACATTCAGAGGTGCCATGAAGAAAATTAATTCTATTCCAGCCAAAACTAGTATAGTAGCAATCAGTTTCACTGACTGCAAAGATGAAGACCCATAGCAATTAATTTTAGCAGTCTAAAACTATCTCCTCATTTTTCTGTAGACCCTGCAGTTCACCCACTAGCCCCATGGTAGCTCTTGTATCACATAATGCCTCTGTTTGAGAAAAAAATCAAGTTTCCTATGAATTGTTCCACAAACTCATGAATTTCTCTCCCTTCTGCTCATTAAGGACGTCAGTAGGACTACACTGGCTGTAGGTGGCTAAAGTAATTCAAGATGGGCATGGAGAAATGGCTTTAAATGAAGGAGGGTAGATTTAGATTAGATATCAGGAAGAAATTCTTCCCTGTGAGGATGGTGAGGCCCTGGCACAGGTTGCCCAGAGAAGCTGTGGCTGCCCCATCCCTGGAAGTGTCCAAGGCCAGACTGGATGAGGCTTGGAGCAACCTTGTCAAGTGGAAAGTGTCCCTGCCCATGGCAGTGGGATTAAAACTAGATGAACTTTATGGCCCCTTCCAACCCAGACCATTCCATAATTGTATGATCCCATGGGTCCTACTACCATATTGATATTCCTGGGGTTTTAATGGGTAAGCTCATTTGTTTTGGTTGACCCAGGACCTTTGTTGTCCCTCTTGGCTAACTAGTGTCTTCAGTGCTCAGCCTGTATAACCTTCTTTCACATCAACTGGTAAGCGGTGGACCGGTTGGCAATTATGGCTCATTTGGTGCGGGGTTATCCTAAATGGCCTCGTTATTTGTTGTTATTTCCTTAAATGAAGCAGAAGTTGACCCATGTATTGTGTATATCCCCTCCTGGCAGGATGCGGCTTCTGCTGCCACCCACTGACGGCAAAGCGGGTCGGATGCTGCAGTTCCAGTTCTAAGTGAAGAAAGACAGCTGGGGCTCGGGGGAGATGCTTTGTGCAGAAGATGAGATCAGGCTCAGACACCGAGCTGCTTGGGGCAATGCATTATTAAATGCTATCTACTGATATGCTACTTCTGTAGGAGCTGATTAATGACATCCTGCTTTATTATTCCTTATCTTTTATCTTCACCTTGTTTTATAGATGTAGCTGGCAGTACACGGCACTAACCACGGACCGTGGCACTCATTAGATGGTGGCTGCTCCTCATAAGTGCCATCAGGAGTGCAATTCCTGCTCCTGATTTTGCTAACGTTGCTGGTTAACATGTTGGCGTGTCCAACAAGTTTATCTTTTACTTATCATAGTCTTTGACACTACTCTGATAAACTGAGTGATAAACACACAACAGACTCTGCAATATATTCTCCTGGTGCTAAAATCTTAGTGGTAACACTGTGGAGGGGTTTCAACTAACGAGTGATTCTTTTGACCTGTTTCCTATTTTGTTCAAGTGCTGCAGCTGCAGATCTTAAGGCACATTTAAACTGGAAACACATTCTTGTTTAGCCATCCCCCATACCTCAGGAAGGGTTCTGTCTCCTAGGGACTGTGGGTGTTTGATTCCAGCAGCTCAGGACAGGTACAGGATACAGACAAGTGAAGCACATCCAGTTGCTCAAGGTCCTGTTTTTAAGTTTGATGCTGTGTTTAGAGGACAGGAGTGACAACTCCTAAGTGAAAACTAACTAGAGAGATACTTTTCTGCTGGTTTATATCAGCAAGAGTTAATCAGGAACCATACACTTTTGTGGAAGACAACTAAAACTACATTGGTTACTTATGGCAACCAGATGTGGGTTTAGCAAGGAGAGAGAAGAAAGGGTGGATTAGAGAAATGCAGCTCCTTGTTAGTGCTTGCAAGTACTGGTGTTAAAGGTGTGAGTCTTGTGTGACGAAATGGTGGGTCTCTCCCTCATTCTGAGGCTGTGCCTGATCCTAAGGCAGCCATTTACCCTAACCACATCCCTAAGCACCACATCCACACATTTTTTTGTGATTCCACCATTTTTCTGGGCAGTCTGTTCCAAAGTGTGACACTCACCCCCCACCCCCCCTCCCATCCCCCCACCTTTTCAGGGAAGAAATTTTCCCAGTATCTGATCTAAACCTCTCCTGGCACAAGTTGAGAACATTTCGTATTGTCCAGAATTGTCCTGAGTTCTTCTTTCTGCGACTGTACATCTCAGTAGCAGCCAGGCTGTGGATGGTTTTCTGGCAGGTTAGGAAATGAAACCAATTTAGTGGTGGCACTGGGGATGATCTTTCTCTTCCAACAGTGGTAACTTGTGTAACCCCTTGTTTTGGGTTGAGCTGGCAAAATGCCAACTGCCCAATACATAGTCAAAGCCTCCCTCCCCTTGCTGAGAAAAGGGAGGGAAAAAACTGGGTAACTTCACTCCCACAGTGTTGTCAGAACAGAGTGAATAGCAAAACTTATGGGAAAATTGACAACCATTTTTTCCACACAGCTCTGTTACTAAATGATAATCCTAGCAAACTATGGTCAAATACATTATGGAAAGAGTAATAAATGGACAGTCCCTGCCACTAGAAGCTGAAAAAGTAAGTTATTTTATTAACATATTACAGCACATGCTGTTTGTGGGCAGGCTGAGACCCAGATTAAAGGATTCTTGCAGACACCTTGTGGAGAAATACAGCTGCTTAATTCCAAATGTGTGGTCCTACCCAACTCTGACAGCTCTGCCCTGCCAAGGGAAATCTTTAACCCTTATGCATGCCCCAGAACAGAGGGAGTGGGAGGATTAAACCCTTGATTCCGATTCAATTGAAATAGGTCACTTCCTGCTCGGTCTTTTGTTGTAATTTACATCTACTTTGGAGACATTTCCCCCTTGTGTAAGTCACTGTGTGGGCAGCCTGGGTGCCAAACAGAGGGTTGTGGGTGCCACAGCTGCATTTCAGGGTGCAAACCATCAGGTTCTGGAGCAGCAGAGGGCACAAGTTATCTCTGGCCCTTATGTGATCTCAACATGTGTCTCCTGACAACTGTTGTTTTCTTTTCCAGATGCAAAATAATAATCTAAAAATATGTAAAACTACCCATAGGCTATTTGTGTTTTCTTTAAATTTTGCCTTTCTTACCTGTTCAGCAATTTGATGTGGCAGAGCAGATGCACACAAAGTCAGGAGATCCATCTGAAAATGTCCTAGAAAGAGAACACTGTTCTTTTCTTTGTTATATAAAACTTACCTAAAAATCTTTTCTGTGGTTAAGTGTTTCAGAGAAAAATCAATAAGGATTATCTCGATACAAGTAGAAAAGACAGCACCTTTGTGCTCAGATGATTAATATTTAAAGTATACCGGTCCCGTTATTATTTTGTTTAAGGTCCGGTTGTATCTTTACTTTTGCAGAATCAAATAAATTACTTGGATTGAGAAAACCTGCCACACAATTCTTGGCCTTGTGTAAACTTACTATTCCAATTAATTTCTCTGCATTTACACAATTAAGTGAGAAAACATTAAGCCAAAGGTACATGCTCCTACAAAATTGTCAATTTCCAACATTTTGAAATAATTAATGAAATTTGTTGATTTGTTGCTCCTGCTCTCAAGATACCCCTGTACTAAGCCCATGGGATTTCTGGTTGCTACCTCTGTCTTTTAAAATCATGTGGCTCTTATTTGGAGATAAACAAATAAATAAATACAAGCAAAATAAATAAAACATTAAAAAGCTCATAGATATGAATATGGTCTTGAAAAGAGGGGCAATTTTTCTCCTGTATCTCATTACACTATAAAAAAATTAGGGAGCTACAAGTCTTGCCATCTCTGGAATGGATTGTCATTAAAATTTTCTTATTTTGTTCAAAGGGACACAAATTTACTCTCTCCAACTTCTTTTACAAGAGAACAAATATTACTTTAAAGCATGAGTAATATCTTTCTTTTCTTTTTTTTTTCTTTCTTTTTTTTTTTTTTTTTTTTTTTAAGTTTTGGGAAAAGTCAGCTGCCTTGTGCAGCCAGAACAGTTTAAGTGACACTCAATCCATGGTTTCAGGTACAGGAATTCTTCAAAATTTTTTCATCCTCTCCATTGAAACATCATTATAACTCTTTAAAGCATCAAATTGATCCAGGCTCTAGGCACACATTAAAAATGCAGTGCATGTTTTTGCTTTGTAGGTTTCTAACATTTCTTCACATTCTGAAACATAAGTGAACCAAGGCTTGCAACATAGGAGAGGTGAAAAATTAATTCCTCTTACAGCTTTCAGAGGGCTGCAAGAGGAGTAGGAATATCCACAAGTTTCATAACTGACTAATGATTATACATTTTCAAAATGACATTGAAGTTTCTGTTTCAGAGCTAAAAGGATGCCATGACGGTTGGACATCAAATATGGAGAGAGAACAAACTCAGTTCTGCCTGCCATGAGATTTTTCCAACTGCCATTAAAGGACATTATTTTTGCAATGGCAAGAGACAGGACACTGCCTTAGGTGAACTGTGAACACACCAAGTTCCACTGTTCCTATTACATCACTGCACAAGTGAGAGAATTCTTGTGGTTAGAGGGCAACTTATTCTAAACTAATTTTTGGTCAGATAGTTGGGCTAGGGAGATCCTGTCTAACTGAAATTATCCTATCCTATCCTATCCTATCCTATCCTATCCTATCCTATCCTATCCTATCCTATCCTATCCTATCCTAAATTCTGTACTTTTCTGCAGTGAACCAGGGCCCCATCATATGGGTCTTAAGTGAGGCACTATCCTAGAGAAGCCAACTATCTGCAAGGAGCTCCATCAGAAGTACGTGAGAAAGAGGAGTGAGAAATAACCCCTTTCCATGGGCCCTCCATGCATCTCCTTGTCTGCTCTGGATCTTTGGTAAAGGTAAGAAAAGTGTCAAGGGTTTCACTTCAAAAAACTAAACAAAGCAGGAACAGGATGTACTAGGAGGAATGAATGCTCTGATGTGGGGCTCCCAGTGACCACAGGAACCTATCAGGGACAAGGCACACTGCCTTGCAATTATGAAGTATTTATTATAATGACTTATAAATCTTTTACCAGCAATGTCTTGTAGCAACATGACCTGTTGGTATCACAGTCAGTCACTAAACCTTTCTCGTGCCCCAGGAGCCTCAGTAGCTGGACTTCACCTAAAGCAGTGGTCACAGAGCACATGGCACAGGATTGCATCCAGATGGCTCTGGAATATCTCCAGTGTGGGAGACTCCACACCCTCTCTGGACAATCTGTTCTTTGCTAGTTCACTGCACAGGAAAGAAGTTCCTCCTCATGTTCAGATGGAATCTCCTGAGCATCAGTTCCTGCCCTTTCCTCTTGTCCCATTGCTGGGCACCCCCAAGCACAGCCTGGTCCATCCTCTGAATCCTCCCTGCAGACACCAACAGAAATTGGTGAGGTCCCCTCTCAGTGTTTCCTCTTGAGGCTGAACAGGTCCAGCTCCCTCAGCCTTCCTTCATCTGAGAGATGCTCCAGTCCCTTCATCATCTTTGTCACACTCCACTGGACCACTGGACTTGCTCCAGGAGCTCCATGTCTCTCTTGTCCTGAGGAGCTCAGAACTGGACACAGCACTCCAGATGTGCCTGTCCAGTGCTGAACAAACAGACAGCATCTCCTCCCTGATCTGCTGACAGTGCTCTTCATAATGCACCTTAGGATACCATTAGTCTTTTTGGCTTCCATGGCACACTGATGGCTCACAGAGAAGCTTGTTGTCCACCAGGACCTCCAGGACCTTCTCTGCAGAGCTGTTCTCCAGCAGGTCACACCCAGAGAAAGGTCATGGACATCACATGGAAGAACTGTGCAATTAGCTCTGGCTGTGGATACTGTCCATCTGTGCAGACACCTCCCTGCATTGCCAGAGGTCCCTGTCTCTGCCTCCTATGCAGGAGCATTACAGATGTGTGTGTTCAACAATGTCTATGTGCCACAAATTATTACTTTCATCTGAAGCACATTTCCCTAGTTTGGAATTGACTTTTGTGGCTTTGTCAAACATGCTACCAAAGCCAGAACAACATCCACTCCTCTGAGTGACTCACTGAAGGGAGTTTGTTTTGGCAAGATCCATGCTGAGATTTTATAGTCTACAAAGTGACAGGTAAAAAATTTTGGACCATTATCTCCCTGGAGATCTAAATTAGGTTTATTGACCTTTATGCCCTGTGTCCTCATGGGTGAGATGTA
>JAWWEV010000115.1:112195446-112223286 GCA_035583235.1 Hafferia zeledoni
CTCACCTTGCTGAAAACCTGCTTTCACCCCTATTCAACCAAAGAATATTGAGGACATAATGATAATTTATCACACACTCATATATAAAACCTCTGAATTAAAATGTCTCTATTATGTATGTTTTCATTCAATGAAAACTCTTGATGTGGAATCATGATGTAAAATTTTGTTTCCTGTGTTTCATGCAGGAAAAAAGGGAGCATGTCATAAGCTGTTGTCCCTCTGGGAACTCTCTGACTCAATGGAACTTTGTAGACTGCAACAAACCTGTTTATATTTTCTTGCTTATACTTTAATACCCCTGTTTTTCCAGTGTCTGGGCAATTTTCAGATGTTAAACGAATAAGTTGTTTCTTCCTGAAGTCTTGAAATACCATTATCTTTACTTCATAAAGACACTTAGCCTGTTATTTTCATTTTAATTCTGCTACTTTGAAAGATTTTATCTTGTTTTGTCAGAAGAACCCTCATTTCCTTTAAAAATGAGAGGGTAACAGTTGCATATTTACATATTCATTTATTCAGCCTGAAATATATATATATCTAATGCATCTACCTGAGTGTAATGGCCAATCATAGCACCTTCTGATTTTGCTCCAGTTCCATATTTGAAATTTTTCTCCTCATTGTACCAAGTCTGGAGAACATCTGACCATGAGAATGGGGTGGTGGCCATGAAGAGATTTTCACCACATAGTACATCTGAAAAGAGAAAGGTTCTGAGGAAGGCCAAAGGACATACATGTGAATAAAAACCCCAAACAAACAAACAAAAAAAGCACAGCAAAAGTTGGGATGATTTCTACAGAAATTCTCATCCCAAATGGAACAGCAGGATGTTGGGTTTTTTCTGGTTCAGTGACTTTGTTAATACTGAGGTTGTCACAACACCCAGTGGCTGCATGGCCAGCTTGTTTGGCTGGTAGATTGGTTGTTGACAGACCTTCTGCCTGACTGCAGACACACCTGCACATGTGCACCACAGGTGCATGACTAATTTTGCTATTTGCAAGTTAGCAGCCCAATCATTATTCAGGTCACAGCCCAGTAATCCTGGGAAAATCCCAGTAATCCAAACCTTACTCCTCGTACACAAGAAGGTGTCTACACTGTCTTGACCTACTGTTTGCATCAAGTCCAACCCTATTGCACAGGCATTATTTCTCATCTGGAATTCAGCTTAGCAAAAAAACACAGAATTTGGGTTTTAGGCAAAAAGTATGGACAGGACTGTCCACATCGTAGACATGACATAGAAATCAGTTACCCCACACTGGGCACTGACAATTGTTGACATAGTATAGTTGTAACTTCAATACTCAATGACTGAAGGGTTGATTTGAACCTTAAAGACACTTACAGGTTGCAAGTTGACAAAGGAATCTAAAATTTTATTACTCTTGTCTTAGAAACTATGCTTAGCACCTCCAACCAACTTTGGATCTTTACCCTTTGCCCCTTTCTTCCCATACATTTTGATTCAGCACATACAGACTGGTTTCTGTCTGAAACTGGGTCTAGATTCTCTACTTTCTGATGGATATATTCTTTATGATTTTTTTCCCTCTGTAGTAGGAAATGGGATATATCTCTGTAAAACTGATGCAACCGGGATGAGAGTGGGATTGAATTCTTCTCACTCACTGTGCAGATTTATACCTAGAATTTTCCCTTTGTCTTATGACCAATAAAATAAAAACGTTATATAAATTGCATCCCAACACCATTCAACAAACAAAACCAAACCTGGTGACATCAATGTTATGTGTAATGTTATTCAGTTACACTTGCGCTTCACTTACCAGTTCTCCTCAGATTAGAGGGACTGTGACTTAAAGTACATTGATTGGCCCATTTCTGGGCATTCTCTGCAGCCAGAGGACACCATTCCTTAATGAAAGAAGAAAATATTAGTCACTCAGACTTATTAATAATCCCTCATAAAGAAACAACATTTAGAGTTTACATTTCAAATCAGGAAAAATCAAAATCAAAATCCTTTTCATCACCCTTTTTTGGGTGGAAGGAAAGAGATGGACAGGAACTAAGTTATTATGCACCCAAGGAATAGAAACTGATGAAGAATTTATCAGAAAGAAATGAATAATGCAATGGCTCCTTCTTTTCCTTTTCCTTTTCAACCAAAATAAAGAGACATTATTGTTCATACACCAGAAAATTTTCCAGGTTTTTTTCCCACCTGCCCATCTTTATGTTTCTCTTGGTTCTGACTGTGCTCAATCCTTGTGAAAGGTCTGGAGAATGAATTTGTGGCTAAATAAAACAATGTAACCCTGCATACAGTCTTGTACCTCTCACAGAGTCCACTACTCATTGAATATAGATTTAAAGCACATAACTTACCATCTTCATCATGTTGCTGGCAGTTGGTTTCACTCCTCTCCTGAGGGCATTATGTCTGTCAACAATCAGCTTTTGCTGATCTGCTCTGCTGGCTGACAGAGCATCGACACCTTCAGGTTCCTAAATGGAAAGAACTTAGAAACAGTATTTCTGCTTTATTTGAATGCAACAAATCCTGTATCCTGTGTGTAGGGAATATTAAAATGACAAAATACAAGTATTAACCAAGAAGATTATTCTTATGATGGAGGAGGTTCTGTGATATCTTTTGTCTAGGGGAGCCTCCATGGAAAGCAGCATTTCAGTGGTTCCACAGTGAAGAGCTTAGCAATGATAAAACTGATTCCTGTATTGTATCTTCCAACCCTCTGTGGAGGACTGAGATGTTCTGGAATGCCTTGTGTGCCTGTAGACTCTTAAATTTAGACAATAGAATCAGATTTATTTACTATTATTATAAGTTCTTATATGTGGTTTTGAGGAAACAAGATCTAAAAATCAGCTGAAGACATGAATGTGGTTATAATGTGATCCTCTTCTTCAGTATTGTAAATTGTGCCTATCAATATTTTATTTTTATTGAAGGAATCTGTTGTTTAATCACAGGGTCATCACAGACCTCTGGTGATACTTCATCAGCACATCCCTCTGAGCAGAAAATGCCTATAGTTTTCATGCCATGGATTTTTTTAAACTCCTGCCATATCTGATAGCATTTCTCAAACTTTTCATGTGTTCTCTAATTAAAAAAATGGGAGGTGAAGAACTCAGCCTCTTTTTTACATCCATTCTCAAACAGTCTTTTAGTCTCCAGCATGGAAAGCAGAAACTGAAGAATTAGAGGGCAAAGTAGTAAAGCCTTCAGTCACAAGGATTCTGAAGCAGAAGTAGCAAACTGCAAACTTCAGTCTAAGTATGGGCTGGGAGGAACCACTCTGTGTGTGCACTCAGTATGTGAATGCAGCTGATTGAGGGAAATCAGAGACGCATGTTGAGAGGATAGATCTGTGAGCAAAGGGAGAGGCACACAGCTCAGGGTCTGGAGGATGACAAAGGGAGGTAGGTAAGTGCTGTCTGTAAACCCATGGGAAATCAATGGGAAGAGGGCTGGATTTTTGGGAGAACAACATCCCTGGATCTGTGTGTAGAAACTTCTGTAAAATACATAGTTACCTCTGACCCGATTCGTAAGTAACACTGACTCTTCAGATGGTTTATTGTGCAAGTGTGGATCCAGCTGACTGCTTTGAAATGCAGCAGACTTCAAGGATAAATGTTTTCCAGATCCCAGATATCTAATCAGGCTCTTTGTGCCTGTGATTGGTGTGCACGGGAAAAGCCATAATCAGCCAGAACACAAGTGTCTCAAGGCCCATCCAAATTTTCAGAGTACTAAGTGTGGATCTTACCTGTGCAGTGGATGAAGGCAGCACAGCTGTGAAACACAGGAACACTACTGGCAGAATCATCTCTGGAAAGGGGAGAATGAAGATTTTGTTTCTTTTTTTATGTAGCTTTCCTTTCTCTGAATACAGAACACATCTTTTTCCAGTGTATTTCCTGGCTTTTGCCCAAGCAGCAAGGTAATGTGATTTTTTTTCTTTGTTTTTTCCTCTCCTCCTCCCATTTTTTAGAAGTCAAATAACAAAATAATTGCCCCTCTTCATTTCCAAATTTCTATGAATCAGCTGCTTTGTCCATCTCATACTTCCTGCTGTAATTTTGGCTGAATACCTACACCTGAAGTCACAGGTATTTGACTTCCCTTTCTGTAGGGAGACTTCTGCTCATTGCTGAAGTGTGGAGTGGAATGGAATGCTGCTTTTAGCTTGTTTCTATGTCTAGGTTAGTCTGAAAATTCTCCTACTTCTCACTGCCTGCTTTGACTGGGGTGCATTAAACGGGAAGAGTCTATGTGAAGTCCTTTACACTCAAGTTGTGCGAGTCAGGATTCAAACCCCTGACTTAACGACCACCACTGAAGCCTTGCACTGAGCTGGGGCAGACCTGGATTGACCAGAAATGGGCCAGGGAAAGACCTGTTTCAAAAAGATATTTTTTGTTTTTATCTGCTTTAAGACACATCTTGATTATATTGCAGGTACTGCAGAATGACAACAGAAATTAAAGCCTTCTTTAATGCTGTGATTCTTGGGGCTGTTCTGTGCAGGGCCTGGAGCTGGACTTTGGACTCGTTTGATGACCCTTGTGGGTTCCTTTCAACTCAGAATATTCTACAAATATGTGGTTCCAACTGAAGAAGCATGCACCAGATCCTGGACTGCAGGAGGCTTACTTAGAAGGCTCAAAGCACCATCCCACCCCACTCCAGGGACTAAGGAGGTCACTGCAAAGTTCAGGTGTCTTCAATCAGTCATACCAGTTACATTTAGATTGTTTCTGCTGAGTTACCCTGGGCAGGCAAGCAGGTGACTAGAGTGGAATTTACTTATTTTGACATTTTTCCCAGCCTCCCACCCAAGGGAATTTATGGGCATGTTACCACACGGTTATATTATTGGGTTAACTTGTTTGGTTTTGAGGGACTGCTGGTTTTAGTTTTGAATTATTCTTTTGGAAAGGCCAATAGGATTTGGTGATATTTTCATGTTCAGAAAAGTCCCTTTCCCTTGAGGCAACCAGTTTATACAAAACACAAGGTGGCCTGGAGAACACTGGTATTTGTGGAGAACATGTGGGTAAATAAAACTACCCTTTTCCAACTGGTACAGCAAGGTCCCTGTTCCTCCGGCTCCCTTACCTTGCACTGGAGGTGACCCACCTGTAGGCAGAGATGCTGCTCCTGCTCTGCTAAACAGCAAAGCCTTTTGAAGTGGACTCTGACAACAGGCAGCTGCAGCTCAGAGGCCAAAAAATCTGGACAGACTGGTCACATCTGTTCAATTAATCTCTCACAACCTCCAAAATAAAGTGACTTGTTCCAAACACTTGTACTTGAGAAAAAATCTGGTTGATCCAGGGGAAAATATCCTGATACCTAACTGTATAAGTAATGGATTTCCTGTTCTTGGTATTGCTTTATGTCACTTGTTTTTAGTTCTGACATCACCTGTGCCTTCTTGAAGTGCTTTAGGATCATAGAAGTTTTTTCTAACTAATTTTTCTAACACTTACTTCCCAAAGCTATTCCAAAACTTTACAACATATCTGACCTGGGTGTTTAGCAACGAATGATTACACTCCCAATATAATGAAAAAAATGATCCTTTTCACTTAATTTTTAATTAGAAATTAAATAGAGGTGGGGGTTATTTTTAGCTGTACTCAAGTCACAAGCAAAAATATGTCTTTTGAGTGCGAAATATGATGATATGCAAATAGAAAACAAACCATTTTGCATGTAAAACACATTTTAAAGGAAAAATAACTTCACTGAAATTGTGAAGCTTTCTGTTTAGTAAAGGAGCTAACTTAAAGACATGGGCAAAGTATTCATTCACTATAATATTTTCTATGAATTAACTTACAATTACATATAATTGGTAATTTAATACAAGTTTTAAAATGCCATTGGAATGCTTTTTAAGACCCAGTGGGTTTCCTGCTCCAAGGTATTAACATACTTTTGGCAATCCCACTGATTTCAACCAAATGCTTACAGTTTATGAGATGTAAATTTAATTGCTCTGCATTAATTTCTAGGCACCAGTCCTAAAATCAGTCTCTCTCTCCCCCTCCCCTGTTCCCCCTCAATCAAACATAAATCAGGACATGTGCCAAGTCTTAGTGACTTTCCTGCAAATCCATCTGTATACCAGGATCTGCCACTGAAAGATGGTGCTTTATCATCCCTAGTTTGTATCAATTTGGCAAAGTAGTGTGAATATGTTTTTCCCATCTCTCCTTCTAAAAAAAAGAAAAAAAAAGAAAAAGAAAAAAGGTGTATCTTAAAAGGTGTATATTAAATATCCATTACAAAAGAATATCACCACTATTTTTTTATTATCCTAGCAGAAGACCTGAAATGGAATAATGTCTCTTGAATGCCACTTGTATAGCAATAGTGCACAAAGTCCTACTTAGCAGCCACCTTGCAGAAGAGAAGTAAATTAAACAAGGTGGCAATTTCCCCATTCTGAAAATAGGTGGTGACAGTAACATATACCAATGGAAGATACTGGGCTGAATATATAATATATGTCCCATTCAATATGTTTGACTGTCTCTGTCCCTTTCTCTATGTACAAATCATCTGCTGAGATGCTTCTTTCTTGCATACAGATATCTTTTCATCTATCATTTTTCTTCATTTAGCAATTGTCTCCTCCTTTTTTCCAGCTTGTATTACACTATTACCTCTGTAATCCTTATTTTTCACTGAATAAAATCCTCTTTCTGTGACCCTCCTAAATTGTTCAAGAAGTCTTCTGACAATGGATTGTATTTTAACACATGAAAAAAAAATCACAATAATTTAAGCCAACAAATCAATGTAAATCCTACCTTTTGTTTTCTGGAAGATCAGAAATTTCTTCTGTCTTTCTTCAGGTAGTTCTGGAAGTGACAAGACTTCTTCACTGGAGGGTGATTTATAGCTCTTCTGTTTCCTGATAGGGCAAGGTGACTCAACGTCACAGGTATCACAAAATTCAAGTAGTGACCAGACAGAACAGTGTATTTGTCAAGTGCAAATTAATCCAAAAAGGAGGTTGTTTGCTTTTGTTCCATTTTAATTTCCTCTTACTTCTTATACTGGAAGGGGTGGAACACTCTGAAATGTGTTTGGGATGTATTACTCCTTATATGTGAAATTTGCAGTCAATGGGAACACCAGGTACAAAACTCTCTGCTAATCATTGACATGTCCAGTTGTAGTAACACTTGATCCTAATCTCCAGCAATGCCAATAAACTTACCTGGCTACTGAGGTGTCTCCAGATTGGCATTGTTGTAACCAAGGTGGAATCCTGAAAATTGATTTTTCCACGAGGGTTTAAAAAGTTTCGGGTCAAGTTCCTGTTATTGCTGTGGTTTCTTAACATTCATCCTATGGTGTAAAAGTGAAAAAAGAGACAAGGATACTTCTGTAATTTTTACTTTCACCCAACACTGGATAAAGATTAAAACATTACTGTGTACTGACCTTAAAACCCATATTTGTTTTGGCATGTCCAGGTACAAGGGGTGAGATGAGAATGGGTGGAGATATTCCAGGTCAGAAGGGATATGTCGGCACATTGACTTTCTGTCCACATTCAGTCTCAAACAGTTGCTGACCAGAGCAGTTGTCATTGTCTGCTTCTATAACAAATGTTGTTATTTTTCTATTTAAATTCAGGTCTCCTCTCTTTGTAGCCACTCAGCTCCTACTTGTGAAGCCTTAAGAACAGGCCTTTGCTTTTCAACACCTGGGAAACATGGAATCCTCTGCCAGATGAAATGGCAATCATGAGATTTTTTGTAATTACATGGAGAGGAACACACCATCAACAAGTTTGCGGTTGACACCGAATTGCAGGGAGCAGTCTATGTGCTGGATAATAAGGCTGCCATTCAGATGAATCTCCAAAAGCTGAAGAAGTGATTTGATGGAAAAGATCTGAAAATGAACAACTGGGAGAGACCAATTTTCCAGGGAGCAGCTGTAGTAAAAACACCTAGGGACTGGACTTGTTGATCATAGAATGATTTGGGTTGTATGGGATCTTAAAGATTATCTAGTTCCAAACTCCCTGCCATGGGCAGGGATGATCTTAGAGGTCTTTTCCAACCTAAATGATTCTATGACTCCAGGATAAATTGCATATGAATCATAAGTACTCCTTTGCCACAGTGAGAGCTTAACCACGTACTGCACTGCTTTAGTCACCACGTAGTGCAAATACTGAAAATAGTGATTATATCCACTTTTTAAGCAATTCTGAAATTGTGTCAGGACTACTGTGTCCAGCTTTGGAGTCCTCAGTGCAAGAAAGACTTTAACAAACTTGGGAAATCCCAGCCATCAGCCACTGTGTTGGAAAGGCGAAAAGCAGAAATTGACTCTTTTACAAAATAGAGCAGATGAGCTTCAGGGATCCTGCAAAACCAAAACTACTCTAAGGTTGTGTGATTTTTATATTGTTTAGACTGGAAAGGCACAAAAGGAGATTTGTCCTATTTTACTTGTTGACAGATATGACAGTTTAATTAATTACAGTGGGAAGCTCTAATTGCTATATGAGACAAGTGTTGGTAGCGTATTTGTTACAGCCATTACTAATGAAAAGGTTATATGCAGGTGATCAGTGAACAATGAGTCACAAGGCAAAGACTATATCCTATTATTCTAGTCATACATCTCTTTGCCTAATATACACTGAAACCTTGTGAATCAACTCCCCATTCAAGTCTAAGAGCTGTTTGCAAACCAAGTGAATGAGTCAGAACAGCATTCTATCCAATAATAACATTTCTGTTAATACAGATTCTATACTGACACATCATAAATTGTTCCTATTGTTTGTTTTTATAGAATCACAGAATATCTCAGGTTGGAAGTGACCTTGAAAGATTACCTGGTCCAACCTTTCCTAGGAATGGGATCACTGTCTAGTTCAGTCTTCCTGCTCAAAACATGGCCACTTAGGACAGGGTGCTCAGTGCTGAGTCCAGTTGGGTTTTGAATGTCTCCAAAATGGACACTCCAGAACCTCTCTGGCTAAGCTGTTCCAGTGTGATTACCCTTGCCATAAAGAAGTTTTTTGTCAAGTTTTGCCTTTAAAGTGGTGGGTAACCTTCCGGTTCATCTTTCTTAGAGGCCAACCTCAGGTGATGTTGCTGTTCACTGAATAAAGCAGACACATGAATTAGAGATGTCAAAACATTTGAGAGAGATATTTCACCTTCATAACCACACAATCCCTTTCTGTTCATCAGTCCTGCATTATAAATGAGGGGAGTTGTCTCATTTTCTCTCTGCTGTAAACTGTAGCCCAAATGCTCATCTGGAATTTCATGCCTGTTACACAGATGGAACAGTCAATAAATGTATTGTTCATAAAGACCTTCTTGGCAGTTTTCCAACTGGTATTTGAGGTATAATCAACCACATTGTCTTCTCATGTTCCATATGATGAAAATTTTCTCATTTATTAGACTATATAATTTTTTTATTACCCTGAACAAAAGTGAGCTCTTTTCTATGTATCTGCATTTATCTCAGGGAAGTAATTGCTTTGTGAGCAGTGCAGCCTCAAATCACAAGCTTGATAAATACTTGGAGTCCATTACAGAGATTCCAAACTATATTAATAATCCTCAGAGAAACTTAATACCTAGGCTTTTATTTCTACCTCACTTTTGTGTTTTCCACAGCTTTAACTTTACAAGTAAACTGATGGAAACATTGTGACATTAAGCAAAGCCTTTTGAAAACAGCAGCCTGGAGGCTCCACTGCGTGTCTGTAGGAATAGAATGATTGCAAAGTCAACCATTGAAGACAGTACTTCCATCTTAAAGAGGATGCTGGTTTTCAAGAGTCAATGGCTCTTTCTTCCTTCATCATAGCCAACTTCTACTGCGGACACAAAATCCAGGCCCTTCTGTAGCTCTTCCCAGAGCCAGTAACTCGAAGCAACCATGACCCTGAAGAAGATTAATTTTTTATTAATTTCAGACTTCTGCCATAGCAAATGAATTTAGCAACAGTGCATTTATTTAGGAGGATTCTGTTTCAAGGATCTACTTGACTAGGCAGTCACAAGAGAAACACAGCTAAAAATGAAATTAAATTTGCATAATTTATCTGAAAGAAGTGTTTCTGTGTTTAGGGTGAGATGTTGTTTGCCACTATTTTACCAGTATAGCAGGGTTGAATAACAACATCTTTATACCATAGCAGGCTTTTCTATAAGGGCTTGTTTAGATCTTTGATGCAGTTCGTTCCCAGCATGCCTGCTGTTACCAGTTCTGATTGACAAAGGTCAAGGTGAAAATGTTAGATGTCATAGAAGGAACGTTTGTGATAAGCATTTTGTGCCTGGAAAAAATGATAGAACACGAGCATTCTGTGGATTTTTATAAATGTCTGATATATATTTCATACCCTTGGTTGAACAGGAAGCAGTACACCCATGGCAAAGTCCCAAAATTCAGTTTCATCATGGATTGCTGTACTGGACTAGTGGGGCACTTGTTTCTCTTCCCATCATGATTTTTAAGGTACAGTCTAGTCTTTAGCCTGACCAGACTCTTAGGGGGTCTAAAGCAAGAGTCCATTACAGAAACAGCAGTGTCTTGTGTTTAAGACTACCAATGTGCTTTATAAAGAAAGTAGATTTGGATTAAAAAATTTATTAAGGAAAATTGTGTTCCCAAACTGTATTTCTCTTTTTCTATATCCGTGTATGTGTTTATTTATTTCTCTGTGACTCAGAGTAGAGAATAAAATCTACTGGGCAAGTAGAGTTTTGTTCATAGTGCAAATTAATTTTGCTCCAGCATCTGCAATTCCCCAAGGATTGCACATCACAATAAATCTTCAGGTCTGAAGGCTGACACAGGACAATTTAGTAGACATTCAGTTATTGTTTCACTGGCTGTGTTGATGCACATTTTGTCACAGGAAAGGACCTGAGAACTGAAATGTCACGTCTCTTATGGCCAAAGCCAGGGTGTCCACTCAAACAGGAATCTCAATATCTTATTTACTCTTTTCTACATCCTTCATTAATGTATAGGAGAAAGAAAGGGCTCCAAGAGCCAAATGAGCTCCTGTGAACCTTTTTAACACCTCTATAAACACAATTAGGTCTTCCTTCGTTGTATTGCAAAATTACACCTTGTGGCCTCTCACAGAAAAGGAAAAACCCAAATATTTTTTAACTGCCTCCCACACAAACCCCTTGACTTAATGCCTGGTACAGGAAATGTTCCAGCACAAATTTCCAGAGTCAAAGAGCTTAATAATTATTTACTTCCACTTCTATTGAGAAATCCCCAAATATTTAGGAGTAATTTCCATTTTTTCCACAGTTTCAAACCATATCCTGCTATCAAGTACCAGGACATGATTCCAATTAAATTAAAATTCTGAATTAAAATTGCCTCTATCATCACACTAAACCCTATACATATAAAGATAATAAAAGCTGAATATTTTTTTTTGTCAGGTATTCTATGTCAATAGATATACACAGTACAAGAAACTTTCTCTATCAAACTACACATCTATAAAACTGCTGTGTCAAAACTGAGTCCTGACTACTGCATAAGAAAGAAATATAGATAATTCTACCAAATTGGGTATTTTGGTTCTTTGTAAGAAGTAGGTATTTGGAGTACACACAAGATTATAGCTGTGACCACCTCCTACATTAGGAACTTATATGGTCACATCCCCTTTGAATTCAGTATAAAGCCAAGTTCACTAGCAAAGTTTACAAGCAATGATGATGAAATGTTCTGTAGAAAAGAATATTGTGAAGGTCATTAAGACCACATTCTACAAGTCATGCATGTACCTGAAACAGAATTAAATAACCACAAGCATCTTTATTTGAGCAAGACCCTTTTCATAGGCTTTGGAAATTAACAGAAATCTTTGGGACATGTTTCATTTAATCCTGAAGTTGACATCTAAACAAAATCATGTGTTGTCCTTGAAGTAGCAGTTTATCTTATGGTCATTGAATGGCCATATGAAAGTTTTACATACTTTTAATTCTGCCTTTTGCTTTTCATTATTTTTGTTGAACTAGTTAATTAGAAGGATACCAAAAGCTGGCCTTTTTAGGCTAAACCTGTGTAGCAGAAACTGAGGAACTCCTGTACACAATGCTAGGGCTTCCTTTCCTCTGCTCTTAAAGCAAATGTCATTAGAGGGATGTTCATGAGACAGATCTTATCTCATATGCTGTACATCCACCAGAAGGATCTGAGCATCCTCTTTGGATATGTCCTCAATATTAAACGTAGGGAAAGATGAAGAAGCTTGGATTGTTTGCCAAAATCATAGAATCACAGAATTGTTAAGGTTGGAAAAGACTTCTAAGATTATCAAGTCTAACCATTATCCCAACACTGCCAAGCCCACCACTAATACAGGTCCCTCAGTGCCACATCTACACATCTTTTAAGTCCCTCCAGGGATGGAAATGCCACCATTGCCCTGGGCAGCCTGTTCTAACGCCCGACCAGCCTTTCAGTGAAGAAGCTTTTTTCCTAATATTTGGTCTAGACCTCCCCCAGCACATCTTGAGGCCATGTGCTGTTGGGATGAGAGACCAACCCCCAGCTGGCTGGAAAGGAAGGAACAAATGTCTCCATTCCCAGAGCCATGTGCACTGCCTGGGAATGAGGGTTATGTGCCTTGGTTCACACACCATACTGCACTGTGCTGCTCTGTGCCATCACTGGCTGACACTTGCTGCTCTGTGATATTTGGGTGACAACTTGCAAGGTGGGCTCTCCAAATGCTCAGGAAAGTTGGAAGTGCAGACATGTAGGAGAGGATTTTGTTGCTGAAACAGGGATGTCTGGTGCCAATTTTGCAGTAGCATATTTGAGACATATGCATGGTACTAACAGGTATCACACAGCCCTTGTCGGAGACTCCCCTTCTGGAGTGTCAGATGGAGCCTAGGTAGGACACCCTGCAGCACTTAAAATAGAACTAAGTGTCTAAATTTAGGCAAATAAATCACATCCCTATTGCTTCACACATAATTAGTCAACATGCCTGGCCTCAGCTATGCTTTCAGACTCTGGGGATTTACCAGAAACTGTCTGTGGCTTCCTTTTTGTGTTTGAGTATGTCCAGGGACTCCTTGTCCTGGTGTTTTTGCCTGACTTCCTCTTTGTTGGGATGCATGATGCTAGATACCAAAGTCTGGGCAGCTGAGTTCAGTCCACAGTCTGATTCAGCCACTGTCCTTCAAATGCTGTTTTCATTTACCTCAACTAGCACCGTTTTGAGATGTTGTAAAATATTCTCTCTTAATATCAGGTACTGGTTCAGAAAGTTTGAGTTTCCCATTGATGTTTTGTCCTATCTGGGTTACAGTCTCAGATATGTCAGGGCATCTTAGACAGCCTAAGCTCAGGGAGACAATTGGCCAATCAGCTCTCTAAATGGTCCAACTTAGGACTACTACAACTTAGGTCCAATTACATTTGGTCTAACTTAAACCTCAATGAAGATAAATTTCAGATCCCACTATCAAACTTATATTACCAAACTTATATTTATTTAGATTCTCCAAATCTTAGAAAGGTTGAACCATCCACTTCAGGTGCCTATATCTCTCCAGTGACTAGGAGTGAGCCTATGTTAAAATTCAAGTTCACACACCCAACTCTAGGTGTCTACACTTGACCAGCATGCCCTGACTCTTGAAATCTCTGGCTGTAAAATTCAGTTGTTTACAGGCATCCAGAGACATTAGGGATACCTTTGAATATTAGAGATACTCATGTGGGCCATGTTGTTTGTTTATATTTAAAGGTTACACTAAGAGAATCCTGCAGTCTAGTGGATCTAAAGTATCTCTCTCAGAGTCAAAATTAAATCAAGAGGTTTCTTGTGTCATTTGTGCACTGCAGCCCAGATGCTTAGTTTGGTGAGATCTTGAACAAAGAAGGATTTTTAGGACCTGATCTCAGACTAAATCCAGCTGGGATGCTTCCTTTGCTTTCCCTGAATACAACACCCTTTTGTTATGGTACAGGATCTGGAGAGGATATTTCACTTGGAGCACATTGGGGAAACACTGACTTCACTGCAATGAACCTTAGACTAATGTGGTGTAGTTACAGCATCTTAACAGCATGATCCAGGTTGGATGGAGTCTGAGTAAGCTGGGCTAATGGAAGGTGTCCCCACCCATGGCAGGGGCTAGGAACTAATGGTCTTTAAGGTCCTTTCCATTCTATATTCAATATTATATGATTCCATGATTAATGGAAACACCTTTCAAAGTGAAGATGTACTCCAGAAAATAGTACCACAGGTGAGTTCTGGGCACAGAATGAAGAAACAACTGACCCTGCAGTTGGAGTTTATATCTTATGTGCTTGATTTTAATAATAATAATAAAAAAAAAGTGCTCTAGGATGACCCAGGTTGAGCCAGGAGGTTGGACTGGGTGACCCACTGTGGTCCTTTCCAACCTGACCAATTCTGTGATTCTGTGACCACCATAAAATATGCCTTCTTTGTTTGTAAGATCTCAGAGTTATATAGAACCATTTTCTCCCTTGTGGTGTTTTTTTGTTGTTTTTGGTTTTTGTTGGGGTTTTTTGGTGTGTTTTGTTGTTGTTTTCATGCTTGGACATGAGCAGTAGCCATTGATGGCTGTTTCTCTGTGTGTGTGTGTGTGTTTGTGAGCACAATGCCATATTTGAAGTCTTTCACCTCGTGCTTGTCTGACAGCTGACCAAGTACCGAAAGTGTCTGTCACAGACAGATTTTCACTGCAGTTCACAGCTAACATAACAGAGGGAGAGGGGAGGGGAAAGACAGTTCACAAAATGTATGAGGAAATGTGTCGGGAAGATTCAGGGATCTCTGCACAGACAGAGTGTCTTTTGTCTCTCGGGCAGAATGACTCCCTGGCTCAAAGCCCACCGTGAAGCAAATAACAGAGCAGATTCATTCTGCCCTAATGTTGCTACATAACTGTATATCTGGGAATTAAATTATAGACAAAGGTGGGCTCTTTCTCTATGAATTTTTTGTAATCTCATGCAGTTACCATTGTCTCACCATTCAGTAGCTTCTTTGTATTCACTAAATATGCACACACAGCCCAAAATTGCTTTACTCAAAATAAGCTACAGATGCATTGAAAATGTTTCTTCATATTAATTTTCACTCCATTTCTAGAAGAACAAGGGCTTATTATTGGTCAGAGTTATGCAAAACAGATGGTATTTTTCTTTTTTATACCATAGAACAATATAACTGTATTTAGGTATGAATGGTGACACAATAGTTTAACAAAGTTTTCATATGTTAAAGTCTGATATCTGGTCTAAGACAATGATATAGATGCCCTGCAGTGACTAGATTGAAAAAGACATCAATGGAGCAGAATTTAACTCACTTGGACAACTAAAGACTAGCCATACTGCATTCTGGAAATGCTTTCGTTGCACCATTCGTTGCAGAGATCTTGGGCTGTCTTACAAATCACTGAAGTAAAAGATATTAATTTCTTCTGAACACTCAAATTTTTGAATTTTGAATGAATATTTTTCTTTCTACTCAGGTTTTTTTATTTAGTGTTATTGTTTTGTTCTTTTAATAAATCCAGATGCAACTTTGCTTTAAAAAAATTCCTGAGCAATTAATTAAAGCTTGAACAAGGTTATGGAAGAGCCTGTAAATAAATAAATAAATAACCCAATCCCCATATTAAATAATCACAGAAATTATTTTTTTTTAGTTATTTACAAGTAGAATGAAACAGTCACCATTTTGTCAATCTCTGTTTGTACCCATATCCATGATAGTCCTGCCAGGACTGATAAATATCTTATTTTCTTCTGAGGTTCTTGACATTTCTTCTGCACTTTGGTGGTTGCACAACCTTGAGTCCTTCAGCTGTAATGTAATAATGACTTATTTTAGGAAGCAAAGGCTCTGCTCAGAAACAGTTTATTGTTTCAGTAGGATAAACCTCCAAGAGGAACTCACTTGGTGTTACAACTCTTCCAGATGACTGATTTCTTAAATATCCAGCAAAATCTGAGCAACTGCTATTGATTCCAACACCACCTGGGAGTCTTGCAGGTAAGCACGTTCCTCATAGAAGATCCTCCTGGCACCACAAATGGAGCCTGGAAAGAAGAGTCTGGAGAAAGCATCAGTAATTTATTTGGTAGACTTGTGAGCTCTATGGTCACTCCATTTGTGGTATTTTTCTCAGGCAGCTAGTTTGGGTTTAGAAGAACAAATTTTTCCTAATGTGCAAAATGAACATCAATTTTCATCTTTTGAATTTGCACATTAAGCCCAGAAGAAAGGCACAACACAAAGAAAGAGTAAAAACACAAATACTAACCTAAGGCTGCCAAATAGTCCATGAAGATGTCTGGGGGCAGGAGGTAATGACATGAGAGGAGATGCTGAGGGAGCTGCATTTGTTCAGCTTGGAAAAGAGAAGGACAGGGAGGAATACATAATTTATACTTCAGCAGGGGCTGAAGAGAAAACAGACACAGATTCTTCTCAATGATGAACAGGAAAAAAACCACAAGGGATAGGGTATGGCTTGTAAATCAAGTCTCATATCATGGTTTAGACATTGTGCGAAGATTATGAGGAAGGAAAATGAGACCTTCATTGACACTAACATTGTAGAAGACAGTAGTTTCCCACAGTGATAAAGGGAATGTTCAGTAACAACAGAAATTTATTGGTCATGTGTCCTGAGGGGACCAGACCACCACGACAATCATAGAGGTCTTGGGGGTTAAGATGGATCTTTCTGCCTTTTTCCTTCCTCCCCCCTGCCCCCTGACTATCTTGAGGAGGGATGGATTATTTTGATTCTCTTGCAGTCTAGAGATGTTCACAGAGGATGGAAGCTTCTGTTTTCAGTTAGTTTGTTTGCTTTAAACTTTATCTGCTTGAATAACTCCTTCATTTCTCCTCAGCACTTTGTGCTCTCCATGTTTCTGACTTGCTTACTGCCAGTCTGAAACAGCCTTAGTTACCCAGGATAACCTGCTTGGCAGTGCCCGTTGGGGGCACACATATGGTCCATGATGGAAACCTCTGGTTTACGTCCCTGAAAATTTCCATACCCTGCTAACTGCTCAAGCTGTCCCCACCCCTGCTCTGTGCAAATCTATGCCCTAAATCTTGTCATTTCCAGATCGATGGAGCAACTGGCTTACTGAAAATCCCTTTCTGCCAGTTGGTAAAGTGTGCAGCTGACTTAAAACAGAGGTTGATTTTCTGGGGGACTACTCAAACCTGGATGTTAAATATTCCTTGCTGAGCAGGTTCACATTGGTTATGACTGTAGGCAATTAATATGAATTTCCCAAATGACAGTCATTTTCTCTTGGTAATTTCCTTTTAGTTTTTTTTCTTGTTTAAGGAATAATTTCACATGGGCAGACTATGACAGTTTGTTATTGTGAATCTGCTGCAATGCTTCCAGGTATCCATAATGTTTGGATTGCTAAGTGCTGTGAGGGGAAAAGAAAGACTTTTCAGGGATTATGCTCTGCTGAAGCTGATTAAACAGTTCCTTCAGCTTGCAAAGTTATGACAAATGAAAATCCCTTACTCACAAAACTCAGTTACCCAGGTTGTCTGTTAATGAAACAGATGTCAGTTTGCTTAAATGCCAGGTTTCCTTTCTTTTCCCCTCTTCTTCAAATCCTTGAATTTCTGTCTGAGCAAAAGTTAGGAGTGTGCTCCCGAGTAACATTTATGTATGTGTGTATGTATATATAAAGAAATTATTGCAGAATTTGGTTCTCATTTATTTGTTCTAGTTTTCATCTTATTCATAATTGGTCTATTGAAGTGCAACTATGTAGTGATTCAACAGAGGTTTGAATTCTTCTGACCTAAATTAATCTTCTCACATAAAGTTTCCAATCTAAAAGGTTGTGTAAATCTCCTATGCAGTAGGTGAAGAGAGATGGACAATTGTAAGAGGACTGTACATCACTTCTTTGCAGATGTCTCTGAAAAGTAGGATAAAACATTGTGATTAATTTTATTCAGGGAAAAAAAAGACTACATTGGATCAGATTCTTCATGCTTAGAAAGGTCCAGTTAGGCAAGATATCTTGAATTTTCTTTAGGAGTTTAGAAACATGGCAAAGCAGGCATTGGAGACTCTGAAAATTCAGGTGGAAGGAACTTTGTAATAGCAGTTTCTTTCTTGAGTTCTCTCAAGTGGTATCAAGGCAAATAATATTGAGGAAAGATAAGATTATGAGGGTCCATCTATTTTGTAACAAATCTGATTGGCATGCAAGGAAATTCAAAGGGAAAATATTTCTAGTTAATGGTCAGCAAGACTTAATAGAAAATAAAGGCTAACTGGAAGATTATAATACAGCCATACTGTAATTGGAGAGTACAGGAGACAGAGTTAGGTGTTTTGGTTTTTTAATTTGGAACTGTGTTCTTAACACAGGTAGTTTGTATTGTACCTCAAGAACTGATCTCTTCTATGTCATTTACATCATATACTTAAATCAAGAGCTTTTCTGTCTTGATGCGTTTATAGGACCCAGTATAGTGTTCTCAGACATACATGTGGTTGCATGACTGTCTCTGTTTCCTTTGTGAACAAGTATCTTCCTACTTGCAAAAAACAGCTGAAAGGAAAGGGCACATGGAGAATGCATGGATTATTCTGCAGTTAGCATTTACTGTGCTCTTGGAATCATAGAGAGGTCTGAACTGAAAGTGACTTTAAAGGTCATCTCGTTCTACCCTCCTACTATGAGCAGGGACACCTTCTGCTATCCCAGGTTGCTTCAAGCCCCATCCAACCTGGCCTTGAACACTTCCAGGGATGGGGCATCCACAGTTTCTCCGGGCAACCTGTGCCAGGGACTCACCACCCTCATAAGTGCGTTCTTCAAGTCTCTAGGACTGTGTCTTTCCTGAAAGCCAGAGCTGTGACCATAGCCCAGGCAGATACACCTGAGCTGTTTTTCCTCTGTTAAGTTTGGTTTGGTGAGACTAGAGAGAGTGTTCTTTCTGCTCCAGGCCAGTAGGATCAGTGTTTCACAGTCAGCTTTGACCTTTTTCATGTGCAGAAGAGAAAGACGATTAATTTAGCATTGCCATGTTAGTGGTTATGTCTGTGTTAGGGGTGCAGAAGGAGGAACATGACTATTGTCCTATTGCCACAATGTGTGCCATTTAGAGAGGGAACTGTGAATGGGTGGTATTGGACTTGCAAACAACCATTTGTCTTGGGGTGGTGCTTCTAAGTAGGTTGGGAAAAAGAGCAGTATAAGAGAACACTGAAGGGAAAAGGCAAAGAAAGGATTTTTCAGCTCCAGCTCCAGCTCAACCACAGTCATCTCATCAGTCATCCAAGGGCCTGGTTTTTGCCCTCTTCCTTCTTCAAGTGTTGCCAACTGCTCATTTAATTCATAAAGTTGTGACCTACCAAGGTAACAAGTAAAGTGTCCGCACGCACTCCACTGGTACCGGCTCATTAGACACTACTTTTATAACAAGACTCTGAGTCCACAGGTGCATTTGGGCATTGGAAAGCCATTGCACTTCCAGGAATGTTAATTACCACTTACCACTTTTATGTCCCCTGAATTTAAAAGGCCATTACAGTTAATTCCATCTCGATTGATGTGCCAGGTAGTTCATTATGTACTGGATATGAGCACATTTGGTAATACAAACATGTTGTTTAAGGCAAGCAGGCAAGTCAGAACTCCTTGACTGGACCTGAACCGATCAGCCAACTCAAAATTACTAAAGCCACATCAAATCTCCACAAGAATTACTGTCATCTCTTCACTTACTCATTAGTCTGTCATTGCAAATGTGAGGACAGTTTCTGATGGAGGTTCTTTTGGAGATAAGGTGTGTAAGTATATATACCCTCTCAAATTTTGAAGTGATGTAGAATGGAGCTAGATCTTTTCTTCAGGTCTTTTTGAAAGAAAAGTAGGAACCTCTTTCCCTAGTGCTGCAGCTGCTGCCCAAAGGGACAAACTAATACCTAGTGACCTAGTGTCTATCTAGTTTCCAGACAGCAGAATTCCATCTGGCATAAGGTGCTAGGACTGGCAGAGAAATGCTGGTTTCACTCCTTTCAATAGGCTTCTTTGTTGTAGGGAGAACTTAATCATGGCATAACTCACTGGGTTCTGAAACTGAGTGTACTTAGCAGTATATAGCTGTTGGAAAGTAATAAAAGTCTGGCACAGTAAAAGGTTTTTTCTCCCAGTGCAAGATAATTTTTGTCCAAAGAATACCTGGGGTTGATTTCCTGTGACTGTCTTGGACTTGTTGGTCCATTAAACATAAAGGTTGGGTTTCACCAAACTAGTCCTGTACTGAAGATGATCATGAGTTGTGTCTGATAGCATGTAGGGATTTTCAACCACAGGAAAATATAGATGATACACAATGTGAGACTTTGATTGTTTTTGTCAAGGAAACTTTATTAAACCATTCAGACATTTCCAGAATGAAAGAGCATGGCATACAAATGAGACAGAGCAAGTGCTCCAACGTAGCATTTTAGACACCTCTCAATTATTCTTATCAGCATTACGCTGATCATTCTTGCATGCCTATGTGTCCCTTACACACTTTCACCTCATTTTCATTTATACCATGGTTTCTTGGGTCTGCTGTGACAACCCAAAGGGAACTTCATCTCTTGCTTATTTATAGTGCCAAAATAACACTCATACTTAAAGACTTTGTGTATATGAGGCTATGACTTTGTACTTTTGTCTGACTCATATTTCAGTTGTTTAGTACGAAACAGCTTAAACTTTGACCCTTCCTGACTCCTGACCCTATCAATGCTCAGTCTCATTGGGTAGACCTCATCTTTGAAGGAAGGCTTTTTCCTCATCCTTTTCTGATTCTTCTTTTGCCTTAATGTGCCTTTTCTGTCAAACTGAACAGAGTAAAAATTATTACTAGCAGCCTGTACAGATTATTATGCTTCAGAACTGGCCAGAGCCATCAGGTTCAGATTTCCATTTCCTAGTGCAGATTTTACCAGCTCAGTGAGCTCTCTACTGCTTTTACGTTCTCTGCTCCAGCACATCAGGTAACTCAGAATTTTTGTGTTTTGGAAATAATGTTATTTTACACCTGTACTCCTCTTTTCCTTATATACAAAAGAATGCCAAGAAGCTGAGACCGATCAAGGGCACACTTGAGGAAAACAAACAAACAGACAAACAGTTTTACTTTTTTAAAGAACAAACAGAATTAAAGCAATAAAAGAAACTACTGAAGGGATTTTGTCTCATTTGGTAGCTTTACCTAAAGTTGAGTATAGAAGCTGCTGTTTTCAATACCTGTTACCGAGGACTGAGTCCAAATACCTAGAACCTGTTGAATTTCGTAGCCCAGTGTGCACAGGCAGTTTATCTGTCTGCAGAACAAGTGTTTAAAATTTCTCATACCTCTCATGGAGACTGTATTTCTCTGGATCTATAAAAACCAGCCACGTAATCAAGTTTCTCCCTAAGGATTTAGATCCCCAAATATAGATATCTAATATTTAAAAAGAAACTTGTTCTCATTCACTTAGTGTACCAAATGTCTCATGAGATATAATGATAAACTTTTACCTTTAGCTAACTGATTGAATTTTTAGTTAATATATACTGACATAAAACCACATTCCTTGGTTTCTTGTCGAGCTGGTTTTTGTTTTCAATTTGGTATTATTTGAGGAACTGCTTATTGAATAAAGAAAACTTCCATAGTGGCACAAATTTCCAGCATTACTGGCTAATTAAGGCTTTGTCTACGCTGGCAGCTGGGGACTTTAGGCAATCTCATGCCCATATGCACTAACCATTTACATTGTAAATCTCTTGGCTGGGTCTTAAGTGACAGTCTTGCCTGATGCTGCAAAAAATGTTGGCATGAGGCTGATCTGACCCCTTCATACCATGTGCTTTGAAATTATCTGGGCATGCAATCTGTAAGCTCTATAAATCGATCTGCTGCAGTCCCACAAGTCTCTGTTTTTGACTCCTTGCAGTTCCTGCAAATCCTTTCTTTTCTTTTTTTGTTATCTAATCTCAGAAAAACACAGAGAATTCACAATCAACTATTATAAAACTCTGTTTCATATGCTATAAGGGAAACTGCTGTTCACCTTAGCATTCAGTCAGGTAATACAAAGCATCAGATAGGTGGTTTATAGTCCTTGGGAACAGGGGGAAAGCAGTCAGGTTTACTGTGAACAATTCAAAATTGGTCACAAACACCAGATCACATTTCCTTTGTACATGATGAGGACAATGCTTCAAGCTAGCTCATGGCAGAGGCATAATACTTAGCAGGATAAAATAAAATTTACCTTAGAAACTTGGTTTTTGCACAGGTTATTCCAAGTCTTTTTGCAAGGATCTTGCTTCTGTTACATGAGCACTTAAGATCAAATTGAGTCTTTACCTTATGTGCATGTGCAATACATATTGAAGAAAAATATTTTCAGAAGCAATAGTCTTGTAAACACAAGGAGTGCTAGAACTTCCCAGCCCCCTCAGAAAACAGCCTGGTTTTATTGAGTCCAAAACAGGGCACTTTTTTTGCCTTTCTTGATATTTTGTTCAGTAGCTAACAGTAGCTTCAGTCCTTATTCTCTGCAGTTCCTCTCCTTTTCTTTCGCTGGATTTTCTTGATTTCTCACATCATTACTGCTACTTATTTTTCTGATTAAAAGGATGAATGATGATTTAAAACATCTGCCTGCTTCACCTCTTTAAGATCCACAACCATAGTGCATGCATAAGTAGCACTAGTCAGTCTATATCCTGCCCAAATTGGAATTATATATTTGAATTTTTTTCATGAAGTCTTCCTTTTCTTAGGCAGAAAGAGAGGTGCTTACACTGCGGGAGGGAGATATTTACATTAAGTGAACAACATCCCTTTCAGGAGGGACTGAAGTTCCAGCTGAGAGAGGGAAGCAGAGGTAGGATGAGCAGAC
Organism: Hafferia zeledoni; assembly: GCA_035583235.1. Classification (NCBI taxonomy): domain Eukaryota; kingdom Metazoa; phylum Chordata; class Aves; order Passeriformes; family Thamnophilidae; genus Hafferia; species Hafferia zeledoni. The sequence continues at coordinate 112,218,451 of JAWWEV010000115.1, forward strand.
TGGATCTTCTCTGCTGAGACTGTAAAATGAGCAGCTTTAAGGGTAGCCTGGTTAGAAAGGGAAAATTACTGAACAGAAGAAAATGTCTGCTGAAAAATACTGGCAGAGATATTGCCTGCCAGCCTGGGAGCTGTGAGCCTGGGAACTAAGCTTTCAAACTAGAAACATCCCTGAAAACTGCAGCTGCTCTCCTTAAAGTATAGCTGGGGTACCCAGAAGCCAGAGAGATCCTGAGACACCATCAATAGAACAAGAAACTGTAACAGCAATTTATCAGCTGAAAAAGTGGAAACAGTCTGGAAAATAAAACTGGCCTGAATGAACAAAGTCCATCATCAGCTATTGGTTCAGGTGAAAAATTGAAATGAAAAACATCCATTGACTCCTCAAAATGTTGAACAAGGCAGTGGCAGCCCAGATTGCACAGAGTTTTGGGAGTTCGTTATTGCCTTGTAATTCAACAAGTATTACAATATAATAAATATTATACATAAATGCAATAAAAATGAGCAGCCATGTAATTTCTGATCTGTGATTTGGTGCTGTGAAAGACACAGAATCACACAACAGCTGGGGATGAAAGGGATCTCTGGAGGTCATTTTGTCCATCCCCCCCCACTCAAGCAATGCTGTCCAAAGCCAGTTTCCCAGGACCAGATGACTTTTGAATATCACCAAGTCCTGGTTCCTGCAGTACCTGTGACAAGGTTGAGGTATCAAGGCATTTTAACCAAAATGGTTGCAATGTTTTTCTTGCCTTCACCAGAAGAGCAACGACAATTGAGTTTGGCTTCTGGAATTAAAGCATTTGAGAACTTCCAGAAATGAGAGCAATATCTTTACCACAATTGTCACCATCAGCATATTGCTAGACATTGGAATTATTCATCATAGTGGGCCAGTGACCCCATCTCTTGTCTCTGAAAGGTTAAGCAGACTTAGCATTTAAGGGAAAATTTAAGATTTAAGGAAAATAATTTCTTTAAAATAGTATTTATTTGCATTATCAGATCTTGCACTACATTACTTTAGATCCCAGTCTGGGAGAGATGTTTGCCAGCAATGCTTGAAATCTTCAATGGCTGCAAGGAGAGTTTCTGGTGGCCAGGTGTTGGGTCTTCCAAAACAATTTCTAAGAAAGTACCTGTCTTGGGGGAGGGGAGTGGGGTGGGGTGGGGGGTAGGTTTGGTGTGATGCCCTCAATTTCTGTGTTCATATCTGTATGAGGTAGATGAGCTCTAGCAAGTGGGTAGATGAGCACAGTTAGTAGACTCATGTCTGAAAAGAAAAAAACATTTTTGAATTCCCTGAACTGTTGCAAGTTTAATCACCTGGAAAGTTGGCATAAATGCATCTCACAAAGGCATTAATTAATGCATCAAAGAGCGTGACTTTACTGAATGACTAATAACAAAACATATGCAAATGCAGGAAGGGATTACCTAAATCTTGGCAATGATTGTTGACTGTGGATGTTCATTCTGAAACAATGTGGTCAAATGCTACAGTTGGGCAGCAAGCACGTGTTACTGGCTCACATCCAGCCTTTCAGCCACCAGTACCCCCAAGGCCTTCCCAGCAGGGCTGCTCTCAATTCCCTTCTGCTGACACCGAGGTTGCCCCAGCCAAGGCGTAGCACTTTGCTCTTGGCCTTGTTGAACCTCATGAAGTTTCCATGTACCTGTTCCTCGAGCTTGTCCGGGTCCCTTTGGATGGCATCCAATCCTTCAGGAGTGTCAACACTGTCTCTTAGTTTGGTGTCACTGGCAAACTTGCTGAGGGTACACTTGATCCACCATCTGTGTCATTGATGAAGACATTAGCACTGGTCCCAGCACAGACCCCTGAGGGAGGCCTCTTGTCACTGGTGTCTGTCAGGACACTGAGCCACTGACCACTACCTTCTTGCTGCCACCATTCCACATCCAGGCTGAGAAGCCTTTTCTGGTTTTGTCACACACATTTCTGAGGGGTATAAGGAAACTTTAGGTTTTGACCTGGTTGTTACTGTAGACACCAGTAGTATGTGATGTGTGTAATACAGTCAGAATGGAAAGTTATCTCTGGTTAATTCACCTGTTGATATTCCCATAAATTAGTATGGTAGTCATGGCACTACAGGTTTCTGGACTTCTGGAATGTCATACATATTCTGAAGGTATTCTTTGTAACAGACATTCTGTTGGGGTTTTTTGGAGACAGAGTCATTATACATAGAGTTTAAAACCATTAGAAACCTCTTTCCACAGAGCCTGGGACATTCAGATGAGCCCATTTCTGGAGTCTTTCCTTACTCAACATATGCTATGGGATTTCATGTCATATTTCTCAATTTGGGAACATAAAGATTTGAGGAAAAAATCCTCTATTGAAACCAAAACAATTGGATGTTGCACAGGATAATCTAAACCTTTACAGTAATTGCTCTACATACATAATCTATATTCATGTGTGATTGCCATTTGTCAGCTTGTTCACCTGAAAAAAGCCTCTTCCATGACACCTCAGTGATGATTTACAACCAGTTCTCCTGGAAGCCAGTGCTGGTAATATCCTATTTGCACTTCCGTATGGATGAACACAGAGATGAGGCAAGGATAACGAAGTTTGAACCTCAGCCACGTCAAATGAATCCTCAGATATTTGGTATCTTCTTACTTTTTTTTATAGTGTTGTCTCTGATGTAAATTAATAACAAATTACACTCCAACCGAATGGATAACCTTTTCCAACACAGTATATGGCGGTACATTATCCCATAACTGAGGAATATACTTCCTGTTGCTTAACTTCATTTTTAGAGACAATACAAGACACAGGTATTTATAAAGCCATATCATCTCTGAGAATATTTCAGAAAACTACTGACTACTCTCAAGATTAAATACAACTCCAGTGATATCGAATGGTTAACAAAATCATTAATTTTCTTTAGTTGGCACTGAAAGATGATCATACAATATGCGACCTTTCCAATGCTTATAAATATTATAGATGCTTTTACAGAAGTTTCAACACAGTGTCAAAATATTTACTTACTTATTGTGGATTTGGGCTTATAATGAGCTAAAGGATCCTGCCTCATTCATCCAAAATAATTGAAGGCATAATGGAGTGAAAACAATTTCTTTCAGCCACCTGCATGAGGAGCCTTTCCCCTATAACCAATTATATAATTTATTACTGACAATATCACATTGAACTTCATTAACCAATAGCTCCTGAATCCTGCAAAACTGAATGTGCTTAATTATGCCAGTCTTCTGTGCTTATTATTGCAAATGCATCCCAACCAGAATAATTAACCTTATTAATTGTAACTTTAATTCTGAATGAAGCAATAGCACAGCTAGATTTTTGTACTTTGTGTTTGGCATAGAAATTATGTGGTTGGACAGGGAAACACTGTAATTATTGACAACCAAAAGGAGTTTTTGTTACTTTTGTGATATCTCTGAAAAGTGAGAGTGATATTGTACTATTTGACAACTTTATCTTTTAGAACTTTGGCCACTAAACACCAATTTTGGGAGCAGTGGAATTACTGAAGTTGAAGATGGGATTTAGCTGACAGACTAAGACATCTACACTTTGATGGCTACAGGTGTACCCTGTGTGTTCGAATCACTGTACAGTCAACAGAGCTCAGGCAATTCAGGGAATTCTACAGTTGTTCAGCTGATCAAGGGTCTAAGTAGATCCAAGATTATCATCACCTCTCTGCTGTCAGGGGCACAGGTTTCCATTTCTTCTCTTTATCCAGTTATTAATTTCCATGCCATTTTAGAATAGAAAAATAGAATCATAGATTCAATCATACAGAAGTTGGGGTTGAAAGTGACCTTTAAAGGTCATCTCTTTCCAACCACCCTGCAATGATCACAGACATTTTCTGCTAGCCCAGATTACTCCAAGTCCCATTCATCCTGGCCTTGAAAACTTCCAGGCATGTGGCATTCATGGTTTCTCTGGGCAACCTGTTCCAGGGCCTCATCATCCTCACAGGGAAGAATTTCTTTCTAATATCCAATCTAAACCTTCCCACTTTAGTTTAAAGGCATGCTCCCTTCTCCCATGATTCCATTCCCCTGTAAAAATTCCCTCTGCATCTCCTTTAGGCACTGGAAGGTGCCCAAGGGTCTCCCTGGAGCTTTCTGTTCTCCAGGCTGAACATCCCCAATCCTCTCTCCCTTTCTGTGGTACCTGCAATGAGTTTGATGCCACAAAGTGAAGCAGCACTAGGAAATAACCCTGAGCACTGGCACCTGTGTTTGAATCACCTGCTGGTAGCCTGGGATGGTTTACACTCTGTCAGATAATTTCTGGGCATGATCTGAGGGTAAACATGAACCAAAGACCACTAAGAGGCTGTTTGGCTGTGGCTGGTTTGGGAAGATACAAAACTGCCATAGGACAACAGAGCTTGTCTGCGTGCTGGTGTCTGTGGGCACAGTGCTGAGTTCAGCTACAGCAAGGGAATTATGCCTTTTTTGTCAAGCATAGTAGGTTGAAGAGTGGGTTCAATTGTTGTTAAGGTAAACATGCCAAAAATGCCCAAAACTAACAGAGACCTGAAAGGTGACTAGAAATCATGGTAGCATTTAAACCAGGCTAACAGTGCAAGCTAAGGTAAGCATGAATGAATTATAGAACCCTGAAATCATGTAAGTAAAACTTTATTACATGCTATTCCATGCTGTACAGAAGACCCTTCTGATTTGCTTTGAAGATCATTAATTGAATTAAACAACCCTGTCTTTCAAAGCAATGTGGTTTTCCAGAATAGGATAGGAATTGTTCTCATACTTGAGATTTGGCTTGATTTATTCCTTCAGT
>JAWWEV010000115.1:112223386-112264151 GCA_035583235.1 Hafferia zeledoni
GTCCATATATATATATATATATATATATATATATATATGTAGCTCTGGACTGGTTTACAGAACAGCTACAGATGCAACCCCTTAAATCCATGGTGGTCTTTCTGAAGTAGGTATGTCATGCAGAGTAAATCTCTGTAACCATGTAACAGGTCTTGATTCTGAGCTGCAAATCTTGCTGTTCCTTTTCCATATTGGCTTCTTATGGCTTATTAAACAAATGATTCTTATCCCTGAACTTTTTATGACTCTGTTCTGAAATTACTGAAAAAAATTGATGGGAGCAGACTATGAGTTTAATGAATTGTTTTTCTGGAGCTTTCTCACTTTCTGTTTCCATAACTCTGCTTAGGGTCTTCACACATATCAAGACAATTTTTTTTAAATCTTGGAAAATACCCCAAAAAACCCACATCAAATCCACTTATGAAAAATCCTGTTGTGATCCATAATAGAGACAAGAAATATTTTTAGAAACATCTAGGACTACTGCTCTGCCTACACTGCAAATATTATTTTACTCTTCTCAGGTGTGGAATTGTCTAATAGAGGATCATCACAAAATTAAAGTCAAGCTATTTAAGATTATATCTGGAGTACATGTTTTCATTATTAATATACTTTAGCCACTGTGTTCAGCCTATTTACAGAGAAGTTATGTTAATTACATTTGGTAGGATCTCTATTTAAGATAGACCACTATGGGTTTGTCTGGTGGTTTTTGTTTGTTTGCTTGTTTCTTTCTGGGAATTTTAGTTCTATTAGGAAAAAAAAAAATCTAGAAGTAGATGAGAATTTTTAATTGACTGTTCAATTCACCTGTTAATTAGAAACAGCAAAGTACCTTTGAAAGAATTCTTGGCTAGGACAACACAATTTCAACAAATCTCTTTCTTTTCTCATTTACTTATTGACTAAATAATTGTAAGGCATGATTTAGTTGTGTTTGAGACAGGGGAGAATATTTTATATTGGACATTGTCTTCAAACTGGTTTTATGTTTGTGTGTTTGTTTGTTTTAATTGAATAAAGGATTAATGAATTATCAAAAAAAATCAACAGTTGTCTGATGTCATTTGTCTTGACTTCTCTAACACCTTTGTCACAATCCCACACAATACTTCCATGCTGGCAGGACAAGGAGCAATGGCTTCAAGCTGAATGAGGGTAGAGTTAGGTAAGATATAAAGAATACATTTTTTTATGATGAGGCCCTGGCACAGGTTGCCCAGAGGGGCTGTGGCTGTCCCATCCCTGGAAGTGTCCAAGGTCAGGCTGGACACTGGAAGGTGTAATGTTCAGTACCAAAAAAGCAATGTCAGCTGTTGTTCTTAATCTGTAATTTTTTTTGAGGATACTAATTAATTTCAGCCAGTGAAAATGAGAAAATTATTTAATACTTATTTCACTGTAATTGAGTAAAGCAAAGCATATAAGGAAATCCTGAGTTTGTGGATTCTAATTTAACACTACTGTTAGCATTCCTTAGAGATATTATCTGTTCATTATAACAAATTATATTGAAGGTACAATTTAAGATGCTAGGAATTTTTAATGCAAGGCAATAAAAATGTGTTCTAGCAAAACTCGTGACTTTGATTACAAAGCAGTTAATAAGAATCACAGTAAATGACTTGATTGTAAATTATCAAACTTATGAAAAGCTTCCACTAATTTAAAAAAACATTTTATTAAGTTTATAAATGGGAACTAGACCTTTGCTCAGACGATAATGAACTCTTCTCAACTTCTAAAAATGTCATTGCATGTGTAGAGGACAAAAAGTAAATGCCCTTTAGATGAATAAAAATTATTTCAATGTGTTTATTCTGCTGAGAACTCTGGTCTCACTCAACAACAAATCCATCTTCTCTCAGTGCTAAAAATTAAAATTAGATATATTTGGATGTAATAAATATAAATTATCAGGGAATTATATTTCCTATTATGGTAACTAAAGTCATTATGTGCCTTATACTTTCACGAAAATCAAGAAGCAGGAGAAGTTTGTTTGTCAATTGTTATTTTTCAAACCAAGATACAGTTTCAAAGAATGATTATTATAATAAAATATTTTTCAATTTTTATTTTCCTTCAAAAGTTGATACAAAGAATGTTTATAGAGCAAACTAATTGCTAAGGTGTTTTATAAGGTCCATTATAAAAAATAATTTTTACTTTTCAAAAGGCTGATGAAGATGAGGAGAAAAATAATTGAAAGTTTTCGTTTTAATTTATTTGCAGGACAGTCCATTATTTTATGAATCCTAAATATTCTTTATCTTTTTTGTCTTTTTTTTTTTAAAAATCCTATTGCTTATCACATCAGCAGAGTCTCAGGTGTGTGATGCAGAAGTAATAATCCTTTACTTTACAATAGCATAAGGAAAAGAATGTTAAATCACCTTAACATTTTCTCTTGTCAAAAATGTGACTTAAATAGACATGATTACTTCATATGTGTATATATATTGGTATCTATATATTCGTATATTTATATACACTTATATACAATAGACTTAAATATGACATGATCATCACGATTTTTTTGTGGAGTCATATCTGTCTAATGTTTATGGGTTTGATTTTGATATTCCAGACTCAGCTGAAACATCAGTGATAATTGCTTATTTTATGCGGAAGAACTTTCTTATTGTGAAGGTAACTGAGCACTGGAAAAGGTGCCCAAAGAGGTTGTGGAGTCTCCAACTCTGGAGATATTAAAAAATAGTCTGGATACAATGCTGAGCACCCTGCCTGAGGAACTGTCTGAGCAGGGACGTGGGACCAGATGCCACCCGGCGGCCCCTTCCAACCTGACCCATCTGCAATTCTGTCATTTATTTTTACTGTAGATTTCATAAAAAGCATCGACATCATCACAAATAAAAAGAGTGGGGTAAAGTCACCTGGAGGGGAGCAGGACACAGCAACAGAACTTCTGACTGAAGTATTATTGCAACATTCCTGTAAACACAGCTGTCTGCAGCCAAAGCAGCTGCTTGAGTTCTCTGAGAAGGGAATGGGGGGAAAGTGACATTTTAATGATGTGATACCTACTGTAGATTTTAGTATTTCCTGCAGCATGAGATGAAATGAAAACTGTAAACACCCATTTTCTCTTCTGACCACAACAGGGAGACTTCTGGGCTTCCAAAGGGATTTCCACCTGGTTTTTTGCCACAACTGCATGTACTGGACCTTCAGGGTTTATTTCAATGGGCTACTGTGCAAGCAAATTACCTGAAGAGGAGTATCTAAGTAGAGAACAATTATTCTCTTGTGCTTGCATCTGAATGATGTAGGGAAAGGACAAACATATAAAAACCAAGATGTTCTTTTTATCTATGAGAAAAATTTCATTGAACATCAGGCTGCTAACTATAAATTAAATATAGTCATGGATATGTCTGTGTGTGTGTATCTATCTATCTATCTATCTATCTATCTATCTATCTATCTATCTATCTATCTATCTATCTACTTAGTATATACAAATACATGGAGTTTACTCTTTCCTCTTTACTGACACTTTAAATCAGAATTTTTGTCTCTCTAATATCAAAATTTTTATTTCCAACATTACTTTTCTTACAAAATTTAACCACAAAACTTGACAACTACCCCTTCTCTCCCTCCCCAAAATAAACAAACAAACTGAACCCAAAACAACCCAAACCACACTTTCAAAACTGTTATTGGTAGGGACCTTCTTTCCTTCCAAGTTTACCATGATTCTTCATTGCATTAATGTAGAGAGCAGTTGCTTCTCAAACCTATTTTCTTTTGGAATTGGGAACAGCTTACTGCAATGGTATGTGCAGCAAAACCACATTCACCCTCATGTCAAGAAACTTTCCTTGTGTGTGAAATTACTGAATGAATAAGTGTCATGTTTTAGAGTCCTAATTTCTTTTTCAGCTTCTAGGAATAAAAAGTCACTAAAAAATATCACTAAATTGGTATATTCCACAACTACCAGTGCCACTCCTCACAAAAAACAAGGAAACAATTTAAAAGGAGATACCATCATCAGTTCCAGCAATGAGGTGCTCCTAAGACGTAGAAATAGGTATGAAGTAGGAACAGTGACTAAAATTAGCAGTGTAATCACTGAGGTGGAAAAGGAACTTTAAATATCCTGGCTGACATCTTGCTTGTTTGGATGAATGAGCTGTGGAAGTATTGACTCAAAGGAGGAATTCTGGAGTCACACAGTCCAACCTTCTATGCTTTGTGGAATTGAGTAAGAATTTTCTCGATGAGAAAAATTAGTCTCTGACCCATCTCTTGGAGTTCTTGACTCTAGGTTTTTAAAAGGCATTAATAATGTGTGAGTTCTGTTTAAAAAGTAATTTATTTAGTAAGATATTATTACTCTTTCCCTATTTCTATATACACAGAAATATCATCAACATATCTGATGTCTGAAAATCTTTTCAGATATTTGATGGCATCAATTTATGTAAGAAATGAAATATGGTGGAAATCAAGATCTGAAAACCAGAACAGTAACACTGAGGGCTGGAATAGATAACATTTAAAGGGTCCTTTCCAACCCAAACCATCCTATTATTCTGTTTTTAAAAACCTCTACTGCCTGCATAAGAATGTTCAAAACTTCAAGGAATTAATAAAAATGCCACAACTCTCTCATTCTGGTCATTGATTGTAGTTGAACTCAGTGCTGAGTGTACTTTCAACTTTGATCACTCAATGGCTTTGAGACAGGAATACATAAATTGTGCCTATTTTTTAGTACCACCTTGATTTCTACAAAGCCAGTGCAAGGAAAATGGTCTGTCTTTGCTTTATCACCTAAAAGAACTGTTTGGATAAACCTCTCCAGTTGGAGACTGTTATATAATTCCTTTATATTAGGAAAAATTTCTTCCCTGAAAGAGTGCTTAAGGATTGGATCAGGCTGCCCAGGGAAATGGTAGAGTTGCCATCCCTGGAAGTGAGCAGAAAATAAGTAGATGCAACACTTCATGATATGGTTCATGGTAATACTCAGTCAAAACGTGGACTTAGTGGTCTTGGACATCTTTTCCAACCTTAATGACTCTAAGATTCTCAGAGGTGTTTTAATGGCTTGGTCCATTGTAACATATTGGTCCACAGATTACAAAGTTCCACCTGTGCTTTAAACAAAGTGAGTGGGTGTTGGCACACACTTTGTTTAAGTATGAAAATATTTTGCAAATATTGAATGGAACCTACATAGAATAAAGTGCTATATTTTAAAAATTCAGTTCTCCAACTTCTCTACTTCAGTCTATAACCATTTCAGAGCTGTAGCTCTGTTTCACAACCATAAAATACTCCAGAGGTTGGTGCACCATACATTTTTATAAATAAGCATATAAATGTCCATTTCATAGAATCATAGAATAGTTGTAATAGTATTGAAATTCCTGACAGCTTCAGGTTTGACTCACAAAGATGACATTCCCTTGGCCTGTCATTTGGGGGAATTCTGGCCACTGTTGTGATGTAATAAATTGTAACATCAACAACAGAAGCTCCTGGATGCAGCTGGCAATGTTCCATTTCCCTGCAACACTTCAGTGGCTAAAATATGTTGAAAAAATGTGGGAGGAAAGAGTTGATGTTTCTTTTCTTCCTAAATGGAAGTTCAAACGTTTGATGTTTTCAACCCCAGCACACACAACTTCCCACTTTTGGCTCCTGATTTCTTTTCCTTCCCAGTGTCCCTTTAGAAACCTGTTCCTTTGTTGCTTGCTCAGTGCCTGACTCATGTAAAAGGGGATCAGCATTGCAGTGGGGATGAATAAATTGACATCAGCAAAGTGCTCAGCACAGGGGTGGTGGATGTCAGGAAAGAAACAGAAATATGGATCACTGACCAAGACTTACCATTTAATGGCAGTTCAGTTAATCTGTAACAGTCTTATTTCTGGAAAAGCTGCCTTTAAATGTCATTTAACTTTTACCTCCATGTAACCATTTTATATTCTGCCACTATGTATGGGAAATATATTGCTCTATGTAGCAACAAGCTACTGTGTATACATACACCTACCTATATGGAGGAGAAGGAAGAGCAGAAGAGAGCTACTTTTTGAAAACTACTAGAATTAAATGTTTTTTTCAGCACAGTGAAGTCTGGTTAAATGGTTCTTCATGTTAGATCCTTCTAGAGCACATAAGCCCCTAAAAAATGTAAGGAATAAGTTTTAACCTAATAAACAATAAACATTAATGGTTCAATTATCTTTAAATTTAGAATAAAATAGTCAATGAAAACCCTGATATTCTATCACTTTGATGATCGCTTCTCCATCCCACTTTCCTACCATTTTAGCATATCTATGCTATAGCTTAATTTTGACTCATATTTTTTGAGCATAACTTGGCTACATCCCTGGTATAGGGGTTGAGAACTGAACACTGGAGAGTCACTTAGGGCAGGATCCATTTCCCCTACTGAAACATGGCTCTTATAGCTCTTTCAATTCTTCCTCTGGACTCTTTACAGTCAGGGAGACAAGGTCCTGGTTGCAATTAATGCCATCCTAACTGGAGGGTTAATAAGGTTTACACACATCCATTTAAATTTTTCCTCAGTTTAATGATGGTTCAGAAAAGAACTAATGTAGACTGGCTGCAGTATCACTGCCAAATAAATATTTCCTGGAGCACAACTGATTTATTGTCTGTATTTATCTGTCCAGATGCAGAAAATACATCTAGAAGACTGAAAACAAAGAGTTCCTGCTGAAGGGGACTGAGTAAACTCTGCTTTTACCAACTACATTTTCTTCCAAACTGAGATCAGTCCCTTTTTGTATGAACCCACGTACATTAATCTGGGTTTTGCCATAGAGAGGAATGTCAAACAGCTGTAGAAACCATTGTAAGTCAATTCTTTTACTACTCAATACTTAATTAGAAAGGAAAGACAAGTCTTGAAACAGTGTCAGTCTCTACCACAAAGGCTGTATCATGCACCCCACTGGGCATGCACACATACAAATACAGATGTTCAGCAACACTTGTACTCACTTGAAATAGCATGTTTGCAACTGTTAGTGATTTCTCTGAGGCTGTTGTGGCATCTTAAATCTTGTCCTATGCCTTGTACAGAGCTGGTTTAACATATCTTAGGCAAAAATTGCATTTTGTGGCTGTGACAGAAGTGTGAAGGTTTTTATGGAGATAGATGTGATGATGAGTGGTAAGAAGGATCAGTGGGGTTCCTAGAGAAGATGTAGGTTTGAAAAAAGTTTCAGGGGTGTGAAGGGGGGCTTGGGGGTGAGACCAAGAAGATATGTTGAAGATTCAAAGAGCAGTGAATGATTTTGGGAAGTTATTCCAGGGAGAAAACTACCTTTCCCTCTTCCCTACCTTTCATTGACCTCCCCTTGGCAGCTGATCAGACTGAAGGTGCAGTAGGACGATAGCATGCTCAGAAGACTACCAGTCTCCTTCTTCCCAAGAAGCACCTTCTATCTCCAACATTGCTTTATAGGACTGTAGAATCATAGTATGATTTAGAATGGAATGGACCTTAAAGCTCATTTAGTTCCACTCCCCTGCCATGGGCAGGGACACCTTCCACTATCCCACATTGCCCCAAACCCCATCCAACCAGGACTTGGACACTTCCAAGGATGGGACAGCCACAGCTTCTCTGGGCAGCCTGTGCCAGGACCTTACCACCCTCATTTGTAAAAATGTCATTTTCAAAAATGTCATTGTCATGTTTAATCTAATGCTATCCTCTCTCAGTTTAAACTCCTTGCTCCTTGTCCACTGCTCCTTGTTCTGTCACAACAGGTCCTGGTGAAAAGCCTCTCTCTGCCTTTCTTGTAGAATGTCCCACATAAAAGGACCTCTGAACCCGCTCCAACAGGACCATGCCTTTCCTGTACCAGAGAAACCAGATCTGGACACAATATTCCAGGTGTGAGATGGAGTAGAGGGGGAGCATCACCTCCTTTGACCCTCTGGCCACCCATCCTGTGATGTAACCCAGAAGGCGATTGGCCAGGATTGACTCCTTGGGACTCTTGGGCTTCCATCACTTCAGGGAAGACTGGGAGAGGATCTGTCCAGTCCTGCCTCAGAGCAGTGGAATGGGGGAGAGGGGTTGTAGGCAAAGCCTGGAACAGCCCTGGGAAACTGGGGAAGGAGAAGGCATGGGAAAGACAATGGCAGTGCTGAGAGGGACAAAAAAATGTGTCTCCAGTCGCTTGTTCTACTGTAATGCAGCAGAAAGATTCATTTGTTCCAGAATTCAAATTCTATTTTTTTCTCCATAACCTCTACTTTGAAACAGTTTAAGAAGCTAAAAACCTGCTTGGTTGAAAATCTACTACAGTTTGGCTGTTATTCCCTGGGATTTAATCTATTGCATAGTAAGAAAATAATTACCCCATAAAGTTTTATTGCATTCAGGGCCACAGCCTGGAACTGACAGCAAACATTGCTCCAGGCCCGGTTCTGACCTGGTGAAATAGGTGAGCTCAGCCCTGTAACTGCCCTATGAGATAAATTTTGCCAACAATAAAAATCTGGACAAAGGGTAAAGATGGTTATGTTAAACTTTTCCCATTATTCCTCCAAGTGAAATACACAGAATGTGGAATAAAAGGACAAAACTTAGGCCAGAATGTCACTCCTGTAGCTCAGACAAAGTTAAAACCAAACAAACTATAAATCAGCATCTGAAACTATTTCATATCTGATTCTTTTTAAATGGAGGAAGCCACGCTCCAAGGCCCAGTAAATCACATACCAAAACATTCATACATCCAGCTTCACATCATGGGATCAGAATATGGATGTGTAGCCAGTTACTTGGACAGTTTGGTCATTTTAGCAGCTCCCACTGACTAATTTGCCTTCATGAGAGCCAGATTACCCAGCAGTTGCTCACCCAGCACAAGTCCATGACTGATTATGTGATGCCTTCATTATTCAGTGCTGCTGAGGAACCACAGGATGACAAATCAAACAGCTGATGAGTTTCTCTTAAAAAGGTCTCAAAGGATCTTGCCTCATCAGGTTTCCTTGGCCAATGGAGACCCGGACACAGTAATCTGACACTGAAAACCAAAGCTGTGGAAGCAGTGTTGAAATGAACAGCTTAAATAACAAACAACCCCAAAAAAGGCCAAAAATCTGCTGTGGAATCACAGAATGGGTCAGGTGGGAAGGGACCACCAGTGGGGGTCATCTGGTCCAATCTCCCTGCTCAAGCAGGGTCTTCCCAGAGCACAATGCCCTGATAATTACTGCCTACTTCATATTAAAAGTTTCAATTTCTTATTTGAACGACATTTTGATTCAAATTCTGCAAAAGCCGTAAATGAAGACTCATTTCTTTCTCCAGCACTAAGTGGAGACCAGGGCCTCTCATATACAAAGACCCTGGATAAAGGACTTGAAAAATACATGAGTTTTGAAACTCTTTCAAATCACTTTTAGGACACTAAAAATAATGTCCAAGAAAGCCCTGAGATTAACTTATTCTTAGTTATCCATTACTCAAGGAATGCTGGGCTAAGTGCAGTGGTGTGGAATAAGAAAATGTGCATTCAAAGCCTACACATAGGTGGTTTTATGCCACTCCATTGTGCTTAATCCCCCGATCACTAAACCACACTGCAAAAATAAATTGGCATAAAATAAAATATATTCTGAAAAGAAGTAGGAAGTTCCTCCTGACTGACAGCGGCTTGCACTGCCAGGGCTTGTTCTATATTCATACTTACAAAATGCAGATTATATTTCTCTCATGCTGGCAAGCCAATAACTAAGCTTCACTGCTTTTGGCATCCACTAGATTTTTGTCATACCTCCCTAATATGCCTTAAGGGTACTTGTTGATACCAAGAATTGAAACAAAGCTTATGCTTTCGGTTGCCAAGTCACTTCAGCCAGATGGAAACATAAATCTGGAGCCAGAAAATATTATTACTGTTATTTGAATTTGGAATGCAAATGGTGGCTTTGTCTTTACCATGTAAATGTTTTTTCTTGTCGTGGAAAAGTCTAACATAAGAAAATATCGATGTTGTTCAGGCTTCCTTTGTTGCTGCCCTAACAAGTTGGTAGTAATATGTTGGGAGGTCTATAACTCACTTGTAAAATAAATAAATAATAACTGAACGCAGCATTTTCCTCTATGGAATTTACTTCCTCCTCAACTGAGGAAGGAGTAACCATGAATAATGGGTATAAGATGAAGCCAAACAAATTACAGCAGAGAACCACATGTATTTTACACAAAAGGTTGAACATTCCTGTTAGTTCATTTTGGTGCATTTACATCAGGAGTGGGGGGTGGTTTAGTAGAATACAGTTATGGACATGATATTGTTGCTGTACTGCACAAAAGATGTTAGAAGTTGTAACTATCCTTTTATAAATCTATAAAATTCCAAAGTCAGCAGTAAAGGTCTTAATTTTTGGTGACTGTGCTCAGGACATCTTCAAAATAGCAGTACATTCAGGTTGTTTGCAGGGTTTTTTTATATAAATGCTATTTTTCTCCATAATTTGTTTGGGAAGATTTAAGGAAAAGAGAAAACTGACATGAAACAAAGAGCAAAGGATCACTGCAACACTGAACTACTTCAATAAAGGGAGGCATTTGCCTTGTGTGAAATAAAACAGACACTGAGGTACTCTGCTAAACATCAATAATTTTTTTGTATTTATTGGAAATGAAAATTATCTTCAAAAGACTAGAACTAAATAATCCAATGTTTATTGTCATAGAATCTTAGAATGGTTTGTGTTGTAAGGGACATTAAGGATCATTTATTTCCAACTCCTCAAATGGACAGGGACACCTTCCACTAAACCAGGTTGCTCCAAGCCCCATCCATTTGGCCTTGAACACTTCCAGGGATGGGGCAGCCCCAGCTTCCAGTGGCATTATATGTATTTATCTTATGGAAACTCCTGGATTTAAGAGAGGTCATCTGAAACTACACAGTGTCAGCTGAGGATGGGGAAGCCTTTAGTAGCTGTTATTTCATCACTGTAGTCCCATCCTGTTATACCAGAAACTCCTTATTCTCCCCAAGAGACAATAACCAAATTAAGTTGATACTTTCACTGTTCCAACTGCAGTATTTCCTTCAGCTCCTCTACACAAGCAGCAGTGAAATGATCCGGTTCATTAAACTTTCCCCAGTGCTGGACCAGGCCAGACCTGCCCAGCAGAGGAATGACTTACAAAAAGGTGCTGTATTTTCTTCAAATACAAAGCTGTCCATGGAAGCAAAAAACTGATGGGCTCACACTGTGGGAAACAACACGCTCATGATTTACTTTGCACTTTTTATTTCTGTCTGGCCCAAAGAGACTGAAGAGAAGCAGCATCAGTGAGCCAGGGCAAAACCTAAGAGAAAAAATGAGAGTCGAGAAGAAATCAGTGATGCTTTAGTGTATTCCTTGCTTCATAGCAAGTAAATGACCGGAGCACTGGGGACTTTTCCTAACGCCTGTGCAGCCCAAGGGATGGCTGTGGTGCTGGGGATGTGTGGGGTGGGTGGTTCAGTGATGTGCTGGATCCCCAGACCTGCTTGACTCGGGGGGCAGCCCTCTCACAAGGCTGCCCAGGCACCTGCATCCCATCGGCTGGTGTCCGAGGCAAGAGCCAGATGGTCTGGGAGTCTGGAAAAACACGAGGACCGACGCTTCCAGGGCAATCTGCATACAAGGAGCCTTTCCAGGGCCGATCCGGAGCTGCGAGCCTTCCAGCCTGAGCAGCCCCGATGGAGCCTGGCCAGTGCCACGTTAAAAGGCACTGCTGTGACACACCAGATTGTCCCTCGCTGTCAGCAGCTGTCAGGGTACCCAGGGGGTGTTTCTGCTTCGGGATTACACGGGTACCAATATCGCTGAAAGGAGCCAGTGCAGAATTTTGGGGTTTTTACAGATATGTTTCTGGCTGTCACTCCTTATGCAGGATAAGTTTTCTCTTCTGTAACATCTCTGTTCTCCAAAACTCTGGCGTTACAGTGATGAAGAAAAGCCGTGTTTGCGAGCACTGCGGGGTTTAGCAGCGGTGAAAAACACCATCTAGTGGCCCCTGAGAGAGTTTACGGAGAACGGAGAAATTCTGGCTCTTCCATAATCATAGAATCATTAAAGCTGGAAAAGACCTCTAAAACCATCGAATCAACCGCTAACACGGCATTGTCACGTCCACCACTAAACCTTGTCCCTAAGCGCCACATCTACACGTATTCTAAACACGTCCAGGGATGTTGACTCAACCACTTCCCCAGGCAGCCTCTTCCAATGTTTTACTGGTCTTTCAGTGAAGAAATTGTTCCCAATATCCAATTTAAACCTTTCCTGGCACAACGTGAAGCCTTTCCATCTTGTCCTATTGCTTGTTACTTGGGAGAAGAGATCGACCTCCACCTGGTTACATCCTACTCTCAGGTGGTTGTAGAGAGCGAGAATTCCTCCCTGAGCCACCTTTTCTGCAGACTGAGCCCTTCCAGCTCCCTCAGCTGCTCCTTATCAGACTTGTGCTCCAGACCCTTCCCCAGCTCTGCTGCCCTTCTCTGGACACCCTCCATCACTTCAGGGCCCTTGTATTGAGGGGCCCAAGCCTGAACCAAAGATTCAAGGTGAGGCCTCACCAGTGCCCAGCACAGGGGGATGGTCACTGCCTGATCCTGCTGCCACACTATTGCTGACACAGGCCAGGTGCCATTGGCCTTCTTGGCCACTTGGACACACTCTGGCTCATTTTCAGCTGCTGTCACCAGCACCCCCAGGGCCTTTTCCACCAAGGAGCTTTACAGCCACTCTGCCCCCAGCCCGTTGTGTTGCTGGGTGTTGTTGTGACCCAATTGTAGGACTGATAGGAAATCCTTCAGAGCACGACTTAGATACTGTAGATGGGAGAGGTTTCAAGCCAATGGAAGTGTTCTGCTCTTCTCTGCACCCTCACCACTGACCTTACCCACATCTCCCTAATCCCTCAAGACAATCAGTCATAGAATCATAGAAACATCCAGGTTGAAAAAGGCCTCCAAGATCCTCAAGTCCAACCTTCATATTTGGCTTCAGAACAGGATATATTATCATTGGTGGCAAGACATGCCTTCGGGAACAGCACTCATCTTTTAGTCTGCCTCTTTCCCCTCTTGGCAGCCTGAATGAACAAACTCATTTACTTGTACCCCAAAGGACATAGGGATTCAGCTGTCTTACTGAAGGTTTGCTTTCTAGAAACACATAGAGAATGGTTTGAGTTGAAAAGGACCTTAAATAGAATTTTTCACCTTGTTGCAAACCCCCTGCCATGGTCAGGGACACCGGCAGGAACCAGAGACCAGGCCTTCAACACATGACTTTATACACACTGTGTTGTCATTCTTGAAGACATGAGTATTACAATTTCTCTTTCCCATCAAGCAGGCACCCCCATCCACAGAACTGATCTGCCTTCCCTGCCTTTACCCACTTCCTTAAGTATTGCATCATGTATTGTCCTTGACACCTTTTATCACCAGCCCTCCTTCCTGATGATTGGAAACATAAAAGGTCAGCTTCAAATGTTGAGATCAGTAAGAAACCTACAATTCAGATCATTAATAAATTTGTGATGTCTCAGAAATTGTACCCCATGTTTTCTGATGCACCTTCAAGTACCATATGTTGTAGAGGAGAAACACAAAAAGATTTCTGTCTAGTGCTGGAATGCTGAGAACAGTTGTGAAGTCCTTCCTCTACCAAAAACATCCACCATGGGGTAATTGCAGTTTTGTCATGTCATGTTCAGACTCAGCAAGAGCTCCAGCACATTCCGTACTGAATAACACAGAACAGGTTGGAATTAGCCTCATTCAGTGGCTTGGGCTTCATTTCTTCAGCAAGAGGTGTCAAAATCTCATGGAAGTCACTGGTCCCACCAGTTCAGGGAACTTCTACTGGAAAAACTGCTTCTTTTCTGTAATCCATGTCCAGCTACCGGACTAAGAGGAATTAACAGTGGTAGTGATGACCTTCAGGTCAGGCAATCCATGAAGTCTTACTCTTGCCTGTTGGCTGCCTGAGTGGTAGGTCAGTGCCCTCATGGAGATGAAATTTAAAATTGTGATCATGAAATCAGTTGCAATAAATGACATATGTTAAGGGCTTAAACATTCCTTATTTTTCATATAAAATACAGGAGAAATATTTTGCTCACCTGCTAAATACAAAAGAAATATTTAGACTTGGCTTATTTTTAAAAATATTTAAAAAAACATTTCTGTCCATATGACTGTTATATGATTACAACAGCACATACATAACACTTCAAAAGATTAAGGCAATGAAACAGCTCCTGGTTATATATTTCTGAAAGATTCCTTTTGCCCTAACCTAGGAAAAAAAATCTTCCATTCTTTCTCTGTACCACTCCATATCTGGTAGGTGGGTTAGGTTTTTGGCCAGCTAAATCTAAGCAGCAGTATAAAAATCAGGGAAAAAGCAGGTATCCTCTAATGTACTGAGACACACACACTCTTTGGTGAAATGAGCTCGGCCAAATGGCATCTTTTAAATTTCTTGTAACTCTTTTTGGGGTGAAAAAGCAGGTCTTGGAGCATAAACAACAACATGAGTAACAATAATTAATGATTGTGGTTTCTAAGCCCGGCTGGAAGTGTGAACTGTGGTGACATGTGTGTGAAGCAGCAGCTCCTGCCTTCTGCTGAGTTATAGAGTCAACTTGAGCCAGGGAATAAAAGGGGCTGAAGGCATAAGGATGGAGTGATGAGAGAGAAGAAAGGGAAGGGACACAGGAAAGCATTTTGGTGGCAGGAGTAGAAGGGCATTCCAGAATCAGTAAGGTCAGTAATGTTCCTGATACAACATATTTTCCTGGCTTTTTGTCTGGGAAAGATTGGATATGTCCAGGTTGAACTGTTTTCAGTTGTACAAGAGGGCAGTGCCCCAGATCCCAAGCCCACTAATATAATTCAGGGTGGGTACAAGAAGCAAACATATTATGCAGGAAAACAACCTGTTTTGAGTCTGTGTTTATCTTTAAGCTGCTGAAGGAGAGAGAACTGAAGTACATACTTAATTGGAAAGGTGCACACATGTTTAGTAGCATACATAGATTTAAGATCTGGCTTGAATTTTTCCTGAATCCAAGTTTGGGGTTTTTTTTTACTTTTACTGGTATGACATCACATATGTTTGTAGCTTTACAAGACAAAGACGTATACAGCACAGAGAGAATAGAGACGGAAAAATCAGAGAAAAATATGAAGATAATCAGTTCTTGCTGATTTAATCTGCACTATTTTATTGTCTACTTAAATAAAATTCAATTAATCCTTATTCTGGAGTAGGTTCTTTCTTGGGATCTTTGCCTTAACAATCCTTTTTTTTTTTCTTCTGCTTTCTCATTGTAGTGAAATACATGCAAGTTCTGATACAGAACAATCTGATTTCTTATGCTTTTGTAAGCCTAAACTGTGCTGACAAGACAGGTTAATGTTGATTTGTCAATAGTCCATATCTGATGCATGGAGGAAATGCAGATAAAAGATAAAAATGTGATGGCTTTAGAGAGAGAGTGAACTTAATCTTTTCTGTCTGGACGTACAGACATTAGAAGTTTCAAAGTACTGTTTTGAAAGCATTTATTCAGACAACACATAATCTTTAGGGGGATTACAATCAAGGGAAATATGTGAAAATAAAAAGGGAATGGTCTTAAAATACCCTGATCACAGGCCACCAAATAGTGTGAAGGAAAGAGGGAGCCTTTCAAGAGGAACATCACTGCAGGCATGTGTGGGTCCTTTCTGGCCTGTGCTAGTATCAGGGATATTTAAAGTATGGACAAAAAATTTTATCACAGACTGATGAACCATGCAGTTTGGAGTAGAAATGATGCTTTGTATCCTAAAAAAGAAAAATGCAGAATTAAGATGAGGAAAAGAGCCTTTAGTCTCTCCTCCCATCATCACTGCCCCGCACCATGTGCATTCCTGCATCACATCACATACTGGTCATGAAAACAGAAGCCTTCCCTACGCCACCCCCTCCCATGTTGCCTGGAGCCATGTCTATCCTGGTGAAGATCATGAGCAACCTATACATCTGCTTTTTACATAAAAATTTTAAAACACAACCACAGGACTCCTTCAAGTTTTGCTGTCTGAGGTCACGTTGAATTGATCTCTGGTCATGTTGATTTGATTTCTAGACATGTCCTATCTTTCCAACAACTGCAGAGAGATCGCCTGTGCTCAGCAGTCCAGGATAACTACCTGTACTGTGCTAGACAGCACATTCACATCATCAAGTTAAACAGGGCTGTGGACTTGTACAGTTGTGGGTTAGCAATGACCTGAGACCATTTCAAACAGATAACTTCCATGCAGCCTCTTTTTTTTTTCTTTTTTCTTTTTTTTTTTTTTTCCCTGAGAATAAGAGAATATCTCAGTATGAACAAGTTGTCTACCCATGGGAAAAAGAATGGGCCCACCAATTTTAGTTTAATCTTATAGTTAAAACCACAAAATCAAACTTCTCTTAGGAAAGGTGAAGAGTATGTCCACATAGAACTGTGCCAGGTTTCACAACACAAGGCCATGGGCTAGGGATTTCTCCCTCAAAAAGATACCTTGAAAGCCTTGATTGGTCAATTATTCATTTTTACGCATAGCTGCATTAAGAAAAGAACAAGAAATGCCATCAGCATTGTCCTATCAGCACTCAATATAAGATACAGACTCTGAGACTCTCAGAGAGTTTAGGCACTTGACTCCTCTACAGATGTTGGAAAACAAGAGTTGGAAACAGAAACCTGAGTGCTAAATACCTGCTGAGTATTTTGTATTTACATAGTTTAGGGGAGGAATCTGGGCAGAAAAGCCCAGTTTCAAAAAGGAGCCACCACAGAAGTAGAATACTATTTTATCGGGAAGGAGCTATCTGACTTGGCTTCATTACAGATTCACACATTCAATCACACCAACATCACTTTTCAAATACCATCTCTTACAAATGGATGTTGTTAACTTTCCCCGACAGTAAAGGCACAGCATGTGATTTTCATCCATCAGAGGAAGCTTAATAAATCAACCAGTACATTACAGCTTCACGCCAAGTTAGCACCTTCATCATGGAATGAAATTAGCAAAGCAAATACACTGGCTAATTGTGAAATATGCTAATTACCAGCTCAACCCGTGAAATAAGGCATGAGTGATGTGTGACGAGCTTTGTACAGAGTCGTGAACACTTGGAAATGCGACACTTAAATAAAGTCTAAAACTGCTTATGCAGAGAGAAAGGAGAACAGACAGGGCTACGGAACAGGCATGGTGGAAAAATATTTTCATAAGAAGTTTGAAACCTTTTCACTTCTGCTACTCTCATGGGATTAAAGGCTGGGAGTGGGGAAATGCGCTGATAACAAGCTATGGACCATTTTCCATCTATTTCACACCAGTCTGAGTCTATTCAAGGTCATTACCAAAGAGAACTGAGCTAGCAGTTTGGGATAAATTCACAAGTTGGCACAGTTTGACTTGAAGTCAGCAGAGTTATGGTTTTCCATTGGTAGAGAATTCATCCTTTTATTTGATGAATTCAGACTCCCTTGCTCACCAAGTAGGCACTGACAGCTGGGCTTTGCAAATGTCCTTGTAATTGAGAATGAGAAGATGATGCACAGGAGTGTATCCCAGCCTGGGGCTTTCTCTGCCATTCACCTTGGCTCTTCTGCAGACTCTTATTTCCATTTCTACACAAATTTCCTATTTGTGTTTTTGCACTGATCTTCTAAATTGTGTAATGTTTTCTCTATTTAAACTCCTCCCCCCCCAGCTTTTCATCCTTCTAGAGGAGGGAAAAAAGGCACTGAGAGATGGACAAAGTCTTCATGTAGTTCGGCAACAAGGAAAAGCAGCACAGGCTCAGAGAATGAGTCTTCTTTTGTAGTGTTTCCCATTTAATGCTCAACAGTTCTTCCCCTCTGCTCTGCTCTTGTGAAACCTCACTTGGATGCTACATCCAGCTCTGGGGCCCCCACACAAGAAAGATGCTGAATTGTTGGAACTAGTCTAGAGGCAGTCACTAACATGATCAAAGGGCTGGAGCACCTCTGCTATGGAGACAGGCTGGGAGACTTGAAGCTTTTCAGCCTGGAGAAGAGAAGGCTCCAGGGAGACTTTAGAGCACCTTCCAGTACCTAAAAGGGCTACAGAAGAGATGGAGAAGGATTTTTTGCAATGGCATGGAGTGACAGGACAAGAGGAAATGGCTTTAGGGTGGAAAAAGGCAGGTTTAGATCAAATATTAGGATGACTATTTTCCCTGTGAGGGTGGTGAGGCCCTGGCATGGGTTGTCCAGAGAAGCTGTGGATTCTCTTTCTCTGGAGCTGTTCAAGGCCAGATTGGATGGATCTTGTAACAATTTGTTCTAGTGGAAGGTGTCCCTGCACATGTCAGAAGGGATAGAACAAGATGATTTTTAAGGTCCCACTCCAACCCAAGCTAGTCTATGATTCTGTGATAACTGTTATCTTGTCAACTCTCTGTGGAGGTCAACTCACAAGGTACACTCACATATACCCTTGAGGAGCAGACCTAAGCCTTCAGAGATTTTGAAAAGCTAAAGTCTGAAAATGGACTGATATTCTGATTTCTGAAAATGGAATTAACCCTTATTCCACAACAAACAAAAAAATTGTATATCTTTGAAAATTCTCTTCATGAAATTGTTGCCTGGAGCATTCCTATCGCTCCATTAGATTGCATAAATTCCCTTGTAAGGTTTTTATGATAAAATCACCTGAAAACTCCATAATCACTTTCATTTACTTAGCACAACACTATTGACAGAACATCCTATCCCCCATCTCGTTTACACTCTCATCCTCCCTCATGCCAGCACATAGTGATGGGTGATGTATTGTGTACTGGAATCAAACTGCAGCCAAACTTCAGCAGGTCTTTGCCTCCAGAAATCACAGAATGAAACAGTGGGTGCCAGGATAAGTGGAAAGGAACTCAAAATAGGTTAACATGCAGATTTTTGTTATGATCTTGCAGTAAAAATACCCCAAATGTACATTTATGCTTTTTCCCCCCTAATTATCATCTGCTTGTTAAAAAACAATCTCAGAAAAAGGAGATGAAAATTGATGGGTTTCTACCATTTTGATGTGACTTTGCCTGGTTCTCTTCTGTCAACAATTTAAAAAGCAAAATATGTGTACTTTAAAATTAAAAATAAGTCTTTTCAGTAAGACTTTGTTTTGCACCTGGAAGGGTTACTCTGACTCTACTGAACAAAATAAAGCTGGGTGAGGGGAGGTTTAGATTTGATACCAGGAAAAAGTTCCTCACCCGGAGGGTGGTTGGGCACTGGAACAGGCTCCCCAGGAAGTGTCATGGCCCCAAGACTGACAGAGTTCAAGAAGTGTTTCTACCATGCTTTCAGGCACATGGATGCCTGAGACACCTTGGGGTGTCCTGTGGAGGGTCAGGAGCTGGACTCAGTGATCCTTGTGGGTCCCTTCAAACACAGGATGATTCTATGATTCTAAGAAATATTAGTGATTCTACTGGGTTTCTATCTAGTTAGGGATGCCCTTTCAAGACACACTGGGTGGCAGCATTCTAGCAGAACCCAGTTGCTGGCTTATTGCATCATAGAATGGGTCAGGCTGGAAGGGACTACAGTGGGTCATGTGGTCCAACCTGCTCCAGCAGGGCCATCTCAGAGCACGTGGCACAGGATTGTGTCCAGACAGTTCTGGGATATCTCCAGTGAGGGAGACACCACAACCTCTCTAGACAATCTGTTCCATCCAAGAGATGCTCCAGTCCCTTCATCATCTTTGTCACACTCCACTGAACCTGCTCCAGGAGCTCCATGTCTCTCTTGTCCTGAGGAGCCCAGAACTGGACACAGTACTCCAGATGTGCCTCAGTAGGGCTTATCAGAGGGGCAGCATCACCTTCCTTGACCTCATGGGACACAGCTAGGTGGATTTTGTTTCACAGAGTCTGATTAAAATGTTGGTGCAAACAGAAATTTTTGTCAAGACTTCTGACTAGCATTTTCCTTCTTGTGTGATTGTCTTGTGACTACAGAGCAATAAGCACTTACAGAATGAACAAAAAGGAGTTTGATGAATGGATGAGCTTGTTTCAAATTTTTAAAAAATTTTTCTTAAATTTTGCATCTTCAAGGATTAATTAGCTGAGCCAGTTTAATCAAAAGTTTGTTGCTGAATCCCAGCAGGAGAATGCCCCATTCCTGGAAGTGTTCAAAGACCGTTTGGATGGGGCTCTAAGCAGCCCCAGTAGAAGGTGTCTCTGCCCTTGGCAGGGAATTTGAACTAAATGGTTCCTGTCAATCCCGTTGTTCTGTGATTGTATGACTCTATGTCTCACCCAGTTGGGAAAGGCCAGGTGTCACTTATATAATAGAATCATCAGAATTATGGTTGGAAAAGACTTTTAAGTTCATTAAGTCCAACTGCCAACCCAACACCGCCAACATGTTTGCCGTTAAATCATGTCCTTAAGTGCCACGTCCAGATGCTGTTTGAAGACTTCCAGGAACGGTGATTCCACAGCTTCCCTGGGGTCCAATGCTCTACAACCCTTCCTGTGATTTGCTCTGAACCTCCTCTGTTGCAACTTGAGGCCATTTCCTCTCTTTCTGTTGCTTGTTACCTGAAAGAAGATATCAACCCCCACATTTCTACAAACTGCTTTCAGGTGGTTGTAGAGAACAAGAAGGTCCTCCCTGAGCCTTCTTTTCTGCAAGTTAAACATCCCCAGTTCCCTCAGCTGCTCCTCGTCAGACTTGTGCTCCAGACCATTTCCCAGCTTTGTTGTCCTTCTCTAGACATGCTCCAGCACCTCATGTCTTTCACAAATAGCCCAAAGCAAATGAGTTTCCAAACTCTGCTAAATTGGGGAATTAGACTTAATTAACCTCATTTTCTTCTCACTTGCTGATGGCCTGAATCAGTCACTAAAGTCATGCCTGCGTAAAGCTGAACAGTCTGACAGGAGAATGAGGCCTGAGATTTTAGCATTTGGAATATTAGGTGTGTAGGGGACATGGAGGGGAAGCAGGATGATGTAAAGAGACGCACTGTATTTGGAGGAACTTTCACGTTCCTCAGTGCATTTCCCTTGACAGTTTGCAGAAATACAGTGAGTCAGCTGTCATCATATAATATATTAGTATAAAACAGTGTAAAAAGGGACAATATGCTTAGGCACCGATTAAAGAGAAAGGGATAAAGAAAAAAAGCCCACCCAAACAACTAAGCTCTTTGTTAGTGAAAGGGAATTGTGTGAAAGTTTGGAAATGTGCCTCCACTCAACTTCAGGAATTAGTTTTGAATTAGTTGGAAGTATTTTCATTCAGGCTGCAAACCAGCCCAAAGACCACCTGCTGTGAAATAAAGGAGCACAGACCAGCGGTTATTATAGCAATAGCCATAAGTTTATTGCATATTGGTACTAAACTTAAATCTTAGTAATTTTGAATTACTGAGTTAGCTTAGATTTATGGAAATGCAGGATCATTTAGAACTGCAGTCATTCCAGAAGAGTATATTATCTAAACCAATTTTCTTATAGTGATGCAATTGCAATACCATAGTTACGGTTTGTATCAGCCTTTCCATTATAAACTCCTATTTTCAGGGGCTTGTAATTTGACCATAAAAAATTCACTCCTTGTTGAAACTTGGCATACAAGGTCTGAGATGAACAAGTTTGTTGGTTTTTTTTCTAAATTTAAAGAAAATAAAAGCAATATCTCTTCAACCACTTCCAGTGCTCCAACTTTGCAAACAATCAAAGCAACAAAGCAGAAGTTGGCTGTTTGACATCCTTCACAGTCCATTTACCATAATTCACATGAGACCCTGCTTGGTAAGCAGAAGATGGCAAATCCTAGTGGAAAGTGCCCCTGCCCATGGCAGGGGGGATTGAACTATATGATCTTTAAGGTCCCTTCAACCCAAACCATCCTATGATTCCATGAAGTCACTCCTGTGGTGTGATGGAGCAGAAAATTAATCATACACTTTGCTGTAAGCAGTTGGGGGAAGATTTGCACTTCTTTGTAGCTTCCCTCACGTGCGTGGATGAGACTTCAGGTTTCATACAAGAGTTACAAACAAGCTTAAGACTCTCTACATGCACAAAGAGGGTTTAAGTTTTGGAAAGTTCTGGAAAGTTAAGTGGTTTGCATGAAGTCAAGATCCTTAAGAAAAGAGCTTCTCTGGTTTATTTTTGCTCTTTTACAAATTTTACTCTGAACCATTATCAGCCTCTTTCTGCTACAGAATTCCCATGAATGTAATTGAGATGAAATATTAATATTTACCTGAATTAATTCAAAAGTAATTAAATTTATTAATTTTAATTCTGATTTATTTATTAGAATTTCTGTGTAAATCAGTGATGCTGATATATTAGCTGAACCTGCTCATTCCAAATGTCCCTCTCTATCCACTAGAAGGCACACCTTCCATTCTGATTAACACATTTCCAAACTGGAGTCTTATTCCAAACCATGTTTAAAATCACATTTTTTTCCATCTGATCTTACAATAATACAGATAAGGTCTGACATTTCAACCAACAGAAAATACATTGGTTTTGGCTTTAGCATTAAATGAATCTAGCAGTGATTATTTTGCCTCTGGCTGCTAATTATTGCCGTGCAGTACTTCAGAAATACTTAAAGCCATGGACTGTGTAAACCTACAGCAAAGTTCACAAAGTCACAGTTGGATGAAGCACCTGCACAGCAACTGCTCTGGCAAAGCCTTCTCTTAATCTCATGGTGCATTTAGTTGCAGCTGAGGTTCTGTAAAATCACCCCTGTGTAAGCAATTCTTTGCGCTGTGAGATGGACTTGTATTGTTGTTTATTTTTCCTATGGTTAATAGGCCATAGAAATGGAAGGTTTGGCTTAACCTCAGAAAGGACATCACATACTCTTATTTATTCAGGGGCTGATCTGATGCTTGAGGAAATCAATGGCAAAATGCCTGTTGATTGAGATTAAATCAAACCCAGTAATAATTATAAAAGCCTTACAGTGAACTCTGTTCCTAAAAATCTGAACCTTGATATGGATTAGAAAGTTGAAATTATGTGATTCAATATTTGACACACATTTTACACCATCTGAAATAAAAATATGGTGGCGTTCCTGATGCAGAACAGGAATTGGTGCCAGCTGTAAGATTTAAGGTACAAATTCATGCCTGCTTTATGCAAATCAGTATTCATTACTGTATAAAATAGTGAAATTTCCTTCTATAGTCTTGAAAATGAGTTACATTATTTTAAAGCCTCTAAAATAGATTCTTATTTATTCCTGCAATTCTGAACAAAGTTGGCAGAATCTTGAAGTAGGGTAAAAAGCTAGGGCTGACACTAGGGTTTATTTCTGCTGGTATTTGGATTTTTAACCTCAAGCATTTCAAATTATATACTAGTCAAACAATTTACATTGCTTACATTTTACTCTATACTGCCAGTATATCTCAAAACCAAGCTATGATTTGAACCAAAACAGAAGTGCTACAAGGGAAACCCTTTGCCTTGCATGGAATCCTGAAAAGTGTTGACAAATTGTGTTATCATCAAATTACAGAATCATAGAAAGGCTTAGATTGGAAAGGGCCTTATAGATCATCGAGTTCCAAAGCCCCTGCCATGGGGCAGGGCCACCTTCCATTTGAACAGGTTGCTCAGAGCCCCATCCAACCTGGCCCTGAACACTTCCAAGGATGGAAGTGATGTTGTGAAAATTTTCTGTAGACTTAAACACATGACTTTAATCAACTAAGCCTGGTAATCTTGGCCGAACATTGAGATGCTCAAATATTGTCCTGTTATCATTTTGAGGCTGTAAATTTTGCTTTATTATAATCAAGCACTTCTGTGATTGTATTTGTATTGGTGTCTTTGAGACTGGGAAATTGTCAAAAGTCAGCTCTTGTCATGGTAATATTTTTCTTAGGATGGAAAATATAAACACTAGTTAAGACCAAGAAATTCTCAGCCTTACTATCTTATATATGTACAAAATCAAGGCTTAGAAGAATCACAAATTGGAGAGCATCCTTCAGGTCTGGAAAATTAATTTCACATTCCATGCAGGTCAGTAGGGGAAAAAAATGAAATAGATATTCAGAGAGGCTGCTTGGTCTCTTTAGACAACCCCACATTTCGATGAACAAATTCAGGGTTATTTGTCTCTCTTACTTAGGGATAATTTGATGATGTCATGAATAGAGCTCCTACTTCAGTGGACTTTACCCCCACTCTGTTAAGTGACACCTCCATGTCAAACCCAGGAGTGATTGTCCCCAGGATGTGGACTTGGCCTGCACCATCCTAAGTCCATATAAAATATATGAACTATTTAAGACTGCATGGAGTTCCTTTATGCTCTCTCTGATTGTAGTGAGGTAGAGGTGAATGACTCAAAATCAGAACGGGCAGAAAAGAGCCTCTAAGCCATGACAATTTTAGATTTTCACACTTTTTTCCCAATTTTTGTACAAGATGAAAAAGTAAAACAACAAACATTTTCACTAGACAAAATAAAGCAAAATAGAGACTGTTTTGGATCAGGTCAAAACCAATGTTTGTTTTCATAATTTTAAAGCATTTTGTTTCAAATCTAGGTGTTTTTTACACATTCTTAAGTGGCAAATTAACTCACAGTTTGGAATGCTCTTGAGATAGAAAAATCCTTGAAAATGATACTTTCTCACACAGTGAGAGATTTGTTTCTGCAAAATTGGCATATTCTAATATTCTGCTGAGGGGGAAAAAAAAAAAAGCTTCAGTTGGATTCCTGAGCAGTATCACTAAAAATAGAGAGTTATTAGAAAGGTGGGGGGAAAGGTATCGATGTCAGTGGTTTCTCTTCATGTTTGTACCCAGTTTTGGTTTAGCCACTGTCAGTGAGAGGACACTTGGATTTATCAGGAGTGAACTTAGTTCTTGTTTTCAGGTATTCCATCTTCATTTCTAAAGCTGCCTGCTGTCTACCTCCCACATGGAAGATATATTCACACATGCTTCTTACTCTGTCAGCAAAACAGGGAGCTGAGTTCTCATGGGGTCTCACCTCACAGATCTGATGTCTTTTATTCTTTCTTTCTTTCTTTCCACACTGGCCAAGAATAAGAGTGTATATTTTACTTTCTTTCCTTTTGGTGTCCCTATCCTCAAAGTCATTATTATGAGTTAAAATCTGGGTTAAAAAAAAAAAAAAAAAGGCATTAGAGCATTGGCAAACACAACCATATTTAGCAAAGTCAAACAGGAGGGTTGGAACAAGATGATCCTTCAGGTCCCTTCCAACCCAAAGCATTCTGTGATTCAATGGTTCCTTGAATAAGGGAGTTCGTAAAATTGTCGTGCATATTTAAAGCCAAGCAAAAAATTACAATGCTTATGTAGAGAAATTAGGGATCATCATAAGGAGAGGCATGGATTTACATCAAGGGATGAATCAGAACTAGCAAATAAAATGGACTGTGGACCTTTAACTGGAGGGACATGGCATTATGGAGTGGTAGTTGGCACCAGCCAAAGATCTGTTGAGGGACCTCTTAACGAATGGTGTGAAGACTGTGGGATCCAGCTCAAGTCTATGCTGTGGAGCTGGTTGGTTTATTTGTATAGATGTAGTCTGGGAAACTGGGTTCTGGTTTGTTGGGGTTTTTTATATATATTTTAGAAAAAATATACTTTAGTAAACACACTCCACCTGCTTATGTTTGTTTCCCCTTTTGCTAACAAGCATAAAAGTCCTAACCTCTTTTGCAAAGATCCTTGAGATCTGCTGGTGGGAAATTCTACATGTCAGCAAAGTTTTTCATCAGCACTGTACACATAATAATTTCTTAGGACAATGAATTCAGATCACAAAGGGATTGCCAGGGAATGAAATGACTTTGGCACCAATCACTACAATGTAGAATTATTGGTGTGATTAGGGCCAACAAAGTTGGAAAAACTTTGGTTCTTCCAGCCAAAAATGTGGCTTGCTGGCAAGTAGAAGGCTGGCTGACCCACTGCCAGATGCTACATGCACAGCTGTATAGATTATGTGCCATTGCTTTTCCATTGGTAAAGAGGCTCACAAAACCAATTCTTCATGACTGGACTGAAGTTGAAAGAGAATCTCTTAGAGGGGCAAAAAAAAAAAAAAAAGGTATGACATGTAACTCAGAAGAAGAACTTTAATATTATTTTTGCCAGGTTGTCTTTCTAGCTTTTTCTTTATACAAATCCAAGAAAGTGCAAACTAATAGCATTAGTTCATTTATTACTTTAGGGATCAGAAACTCTCATCCTGATCTAGAACTCTATTGAGTCATGGAAAGAAAATGCCCCAAAGACAGAGCATGAGCTAGACTGTGTTCAATCATCTAAGGAATTAAGACAAAGCACTCTCAGGGAGTGATATATCCAGGGAGCAATATGTGTCTTAGATTACTACTTGGGGAAAGCATCAAATATTTCTGTAGCAATATTCTCTTTCTCTGTCTAGATGACCATGGACACAAAGGAAGAATCTTCTGGCATTTCTCTCTTCCCCCACTGAGATCTAAAAATAGTCCAAAATGTTGGAAGATAAAAATACTCTAAAAATCATGCTGAGGGACAGTTTAGAGGGATTGGAGAATATTGGAAAAAGACAATTGCAGAAAATAAGGAGTGTAGTTTGGCTTCAAGAAAAACAGCTTGGATTTTCTTTGTCAACTTTGCAAAAAGAGACTGGCAGGAAAAGGTGCCTCTGGAAGCTGGTTCTGAGTTAGGACTAAAGAGGGTAAGAACACGAGCCAGATTCATTTAGTGGAGGGTTTAGGAGTCAGTTCTGAATGATCCAATAAGGAACAGTAGAAAATTAAGTTCTTTATTTACGAAGCCAAGTGTGATGTAACTTTACACTGAGTGGTCAGATGTTTCATCTTGTTCATTTATTATTCTTTGAATAAAGACCTGAATTTATAATGCTAAGTGCCACAGAAGTCTGAATTAGAGAGAAACAAAACTCCCTCATAACTGGAATTTGGCATAGGATGATTGGGACTTTTCTAAGAGACACTCATTTATCATCAACCCTCTGCTGAAATCTGGTTATTAGCTTTCCCTGTTGTTCACCTACTAAGTTTATAAAACAGTGAGACAAGTTCTGTATGAAAAAATAAGACACTTGAATTGTAGAGGGAACACTATGTGGAAAACACAGTATAATAAATGGGCACCTCAGCTATCCCACCTCTAAAAACATGGTTCAGCTCCTCACTCATCTTATGCTCACATGCTATAACACACTTTCTAACACATTTTCTTTTGAAACACTCCTATTTTGTGCACTGCATCTGTCTCAGAGATAGATCTCTACTCTTCCCTTCTTTCAGAAAATATTAAAATTTATAGCTAAGACTTTGAATAGAGTCTTGTTTTGAATAAATACTGAGGTCAGATACCATACTCAGTGGCAGCAAGGATAGGCCTGCACCGAGTGTCTTGAACGGGCATGACCAGGTCCCTCACCTTGCCTAAGTCATTGTTTGTATTAACAATAACCAAATAGACCAAAAGGCAAAACTAATGAACACACAGCAAACAGAAAGTGGAGTCAACTTTGCCCTCTTCTTTGAGCTAAGAAAATAAATAAACTCTGCTTGTCTTCTAGGTCAAATTGAATTTTCTTGTTCAAAACAGTTAATCTCACCAGTTTACGTTTATTCTCTTTCAGTGTACTTTTATCCATAACTATAAATTAAATTTTCTTTCAAAGATCTCTCAGTGTTATGACTTATTCATTCATACCCTAATTCAGTTACTTTTTGTTCTGTCAACTGATTCTGCCAAGCTAGGCAGAAACATTCCTTTACCAGAACCAGTTTACGTGTCCCTGTTCATTTTTTTCCCCCTTTTGCTGAAATCATTATCCAACCAAACGTGCTGCAGTCCCTCAGTTTGAGATTCACTTCACTCTGATTCTCTGGGTTTTTTTCCATCATAAATTTGGATTCAGAATTCCCTGCCCAGTAGGAGAGGGAGGAAAGATGCGTGCTGGTCATTTGCATATTTTAACAGACGGAGCTGCTTCTGCTGTGCAGCTGTCAATGCAGAAGAAATATTCTTTGGGGTAAAGCACTACACTAGGCAAAATCAGCCTGTGAAGGCTTCCATCTCTTCCACTCCTGCTTTTCCACCAATGGGGACAGAAGAAATTGTCATGGTACAGGATTATCTACCCTCCATAGTCAGAGGGACAGATATCCCTGGTGACTCCTGGCAGCTCAGCTCCCCCAGACACAGAAACCCTTTCTATTTTAATACTCCAAGAAGAGATGACTGTGCTTTTAAACTGCTTGGGTTTTGCTAATCAGACTGGATTAGATCTTTCACTAGACCCACAAAGTAGAAAGTTTCTATGCTCAGTGGTCAGTGGTGGCATCTGCTGCAGCAGAACTCCATGTGAGAGAAATCAAGGCTTAGGATCTCATCAAATTCTGCTTCTTTTCCAAACCAAGCATTTGCTATCATAAGCAATAACAGAGAGTGATAAAGAAATGTACATAAATAACAAATTTGTAACTGAAGATGGTAGAATGGAAAGATTAACCTACATATTCTTAATGATTAAAAATCATATATACAGGAACCTTATCTAATTCAAAGTGCTTGATATTATAGAGGCCTAAAAGTTAAGCTGAATATGTAGGCCATCAATAGGGAAAAATAAAAGCCATCTTGAAAGAGTTATTCATCATTCAATAAGACTTAATGTCTAATGTAGAATACGCCCCTGAAGCTATCCCATTTTATTAAAAGTGAGGAAATATCAATGATTAGCTTAAATTGACCACACAGGTTCAGAAGTCTAAACATGGATGTGAAAATTCCAGTGTGATTGGATTTACTGAACTGAAGTGACAAGGATTCAACCAGCCCTTTGGTAATGGTGCCTGAATAAGTCTGGTTTTCAGAAATCTTCCTTTTCTTTCTGTTTATGTTTGTCAGGTTTCAGGTTCTGAGCACAGGGATTTGAGATACCCATTCAATTTAACTGTGTCCAAAATTGCTACCAGGATGGAGCAATTCTTCAGTCAAAGGCCGTAGCATCAAAATATTGACAAAAATAATTTAAAAATGTAGGAACAGAAGATACAGAAGGGGACCAACAATATTTTATATATGATGAACTACAGGGAGGTATCAAGGAGTCATCAAATCTCTCTCTACATTCAGCCTTTCTCTCTGACCACTGGTACCACCTGTGCAATGCAGAGCATATTTATCAGTCTAGAAAGTTTCAATTTACCTCTTATTTCAGTACCCCTGTTACATTTGCAGAGCTACGTTTCCCACTATGCTCATTGTTAGAGCATAACCCAGTTATTTCACATGCTTCACTCCTCAGTGCAAAGTGCCATGTCTTCTTTTTTCATTTTTTTTTTCATTTTCATTTATTTTGTATTTTATGAGTTGTGTCCAACAATACTGCCCACATATTTTAAAAGTGACAACATAAGGAGTTATTTGCAAGAAGTCTTGAAGCACCATCAAGGACACCTGCTTGCAGGATTGTATTAAATTGAGATCAGCCAACATTACAGTGTATTTCAGCACTGGAATCAGCCAAAAATATGTCCCTAGCAGTGCTATTTTCATTATTCAGACCTTCACCCAAAATCTGTGTAACTGCCTCTTAAATTAATTTTCACACTTGCCTGTCTCTGTGAGTAGCTGCAGCAGTGTGTTGTGTATTTTAACTACAAGGAAATATTGCAGGTAGAAGATTTCTCCCTGAAGTCACTGGCATCCTCCTTAAATTCAATCCACGGTCTCTCAGTCCCACGCTTGCAGTGGGGGGCACCTGTCATCTTTTTCATCACGGCAAGATGTGCCCTAGATTCTGCACCCCCTCCCCTTCCCACCATACAGGTACGTCTTAGTGTATGTTCTTTTCCCACTGAATTTTTTATTCAATAAATAAATAAAACTTTCCTGAAGTTGCTAAGGTCTCAAAGGTGCAGGAACTTGTAATATGAAGGGAAAAAAAAGAAAAAAAAAAAAAGAAGAAAAAATAAAAAAAAGAAAAGGAATTAAAAAAGAGTTCAAAGACAGCCAGGCAAGGTAGAAAGGAAAACATCAGTTCAGTGGGACATGATAGGAAAATGGAGTTGTTCTAGACTAACATCACTGGAAGGGATTGGAAATATTAATAAATTTCAAATAAATATCATATTGATCTTCTGCACTTGGGCCAAAGTCATGTGGGTTTGCTACAAAACCCAAAATAAGAACTAAAATGCTGAGGTAGCAATATACAGATTTTCCAGGAAGGCAATAGTTAATGATACCATAAGGAAAATATCATTTTCCTTCCAGTAAGATGCAGTTGTACTGAACTCCTCTTCCTCTTAGCCGATATGCAGACTAGGCTCTACTAAAACCTTAGGCATAATTTAGCAGATCACCGTCAGCTTTTCCTAAAATCAGACTAAATCTCAGAGTTTTCAGTGCTTTCATAGAATCACAGAATCATTACAATTGGACAAGACCTCTAAGATTATGAGTCCAAACAATTACCCAGCACCACATTGTTCAGCACTAAACTATATCCCCAAGTGCCACCTCTACAGGCCTTTGGAGCAATTCCAAGATTGGTGATTCCACCACCTCCCTGGGCAGCCTGATCCAATGGCTGATCAATGCTTTGCCCACCTTTTGCCTAGTCCCATATGTTGAAGGCATAACCTCTTTATTATACTGGGCATCATATCAAAATCTTTTGGACTCAAACATCAAATTCATGTCTTTGTGTCAACAGGACTCATGTTTCTACCACAGCAACCGCTGAAATGTCTTAGAAGTAGAGAAGAGTAATTTTTAGTTTATTTTCAGTGGATGGATTTTCACCATTAATCTTTAGGCTTGGAGCAAACTGACTAGAAGGTGTCCCTGCCTATGGCAGGGGATTGGAACAAGATGGCCTTTGAGGTCCCTTCCAAACCAAACCACTCCTTGATCCTATGATTCTATCTAAATAAGAAGCAGCAAATAGAAGCAATTTATCCCTACTCTGCTCTGAGCATCCTTTCCTATCCACTTTTCTGTGTTCAGCACCGATTTCAGTTCTTCATATAATGCTCACTCACTGAATGGCAAATATTTAACTCCAAATCTTTTGATCTGGGAAAGGAAGCACCAGAGAGCGGACAAATTTCCATTCAGGCAACCTGGGATCCGCAACAATGATTTTTTTGAAATATGAGACTGTCCTATGCATTAAAATTCCAAGTTTTATCCAAGAACAGCACAGCTGCTGAGATACCTTTTTGTTCTGTCTTTGGACTGACAAAAAATCAACATGTTTGTTGATATGGTTTTGTTTGGAGTCCAAAAATAAGCATTTGAAACGTGTTTGTGAAATGTCTCAAAGTGTTATTAGTAGGCAGCCAGTGTCAAGGATCTCCTTGAGGGTTTTTTGGGTCCCTGAGGAATTCCGTTGCTAGGATATTACCTGAAATAAATTATATTTATTTTTATATAAATAGCTTAAATTAGAAATAATTCTATCAGAATTAAATTATAAATAATTTTGTTGGACAGGACACTTGTCCAAGATGGATGAGAACTTCTTGCCAGTCATCTGAAAGCTGTGCTTGGAGAGGAATTTCTTAGTGGTCTTTCTCGTACCTTGCTTAGGATGTCAAATGCAGGCAGGTAGTTCAGAAAGAAGGTTTAAAGTTTATGATTTATAATGACCCAGTTCAAGACATGTGGCTCCGTTTACTCTCCTGTTTCCAGCTTTCTGTACTACAGGTCACATCATGATAGGATTTCTTGATTAAAGCAGTAGGCTCCATGGCATATGAGCTTTCTGGACAAGGATTAATAAAATGAAACTGGTTTTATGTCTTCTAGATGTTTTTGCACCACTAATAGTAAGTGATAACAGGATAATGGCTCATCCTGGACTTCTGCAAAAGGGGAATTTCACCTGCTGGAAAAAAACCAGGCTAGAGTCAACCTGACACTGTTACCACACATCCAGCCCACACTAAATTATCTTTTCCACCCTCCATATGATGATTTCCCAGATGAGATTTCAAAGGCCAGTGCCTTTGCCAGATAGTTTTTTTCTGAATGATTCTTTTGCATCCATCCTAATTCTACTCAACTCATGAGGGAAGAGAAAAGGGAGGAAAAAAAAAAAAAAAGAGAGAGAAAGAGCAAGAGAGAGAAAGAGGATTAAAAAACAAACAAAAAATGACAAACAAACCCATCAAAATGATAATTGCTAAGTTATCATTTGTTTGCTCTTTTCCAGTCTAGCTGCTGCAGCAGCTCCTCTCTCGTCTTCCACCCTGCCTTAGCTCCCAAATGGTATCAATTATCCACAAATCTCACAGGGCCTGCACCATCTGAATAACAATTCATTAACCTTCACTTTCCTCCTGCTGATTAACTCGCCCCCACCACCTCCCTGATGTAGGAGACAGCGTGTCGGAAATGCAGCCAAACTTTTTAATTATGCAAATAATATGATACCCGGAGATAATTATTTAGCCCAGGACTCAGGCTGTATATTCTATGCTCTGCTCTCATAGGCTTTTCCACTCTGTTCTCTTCTTTACATCATCTTAGTTGTGTCAAGGAGAATGAAGGATTTTCAGTTTCTCTCGGAGCCGGTGATCGCTCACAGAAGCTGAGCACAGATGTGCCGTGGCTGGGGGAAGAACAGGTTGCTGCAAGGCTGGCCAGGGAACATAAAGAGCCAGTTTAAGGTTTCAATATCTATCAGTTCAAGCAGCCTCCAGATAAACCCTGTGAGGATCCAAAATCTCTCACTGCAGGGCTGAGTTTTGCATCTCACATCTGATAGGGCCCCACCTGCGTAGCTCTGGTCTTTTCATTGGTGGTGCCTGGTACGGAGCTGCTGAGCACTGCTTACTTTCTATCAGTCAAAATCCTTTCTTTTTCCCAGTCAAATTTAATATTTCATAAATTGAAAACTGGAAATCAAGTTTAAACCTTGAAACTTTTCTTTTTGACAGAGAAAACTTAAAACCCAAACAAATTCATGAGCAGAATTTTGTTTTGTACAGATACACAAAACTTTCACCCAGAGCTAACTCTGGAATGGCAGGATGGATTGGTTTCAAACTCCCTAGCATACTTTCTGACAGACACATATGGGATTATTTCTATTATGCAAAGGGTATGATTCTGAGCACATGAGATTTTGAACTTGGGTCTGAAATCAATTTACCTTATGGCTCTGACAAAGTCACATAAATATGTCTATGCACCCATACAAGTTATTTATGTACTTGCCTTTGTAGCTCTGGCTGATCTGTTACTGTTGAGTTTCTTTACCTGTAAATAGGGCTGGCATTGCTTTATAAAGCAAATCTCTGAACTGAAACTTTCTTGGAATTACAGATCATATTGGCAATATCAAATTTTACCATCTGCTATGTTTATCTGACATCATTCCTGTGCACTGGAAAAAGAGAATCAATTCTTCTTGATAATCAGCTCCAAATATAGTAGCATAAGAAAATCTTTGAGAGATTAAACAAAGCAAAATTCAGGAAATATTAGTAATATTTTATATGTCCTAATTTAAAGATGTTTAAAGTTCATTCTTCAAAGCAGGTTATGGTTATGTAGTCAATATCTCCAATTTCTGCTGAAAATTTTATAAATTTTCAAGATTTCAAACACATTCAGACTGATTTCACTCTCCAAGGTGTAAAAAAGAGCAAACTTATATCATTACTATATTTTGGTCATAAACATAAAAATCACTTCAACATAAAAAATAGCAACACCAGATCAATTTATTGTCTTGTAATACTTGTTTTCTTAGATACATCAGAGTTGCTGAATATAATTAGCTCAGTCTGGTAAGTGTGAAGGAAAAGATACGGGCAAAGTGAGGCCTTGTTCTTAAATAATTTGAGTTCAAGTAAGAATTGCTAAATCCATAAAGGGACTATGAAGAATGTTTTCTCAGCTGCTTCCTAATTGTAAGAGGAGTCCATTTTACCTTGGCACCTTGGACCTTCTGCAGGAAGACCACTTTTATTTTAGCGAATACAAACTACTCAAATCATGATGTTGGAAAGTTCAGGATCTAAAATCCCAGGATTTCACAGAAAACACACTAACTAACCTCTCTTTTCAGTTGCACTTAATGCACCAGGAAGCAGAAAGATCTCTGGATGACACAAAGTATACAAATGTTCATATAATTTTAGGCATCCATGTTTTAATAATTTGTCCTATACAACTGCAAAAAAAAATCATACCAAAAAGTAGAGTCAGTAAAGAAAAAGGCAGCCTTAGCTGTCTGGCCCATGTTCAGTATATCAGATTATATAGATTTTTTTATATCAATGAGTAACTCTTTGCCTGCCCAGGTCTTGCTTCTGTCCTTTACAGTGGCCAGAAAATGACAATATGGAGGAAACACGTTAAGAAGGTAAATGAAGAACAATATTTGATCTGAATGAAACCTTTAGGACACAACATCAGGCCTATGCAAGGATTGCTAACAGAATGGATTCACTTCCCCAAAGGTTAGACAGGTACCCACTAAATATTTTCTGTGAAGGCAATAGATGAGAATGTATAAATATCCAGCTTTCAAATGTATCCAGGACATCACTTTTGCTAAATCTGCAATCCATGTGAACACAGAGGGTTTGGAGTTATTTTTGAAGTGATTAAGCAACATCTTAATAACTATTGATTCCATAATGCCATCAGGGGACATGGGTTGGGTGTCAGTAGGGAATCACTGGCAAAACTCTTAATGTTGCTCAAAGACCATGTCTTGCACATTCTGAAGACCTCCACACTTCTGGCTGCACATTTGTCCTTCAAATTTTCCCACTTCAGCACAAAAATAAGCAAAAGCCTTTCACGCTATTCATTCATTCTTAGAATCCAATGAGTTATGGATGATCATTAGTTCAGATGTTCTTGGGTGCAACCACGTGCACTCCAATAAATTTCAGTGATTCATGATATTCCCATGCCACTTTTGGAACATACAGAACACTGATTATGTGGCTTGTCTTTTCATTGGTGCAAACCAATGCTCAACCTAGGTCACAGTGGATGGGGCTCTGAGCACCCTGATTTAGCAGGGGGCATCCCTGCCCAGGGTGGAGGGCTGGAAGTGGATGAACTTTGAGGTCCCATTCAACCCAAATCATTCCATGATTCTGTGTTGACGAACTTTCAGATTTAGAGCTGGAATAAGGTACCCAGGTAAGACTTACCTGACCCTGTTTCTCTATCCATCTGGACTGACCTTCAAAACCAAAGTTGGAGAAGGACTCAGTTAATGTATGTCTACAAACTTGTAACTTGATTTTTATATAAGTGCTAAGCTAACTCTGTTTAATTGATTTTCCACATTGTACACTGAGAAATAGGATTTTTATGGCTCTTGAATAATTCAGAACTTTGATTCCTAAGGCAAAAAAAATGGGCAAGGAATAAAAGCATAATTATCATTGTAGCAGAGGTCAAAAGGACAAGCTGGCCATAAGTTCATAATGTGCTTATGCTCTTGGACTCATTGTGGACTGTGGAATATTACCTTGTTGAAATCTTATTACTTAAGGAAGAAAAAAACCCAGCGCACAGGCAGTTAGCTGCAAAAGAAATGGAGGAAGTGTTAATTTTTAAGCAAGTTTGACAAAGATTGAGTTTCATATGACAAATACTGTCAGCAAGACAGGATTCTGTCAGTGGAAGAAGTTTAAACATTAACAATTTCTGTCAGGCTGTTGACACAACCACGGCAGACATTTCCCAAGATGCTGAGATGACTGCTGGCATTTGTCAACAATCCTGTCACAGTGACAGCAATAAGACCATGTCTGGAAATGTGACAGTTTTGGCTTTGTGTTCCCCTGAGCATTGGCCCAGGTGTTCAGAGAAAGTGTGGGAAAAACCCGTATTTCTGCATTGTCATTCGAACGCTGCAAAAAACACAGGAGGAAAATGAGCTGTCACTCCAATTCCCATGATGCCTTTCTGCTTAGCATAACTCTGCTCCACGGCCCAGGGTCCACTGGTCCATACTCTGACAGATAATTAAGAAAGCAGCAGCTTTTTCTAGACGGCTCTTCCTCATGATTTGCATTTTAGCCAGAGGCGACCAGTTATAAAAAAAACATGATGGAAAGATGGTAAGAAGCCAATTAGATGGATGGATGGCTGACTGACAGCTCTCTGGTGTTATTACTCCAGATTTCATTGTATGTAGCCTGGCAGTTTTCAACAAGAACCAACTTTTGCAGGTTCGTAGAGCTGTTAAATGAAGGACTATATATAGAATGCAATGGCTTTGCACAAATCTTTTACGTTTTTCCTGAAATAAACATTTATTACTTCCATTATGGTTTAAGTGCAATAATCTTTCTTAGTTAATCATGATTTATGTGGCTACATTCAGAAATTTTGGAAGACTTTGTATTAAAATAGCTCTGTTGATAACAGCAATGATTAAAAAGTGAGCTGTAAGTCAAAGGGTGACACTGTAAAACACAGCAGTAATTGATGTTTTTAAGGACTAGTCTGATTTTCAACATAATTAAGCAACACTAATTAATTTGTAAGAATAAAGTGTTTGCTTGAAAGAAATAAAGTACTTGAAAGAATAAAGAGAAACCTGAAATTTCTCATTGTGTTGGGAGAATCTGTTCTCAGTGGATATTTTCTTTCTTCTGGGGATCTTTATTTTTTTTTCTGCTGTTTTTCCCAGAAAGAAAAGATTGTTTTGCACAGGACTTAACAGTTTTAAATATGAAATAGCTTGTAAATTGCCGCTTTCCAGCTCATCTGCTCAGCTCCAACAGCTGGTAACCAATCAGAAATATTCTTCTCTGCTAGTGCCTGGTGGCTGTATCTCACTATAAAATTTAAACATTAGCAGGGCTTTTGTTACATTTTTGTGTTGTTTGTGGATTTTCTTGTTGTTGTTGTTGTTGTTGTTGTTGTGAATACCGAATTTAACAAAGTGCAGCAGCAATTGCAGTTCCAAAGCTGCAACTGCCTCTGATGAATAATGGGCTTTGGAAACATAAAAAGTCCCTCAGCTTTCTTTGGGTTCTGCAAGTTCATCCAATGCTGGCAATTATCTCTTGATGAATGGTTGGTTGTTTTAGCAAAGTTGCCCATCAGCCAGTGCTTCAAGGAATATGACTTTGTGGATGTGAGGCATCTGAACTGTTGGGAGCATGGATAGCTGAAAATGTTACTCCTGTCTTATTCCTGCTGCAATATAGCAAAACCAAAACAAACCCATTGAAATCTCCTTGTTCAGACCTTGATATGATATTTTTTCAAATAAAGAAATAAGACAAAGTTATAAACTAAATTCACAACCTGTTAAAGGCCAGATTATACTAATGCATATTAAATAGGAATCTGTGGGCTTTCTCTGTAACAAAATAGACTGTTAATACAATCATAGAAGCAGAGAATGGTTTGGGTTGGAAAGGGTCCTTAAAGATCATGCAGTTCCAACCTCCATGCCATGGGCAGGGACAATTTGCTCTAGACCAGCTTAATATTCATATTAAAAGGGTAAGTGAATTTATAGTGAATTCTTCAGAGCTTGCAAAACTTTTAGAAGACTAACAAAGCTTCTTCCTGTCTTGCCTTCTATTTCACTCCATTGTTTACTACATCCCTGTTTTTCAGATTCTAGGAAAAACCTGAACTGGGTTACAGGACAAGTTGTGAACCTCTTGGGGGATAAAAGTTACTTTTAATGCCTTCCAAAAAGTCAATTCTCCACTGTAAGGTGCTTCAGCTCCTTATTTATCATCCAGCTACATAAATTCTTCTTGCACATAATCTACTACTACACTTACTGCAATATATGGCCCTTAAGACTCTTCATACTTTTTCACTGTATCTGAAATTTCCCCTTCTAATTAAGGCTACTCTTTTATCCTGAAAACCCTTAGCCTCAGACTTTTTTTTCAGCAGTAATACTCAGCCCCTCATAATTAGTGATAAACCTAATATACCGTAGATTTTAGTCCCTTCCCTATTAGTGATAATCCTGATATATCATAGCTTTTACCCCCAAGTATCATTGCTGGCAGAATACAAATACAAAAAAAAAAAACAAACCATAAAAAATGTGGTACCAAATAAAGTTTTGTCAACTAAACACCTTGAAAGGGAAACATGTTGCTCTGTGATTTCGGCTTGGAAAAATGGGACAATTCAGAAAAAAACCCACCAGTATAGGAAAAGTGATGTGGTACTTAGGAAATCCTGTATGGCTGAGGAAAACCTTGTAGTACTTTTGCTCACCTGAAGACCTCAGAAGAACCATGAAAGAAATTAGAATGAAGCTTAAATTTATATTCATGTCTTTGATAGGAACTTGCCATATTTCTTTCAAGTGACAGCAAAGATACAAAGGTGCTGCTCATGACCATTTCTAAATTGAAATTACCATCTGCCACTGGGATGGCAAAGAGTTAGGACAAAGTATTTCCAAATAAACTAAAAAGTCTGTTGATACTGTATTTTCCAAATAATTTAAATATACTTTTATCCATTAAACTTGTGCCCACATATATTTATTTTAAAATATTATCTGTGAATTTTGCATTGTAGCTGTTGGTGAAAATTTCTTTCTTTAAAGTCACATTTATACCTCTAGGTCTTCAAAATATTCAGAAGAAAATGAAAAACAATGAAACCATTATTTTTACTGACAGGATACTTTAATTATATGGAGAGTCAATTTAACTAAAAATATTTTTAGCTGGTCCCAGAAATAACGATTTATATAAATATATATAAATATGCACATACACAAATATACATGTGCATACCTTCAAAGGGAAGTTTTCTGCAGATCAGCTCCAAAATTAAAGATCTGTCCTGATAGAATATTGAATGTATTTCAAAAGAGACAAGGTCTGGAAGGAAGACGAAAAGGTGGAGAAGAAGGAAAAAGAGAGGTTAATGTAAGTTTTTACTACAATATTCTTCCAGTGCTTCTCTGTCTATCTATTTGTTTATGTTTAATCTAAAAGGGAATTAATTTCAATCTTGTTTATTTCCAACCAATGTGAAAAATGCTTATGGATTTTGTCTCTAATTATCTAAAGATAAAGTAACATCCAAAAATTCGCAGTGAAAACTGAGTTGATTTGACTGACCACGACTAGAGAAGAAAAAAGAAAGATTCATGGCATAATTTTTAAATTTTTCACCTGGAAACAGCCTAAAAATGGACAAAGTAAACATTGCAAATAATGTTGGGGGTTTTTATTACAGTTGTTGGATTCTCAGGATGGGAGGACAGGCAAGTGACTGTTAACCATTACATGAGAAGTGGAAGAAGGGGTGATAATGTGCATTCCATTAACATTTCAGTCATTAAATTATGGTGCAAGGCTGAGTGATTAGCTTTGGAACACGAGTATTATACCTGAAACTACTTCTGTTAGTAAGATTTAGGGTGGAAAACACCTAATCTACCTTTGCCTACTTAAAAATTAGACATTTATTCTAAGCTTGACTCTTCTAATGCTACATTGAAAGAGCCTATCTGGGCAGGATCCATCCTTGCCTAAGAACAAGTTTCTTGATAGTTCAAGTATTTATCTTTGTAAGCTATAAAAGGAAACTGAATCTCTAGTTTAAAGTAGTCACTCACTCTTTAGATGGTTAGTGTTGGATGAAATGGATCCCAAACTCCCTCCGTACATGGCTGTGCTTTGGGATATAGATCTTCCTCAGTGCTTTCTTTTACCCAAGGCTGGAGGTCAGGATATTGTTTGGCT
The DNA here is from genome assembly GCA_035583235.1 of Hafferia zeledoni. Taxonomy (NCBI): domain Eukaryota; kingdom Metazoa; phylum Chordata; class Aves; order Passeriformes; family Thamnophilidae; genus Hafferia; species Hafferia zeledoni. Next base: position 112,263,271 of record JAWWEV010000115.1, read on the forward strand.
CTGACATGGTGGCTGGGATGATAAATCACTTTCTTTAAGGAAAATCCAGAAATTTCTCCATAGATCTTTTGTCTAGGACTCAATTCTGTCCAGTTCTTTAGAGTAATATTATAATCCTGGCAGTGCTTGAAAACTCTCTTTGTTCTTTCAATGTAAGTTGCTAAACGCGAACTGCTGCTTATTGTTATTATACAGTGAAAATAAACTTTCTTGCCTCTTTGATGCCTCATTTTCCAGAATACTTTAGGAGCAACATTTTTCCCATGATTTTGAAGCCAAAACAGGCATAATTTAATATTAGATGATTTGATGGATGTACTGAACACCAGACTCTTCACTCCCAACCAACAGAAATGTGACGAATGAAATCAACTCTTAATGTCGAGTTTAAAAGCAGAGAAATTGTTAGAAACATTGCAGCAGATCTTAAGGTTTGACTGAAGACCAAGAAAAAAATTCCTTCCATTTCTCCAAGGGCCTGGAGAGCATGTTCAAAAAGTACAGGGCACAGCAACAAAAGTCTGATCACATAGTGGTTTAAAAACAAAAAGGAAAATCACAGGTATTCCCTAATTGGAAGCTTATGGAGAACAAGGGAGAGTGCAGCTTTCTGAAATTCAGAAGAAGGAAGAATGAGGAAGATGAGGCATTCACTGAAATGGCAAGATAAAATCGATGCAGCATTTTCAGGGAAATCAATGCAGGGAGTGGAAGCCATTGGAGATATGAGAGAGGGAAATGCTTTCTCTGGAGCAGATGAAAACTCCAACAGTTGCATTGAAAACAGGTGTTGTTTTCATAATTAAAACTCAAGGGAAACCTGCCTAAAGGGAGTCATAATAATGAAATACGGGGGGGGGGGGGGGGGGGGGAAAAACCCA
>JAWWEV010000115.1:112264251-112278688 GCA_035583235.1 Hafferia zeledoni
CACATGTATAAAGTGGAAATGCAGTGTTTTGAATCTATGCCTTAAGACAAACAGTGAAACTTTAAAAGGGGAAATACCCATGGAGAACAACATCTCATTAGGAGAGATAAACTTCACATGTGAACAACATTGAATTAAATGATAAATTGTTTTTCTTAATGGCACTCTGGTGTGAGACAGGTTCAGAGGTTTTGCTTGTTTTGCTGTAAGCTGATGATTAATGACTGGGAAGGTTTTCACAGAAGGGTGAAAGACAGGAGTGGAAAATGAAGATGCAAGTTGTTTCTCCAAAGGGACACTTTATAAAACCAGTGTCTGGACAGAAATAGGAAAGCCTTTGAGAGATTTGAAAGCCCTTATAATAACTGGCTGTGGAATGACCCAGTTTATTTTCTGTTTGGTTTCTAGTTAATACTGTTTTCCCCTTGTAACCGATGCTCACTAAAACCTCACGAATAAGACCCTGAGGCGATTCTGAAATCATCTACAGTGTATTTTCTCAGAGATAAAAAACATCAGCGACTGCAGTCCCTCTGACTCAGCTTGGTGTTCAGGTACCATGGAGTCAAACGCTGTTCAGACAGGCAGAGCATTGCTGGAAACCCTCCAGGAAATCTGAAATGTCTGGGTGATTCCACACTTGATTTTCCATAACCTTATCGATATTGTCCCTCAAATGGGGATGTTTAAAGACAGAGAGAAACTGCTTATGTCAAGAGGTGGCTTGTAGTGCAGAGGAAAACTAGTTTGGGCTGAATAAAACTCATCTGCTACGAACAGAGTTTTCAGAGGCGCAGGGTAGCACAGGGATTTCTGATAAGGGATTTTCAGGATAAATGTCTGCAGCAGATCCAATGTTCTCAAGTTTCAAAGTGCTTAGTAGGCACAACTGGGATTCAGGAGCTGTTACAGTTGACTAACTACCTGCTGCATGCCCAGAAGTACCAAATAAAGCAATAAATCCTCAAACCTGTAAACAAACAAAACCACTATCCAGCAAGCTCTTGGGTGGGAAGCAAAGATACACCATAGAGAAGTCTGTAAATTGCTCAGAGGTAAAAATAACTTGGCTGTTGCACATATAGTGACTTGAAATATTTAGTCAAACATGTCTGTTCAATGACAATATGTTTAAAATTTTTGGTTTCCAGTTAATATTATTTTTAGAAGTAATAAATAATAAGTAACTATACCAAATGAAATAACACTAAATAAATAATATTAAAAAAACTACTAGAAGAAACGTCATACTTCCAAACATGAATGCTCTAAAGACTGGGATCACGATCTGCAAGCAAAAAAAAAATTAGAAGAGATGACAATTAATAATATTCTTACATCTGTAACATAGGGTCAGTAATAAATAGCAGTGATTTTGTCTCCAAGCATATCACTGAAGATATCAATACTTTATTGAGTTCAGATCTCCAGACATTAAAAAAGGATATTGAAAAACTAAAGACACTTGGAAAGCTACTGAAAACCTTGTGGTGGGAAACTGAAGGAGTTTCATCTCTTTTACTACATCTCCCTGAGTTTATATTTCACATGCACAAAATATTAAGAATCATAAGAATCTTCTGTCTTATAGAGGAAAGCTCATGATATATTACCTGGAATAAAAAGTAAGGCAAATTAATATTAGGAAACAACATTATTTTTTTTTTCATTCAGAATTATGAATAAGAAGAAAAGTAGCCTGTAAAATTATGAATGACCTTTTATGGAATTTAATTGAAACCTGTATTAGGCATCATGGCAATAGGGTATTGCTATAAAAGTTATATCTTCACTTGATATTAATCATATCAAGCTGATATAAATATCTAGAAGACATAAGGCCTTCCTGTGATCTCAGATCATCACAGTGCCAAAGATCTTTTCTGGAGGTGCCACTGGGGGACACAGCATTTCATTTTTGTGTTGCATACAGAGTTAAAAAACTTCAGTACACATCCCTCTGCTCTGCCAGGTTTGACAGGATTCCCTTTATTTTGGGAGTCAGTGTGGCAGATATGAATCACAATTAAGCAATGGCCCATGAATCCAAGGGGGACACGTGTATAAGCTTTTGCAATTAAAATTGCACAGGGAATATGTAAAGGTGAAATTGTAATTATCAAATTGGAGCCTTGCCAGAAAAATGGGACAATCTTTTGTTTTTCTTTGGTATCTCAAACTTTTCAGTTTGAAGAAAAAAAAGTTAGGGTATACCTCCAGAGGCCTAATGTACCGTCCTCATCCAAGGGACTGCATTGCACATTAGGGCTGCTGTCTTAAACACAATATCACAGCCAGGGTGGAACCTCAAGCCAGCTATTCCCAGTGGTGCAGGAGCTATTGCCCAGCCAGAACTGAACCCCCATGGCTCCTGTCCAGACAGCAAGACAAGTTATGGTACCTTGAGGTGAATTATTTTAGCCAGAATCACAGAATATGCTGAGTTGGAAGGGACCCACAAAAATCACTGAGTCCAACCCTCAGCCTTGCAGAGATCCATCTCCAGGAGTCACACCCTGTGCCTGAGAGGATCCTCCAAAGCCAACAAACCCAGTGTGTCCTACATAATCACTTTTTTTTTTTTTTTTTTTTTTCAGCCGTGGGATAACTATTGCTGTGAATCTGGAATCACAGAATCATTAATGTTGAAAAAGACCTCTGAGATCATCAACTCCAATGGTTCCCCCAGCACTGCCAAGGCTACCACTAAACCATGTCCCCAGGTATCACATTTTTATGTCTTTCAAATCCCTCCAGGGATAGTGATTCCACCACTTCCCTGAGCAGCCTCTTCCAATGCCTGAACACCCTTTTAATGAAGAAATTTTTCCTAATATCCATTCCTTTTGGCTGTTCTCTACCATGCATTTGCAATGAAATTACTTATTTTTCTCTACAAATTATTGCAAACAATCCAATCCTCTCCCAAATCAGGGCACTCTTACCCATGGAACAATGGCAGTCAAATTGTATCAATCACTTCCCTCAGTCCTCTCCAGAAAACAATTCTCTGAAGATTATCTGTGCTGCCAGCATAGCAGTAGTCCAAAAATCAGGAGTAGAACTTTAATATAATCCTGTACATTTTAAATGAAAGGGTTATTGCATGAATTTCGTTCACTTTTTGCTCACATTATACTACTTCCGTCAAGAAGATTATACAGCACTAAGTGTTAAGTACTGTATTTATCTGTGCAGAGGAAATGAAACAACTTTTAGTCTAGTCTCAGTAAATATGCTTAAGTAGCCATTTTATCTTCTAGATTTTCAACTAGTTACTCAGGTTTTCTCAGTTTTCTTATGAATTTTGTGTTGTAAAAGAAAAAATAATAAAAAAACTTTGCTAGAGCATTCTTTAATTACAATGCAACAAGAAGCACAGCTGGCATCAGTGATTTCAAAGAGGTTTCATGAAGAATGTTTTTAAGCTGCAGCTGTGCTGCTAAAGCAGAGCCAGCCCCAGGTCCAAGCACTGCCCTGTGGTAAACTGAACTGTTCATTGATAGAATGGCTCCTGGACTCACTGTTGGGCTTTGGCCCATTCCAACCAGCAAGAAAACCCCATGACATCTGGTGATTTGCACACAGGGATCGTGGCTGGTAGGAAATTCAGGTCATTGGTTGTGGAGGATGAAAAGGATGATCTGTGTTGATGTGAACTCTCTGTCTTGGATCAGGGAAAAGTTACAGATGCATAGTATAGTAATAACAGCATAGTATGGTAATAAATTGTTATTAATTACTAGCATAATAATAAAAGGTTAAACTTATTATTAGTATAGTCAGACCAAATGTGCCTATAGTTTGAAAGTCTGTTCCTGGGTAGTGACTGCTAAAAGAGTCATGGTGAAAAGAGCAAGAACAGGGCTGGGACAGACAGGTATTGCTCCAGTACACACCCCAGATCAAGGCAGCTGATGGCCTGGGGCATTCCTGACCCACTGACTGTGCTGATTGAAAAATCTTTCCTTGCTTCTGGGGTCAGAGCACTTCAGCTTCTGGAAATTCGACTGTCTATGAAATAACATTTAATTGGCCAAAGTAGCAGCCAAGTCCAATGCAATGGCTGGATAGTATTTTAGCCGTGGAGAAAGCAGAGAAGGGAGATGTGCTGCAGTCCAACAGAAATGTGATGTGATGAGGATGTGGCAGGATCAACCAATAGCCCCAATCAGCACTGGAGAGTTTGTTGTCTATATACTCACAGTAAAGAGAAGATTTTGTCTGAGGAAGCTTAAAATAGGAAACAATAATAAAAGTAACACCAGCAAGCAAATAATATTCTTTCCCAATTTATAGTCAGGGATCAGAGGTATTACGAGAATAAATTATTTGCCCCACCTTGAACAGGGTATGTGTGTCCTGATCAAGAACTTCTTTCTACTGTTTTTGCCCTAAGTTTATCCTTAATCAGCTTTGCAAGAGTCAAACTATTTCACACATTGACTACTGACACATAAAAATTTATAAGGAGCCTTGCAAGAAAGCCTGTGACCTAATGTCTGACTGGGCAGAGGGACTGAAGGTCTAAGGGAATTTGGAGGAAGGACTTGAAAAATCACAGAATAAGGAGAGCTACTTGAATTAGACTCCAAATGCATTTTAAGGCTTAGGACTCTAAGATACATTTGAAAATGCACATTAGCAGCAAAATGCAATGACAGCAAACCCCTTGAATCAGTCATCATACAATCATTTTAACAGACCTGCCAAAACTCCTAATTAAGGTCTCCCTTGGGACTCTTGTTTTCTATCTCATTATCCAGATAAAGTGGACACCAATGAGTCCCTTAATGAGGATTAAACTGTAGGCTATAGTTGAATTTTCATCTCACATTTGCTATGGATGAGACTCTCCTGATATTTGCCCCATACACTAATTCAGAATTCAAACTACTGTATGAAAAATCTGGTAATAGACTCCCACTACTTTGCCTAGAAATTGCCCGAAAATAAGAGATAAAAATTGTCTGTTTTGATAAATACAGCCTTTTCCCATCCACAGACCAACAGTGTGTGTCATATTGCTGTGTCTCTGGCTTAAAAGGGACAGCTGCTCCAGGGATCTGGAAACACTCTCTTTAGTTTTTAACAGAAGGAAAAACTGAAGCAGAAGCAGATGTTTGTATCATGTGTGAGATAAGGCCTTTGGAGACTTATTTTTTTTTCCCAACAGCAAGTGTTTAAAGTCTCATCTTCCTTAAAGGAATTTTGATTTCATGTCTGACCCAAGAAATATGCTTTCTGTAAATTCACATGAGAGTTTCTTGTTGATGGTTTTAGTCAACACCAGGGCTAAGTCATCAGGTTGCTCTGAACAGAGAGGTGTTCCATGGCCAGGTGGGAGTTTGTTCTCCTCTACCTCCTCCACAGTCATGCTCTTAGTTGTAAGGTGGCACCACTAAAGTCCGTGTCCACACAGTGGCCAGGAGCCTTCTAGGTCCTGGGAGGCAGGAGAGTTACCTGCTAGAAATCACACCAAAAAAAGATTGGTCAGCATTCCTAAAGCCCTCAAATCCTGAAGCAGAGTCTCAATTTAACCAGAGTGTTCAACAGAACTTAATTAACATCTTCTAAATGAAGTTTATATCCGTGCTGCAGGGACTTTCTGTGAACCAACAAGCTCATTTTTTTTTTCTGACCATTCCTTCCTCTTCAAAATGGACAAGGATCAACACTGACACTCACAGCAGCTTCTCATCTTCTTACCTTGGTCTACCCTTTGACATCTGACTCCAGATCAGTGAGACATTGAGCTTCAGAAGAGACCAAGAAGAGGAAAAGGAGGGATGGTTTTGAACTGTAACAAGAGAGTTTTAGGTTGTATATTAGGAAGGAGTTCTTCCCTGTGAGGGTGGTGAGGCCCTAGCACAGGCTGCCCAGAGGAGCTATGGCTGCCCCATCCCTGGAAGTGTCCAAGGCCAGGTTGGATGGGGCTTGGAGCAACATGGGATAGTGGAAGGTGTCTCTGTCTGTGTCAGGGTGTTGGAATGAGATGACCTTTAAGGCCCCTTCCAACTCAAGCCATTCTGTGATTCTCTGATTCAGAGATCTTATTTAAGACACTCAGAGTTGTTTACATGTGTGTAGCCTGAAACATGGGTTTTTTAGTGGCTGGGAGAGAAAAGAATTATTAAGAAGTATTTTCCATCATTTTTGCATGTCATCATATACCAAATCTGAGCTGTGAAGCATATCTATGACTGATCTTGCTATGGAAATAAGATCAGTGTTCCTAGTTAGGTTCAGATAGGAAATACAACACAAATTGTAACCACAACAAAAACAGTGAGACAAGTGAAAGCAAATCACAGACCTCAGGCAAAGCCAGAGGAAATATGCAGGAAGGCTTCAGTCACAGAGGCAGTTTTTTCCAACTTTGGCATCATTGCCCAGAAAACAATGTTAGAGAGAGCATTTTTTTTTTTTATTTTCTTTTGCCCATCCAGCAACAGCTGCCATGACCAGAATTCTGCTCTCTATCTGCTGTGATGCCAAAGTAGTTTTCATCTCACAATGGGGCTTTCTGTCCAAAAAGGTTGCCCCATAAACACAAGAGCCATGGGAGCCAGAAGGGATGTCCAGTCTTAGGTATCTTCCAGCAGCTGGACGAAAGCCTGGTTTTGGCACAAGCATTTTCTACTTCCCATATTGTGGCAAGAAATGAGTCACACTGATTCAGCAAACTATGTATGTTTGGGAATATTATTTTTTTATTAAATAAATTCAATATGTTGGAGAAGGAATGTTCATGGCGCTGGTGCAACAGTGAGGTAGCTGCAATGAAAGAACAGAAAGACTTAAAACAAATTAGACAAAGTCTCTCATAACAGAACATGCAGTCAGAACCATGGAAGTACCTCTACCTCTTTCCAGACCCTGATATGAGATATTGCGAGTCCTAAATCTTTGGATAATTTCAAGTGCTGTCTATATAACTTCTTAGACAAAAAGTTCATTGAATTAAGTTCAAAGCATAATTTCAAGCTCATGAAACCCATAGATGTAAGGTATTGCAGGCTGGGAGAGAATTCTGAACAAATATTATACATATACATTAATTTCTGCCTCCTACTGGAGAGAGGACACTGGTCTGATCCAGCACAGTCACTTTTTGTTCTTAAATATCGACACATTTCACTTCGTGTTGCAACATGCAGAATTTTGTCTTCCCAGTCCTACACTCTCAATATATATTTTTTCACACAAAATTTAAAAATAATAAGGAAAAAAGGTCATCAACTTTGTTCTTTCTGATTGATTCAAGCTAACTTGTTTTTTTTTTTTTCATTAAATTGATAAAATATGTTATTTGCAGTCAAAGTTAAAATTTGCTTTACTTAGTTTAGTCACTAAATCATTTGCACTTGAATTTAAGCAGGCTTGCACAATAACAGTTTGTTGTGCTTCCTAATTGGGGAATTAGGGATATTGGAGGAACTCTACTGTTTACCAGCTTAGGTAAAATATCCATTTCAGATTCATTTCTGGGAGTTCTGTTTCTTCTCCTCCCTATGGAGAATTACACCTCATTTTATGTGGTGCACTGGTTATAATGGCACCCTAACTGGTGGATAACCTGAATCTCTTGTACCCCAGAGGCCTTATCAGTGCACATGAGACATCACAGCAGACTGTACTGAGATGTGTTTGTTTGGTGACCGTGATAAAGAAATTATTTTGAGTGAAGGGCTTGACAGCTTGGAATTTGCTTCTGCATCTTGTATAATGCAAGCTGAATTTTCTGGTAGTCAGGGCATTTCTGCAGACCTTGTGTCTATGTAAAAATATTCCCAGTGAATCTACTATAAAAATACAAGTTCAAGAATAACAATTAATTGCACTGATTAAGATTTTCATAACTTCTTTTTTAGTTTAGTAAGACTTGCCATATACTTGGCATTCTAGCATTTACACTTTTGGCTATAACTATAAAACAGTTTAATTCACGTTATTCATCATATGATCCTATGAAATAGGACACAATTGTTGATGGTCAATGTCATTTTGCCTGAAATCTTCCTTCTGAACAGCTTTGTGCTGGCAGGACTGAGGTGTCTGAAGTTAAGGGACAATCAGACTATTGACATTAAGGAATTTTTAGTCATAACTCTGAGGTTAGAAAAGAATGATTCTGAGTCACAGAATGATTCTGGAAAATAAGATGGATGAGCTCATCTCTGCCTTACATTGCAGGAAGTCATTCACAGCAGTACCTGCTCCAAGTGGGACTGATGTTACATTGCCATCACTTGGAGAATCATAGAATTATGGAATGGTTTGGGTTTTAAGGGACCCTAAAGGTCATGGAATTCCAACTCCTCTACCATGGGCAGGGACATCTTCCACTAGACCAGGCTGCTCAGAGCACCATCCAGCCTTGCTCTGAACACCCCCTGGGAAGGGGAGTCCACAACTTCTCTGGGCAACCTGTGCCAGGGCCTCACTATCCTCACAGGGAAGTATTTCTTCTCAATATCTAATATAAACCTAATCTTATTACACTTAAGGCCATTTCCCCTTGTCCTATCGCTATACACTCTTGTGAAAAATCCCTTTCCAGCCTTCTTGTAATCTTCCTTTAGATATTGGAAGGTGCTGTAAGATCTCCCCAAATCCTTCTCTTCTCCAGGCTGAACAACCCCAGCTCTCCCAGCCTGTCTTCTCTGAGTGTCTTCATTGTCCTAAGCACTGCAGATCTAAACCTGAGCAAGACCCCTTCAACATTACTGAAATCCACGTCAGAAATACCAGCACAGCCAAGGTGAATACTCTTTTCTAAAGTAGGTAAGAAAATGCACTCCACAAGAACATATTTGTCCCCATTGAAGAAGAGTGTGATTATCTCAGTGATAAACCCCTTCAGTTGGCAGTGAGGAATTCTATTCTGAATATATTTTTGTGTTCTCTGCATTTGCTTAAAATTCAAATTGAAAAGTCAGATATGGGTTGAAATTGGGGCCTGCTCTCTATAGTTTGATGTCAAGGTTGAGTGTAATGTGCCTGAGTGCTCCAGTTTTTCTTTAAACTCAGGTTTTCATGTTTTCTTCTGGAAAACAAAGCCTTGTTCATCTATTATTTACACAAATGGAGATTATAGTATAATGACAAAGATCACCTACTTATGACAGGGAGAACCAATATGAAATCAGTGTCATACCTATAAAAATACATTTTAGAGGACCAGATGCATTTCTGAGAAGTCACATTTTATCAGAGATCAGTATCTGTGCAATTACATCTCTTACTTTCTAAAAAGGGGAAAACACTTCATAAAGCCATTAAAAGGAGTAGAAATCCCTTTCTATAAGTATCTAGTAAATCATGTGTAGACCTGGTGGCTCCCAGACACCCACTTACCAGTTTTCCAAGGCACATGATTCCTGCTGAAGAGACCAAGTTACTATTTACTGCTTATTTTAGTATGGGACAAAAATCTGTCTCTGATGGTTTTGGACACCTTGTTATATCCCATTCCAAAATCTGTCAAGCATGTGATGACAGCTGAGACACAGAGGAATACTTCTCCAGTTCAAGAACAAGAAGACCCACAAGGAAAATTTGCTGATTTGCTAAATTCTTTACATTTCTACATACAGCTGTGGAATAACCAGCATATCACTGTAAACTATGACAAATACTAGGACCTTTGCCTCCATGGGTTATTGAGCCAGGCAGTTCCTATTTAAAGAGTTCCCCTGCAACCTGGACACTGCCAATAGAGTAATCCTGAAATTTCATATTGACAGACAGCACTGCATTTGGATTCATCCAAATGCAATTTGCCTAAAGGTTTTGATGGAATGACTTTTACAGCAGATTTCAAACCAAAATTCTAAAGACTTGGGTTTGCTACCAGTGTACAAACAGATCTTGCCTTAGAGAAGCAAGAAACATGGTTTTGTGTGTATTTTATTGGGATAAATGGTAGCAGTAAAAGTAACAAGTCCAAGAGAGTTGTCCATTATATCTATGCTGGTTTCGCAGCTAACTGTCATATAACCAATATGACAGTGAGCAAGTGTACACAAGGGGAAGGTGAATCTATTTTGCTTAAATTTTGTGGTAGAGATAGTCACCAAAATGTTGTCCCCAGTTTAGTATACAGTGAGACAATAGGAACATGTGGAACAATAGGAACATGTGGTGGTGTAGACTAGTAAAGGTTATTTATGTGGCCTTAGAGCATTTGGTAGACTCGTATGACTATGCTAAAGCACCCTGTCTTTGATTTAACCCCATATGGATATGTCTTCACTAAAAGAGTGTCAAGCTCTGGCACAGGCTGCCCAGGGCAGTGGTGAAGTCACCAGCCTTAAAAGACATGTGGATGTGGCTCTGAGGGACATGGTTTAGTAGTGGTCTTGGCAGTGTTAGATTAATAATTGGACTTGATGATCTTAAAAGTCTTTTCCACCCTAAACAATTCTGTGAGTCTATGAAAACTACCAGGCTGATGCTCAAAATTAGATCTCATACAAAAATGTACAGGTAAATTAAGTGACTTCTAAAATCTTGCTGGGTAGGAACTATTCAAGAATACATTCTGCAGCCAGTCCATTTCAATCCACACCTTTCCTATAGGAAATCTCCCTCCTGCAGGGGACCTGGAAATTTTCAGAAAAGGCAGTGATTTCAGTTGGCAAAAACTCAAATCAACACAGTTCCAGCCAGAAAACTTTTAACCTTGTCCCCAACACTGTCTAGAATAGATGTTCTTATGCTGTTTTCTTCTGGGAATAAAATCCTATCTCTCCCCTGCAGGTTTCCTTTCTCTCTTTGTAGTAGCATAGTCACCGGGATCCAATTTAAAATGTTCAAAACCCCAAATTTCTCAAAAGGCAGTGTGAAACTGCACTCACACACCACTGCAAAAACAAGCAAGGAAGCTTTGATTTAGTTCAGAAGTGGAATGTTCCTTCACTCTCACTAAAAATTAGTTGTACAAGAGGGGTTTTAATGTTCCTAAAACACAGGATTATAAAGATTCCGAATATTTTCCCAGCTTTATTGTAATTACACTCACCTGACCCAAAATTACCCACCTGTAAGTTATGGTGGCTCCCTGGATGATGAGCAGAGAGAATGAAAACACAGAGTGGATGCTTATTTTGTTTATTCTAATGAATATTGATAAGCACATGCTTATCAATCAACACATGTTTATTACCAAGTCAAGATTTTTATAAACATATTCGCACGTAGGTTGAATGTATCACCACTTGAGGGGTCACCTGTGTGTATTTACAGCAGAAGGGGCTTAGATGACCAGTTTAGGCTTTATTTATAGCTTTAGAGCAGATAGATTTCAGTTCAATTTTATTTTCAGAAGTGTACAGTGACTGCAACAACATTTCCTCACTTTTTGCGAGTACTTTACATGCACTTTGACAGAGGGGGATCACCCAAAAACCTCACAGTATTTCTTGCAGCCTGTCCAGTTCTCTAAAATAGTAAAACTCGGTTAAAAAGACTTGTTTTGTACTTGTTTCAGCTGCTAAAACAATTTCCGAAGCTGTGGCTGAACTGTACCATAGGAGCACTAGGTGGCAATGCTGTTACAGCGAAAACTCCAGCAGCTCCGTAAAACACCAGATCCCGACGATGCTTCACACCCTGTGCAGAAGCTCAGAGAACTGCCACCACTTCTTCAGTCGGTTCAGGACATCGTTTTGATTGTCCCTCTGTATTTGGCACAGTGATGGTGAGGCACCTCGAATCCTGTGTTCATTTTTGGGCTTCTCACTACAAAAAAGAGATTGAGGGGCTGGAGTGGGTCCAGAAGAAGGGAACAGAGCTGGGGTAGGGTCTGGAGCACAAGTCTAGTGAGGAGCAGCTGAGGGAGCTGGGGGTGTTTAGCTGTGAGAAAGGGAGGCTCAAGAGGACCTTCTCGCTCTCTACAAACTCCTGAAAGGAGATTGTAGCCAAGTGGGGGCTGGACAACAAGAAAAGGCCCCAAATTGTGCCAGGAAAGGTGTAAGTTGAATATTAAAAAAAAAAAAAAAATCTTCATGGAAAAGGCTATCAAGCATTGGAAGAGGCTGCCCAGGGAAGATGTGGAATCAAAATCCCTGGAGGTGTTTAAAAGATGTACAGTGTGGTGCTCAAGGACATGATTTAGGGCTGAACTTGGCAGTGATGGTTTAACAGTTGAATTTGATGATCTTAGAGGTCTTTTCTTACCTAAATGATTCCATGATTCTATGATTTTGGTTGCCAGCTCTGAGTGAGAAGTAGGTGGTTGAATTGTTTCCACTTTCAATATAATGCAAGCAAAGGTTATGAACTAACATTTATCACAAATTTGGTCTTCCCCATATAATCTCCAGTGGGTGCAGGGAATATTGAATGAGAAGTATTGGATTAGGAACATATAGGAATGAGCTGACAGTCCCACCAGCTGGAGGTTCAACTATTTGACAGGGGAAGCTGAAAACTCAAGTCTGATCCTAATAATGTGGGTGAGATCTTAAGAAGCCTTTATTTCTACCTTCCTCTTTCATTATGTACTAGAGTGAAATCAAAGACAATATTCCTGTGTATAAAATCTTAGGCGTGGACAGCCTTTTTTTAAGATTGGTGCTTTTGAAGAGAAAAAAAAACATGCCAAGTGTGCTACAGCAAGCAGTTCGGTACAGTACAGCAAGAAATTTGTGCATAATTGAGTACAATACAATTTAATACAATTGATCTGTGTTATCACATCATGATTCTGAGGGGCCTCTGAACACCTTCAGTATTTATTTTAATCCACTTTAATTAATATAATTTACCATTGTCATAAACTGTGTGAACTGTATCAATAGGTACCAACAGGACAGGGAACTGTTCTGTTTATCCCTTCTCTACTAGAACCTCAGTTTTTAAATTTATTTTTAAGAAAAACTGCATCCTGTTTATAGTAGATCTTGTGGCCAAAAGCAAAACTTCACAGTGCAGAAAACCCCTCCCCATGTCCCAGGGAAGGGATTTGTGCTGCACCATCTCTCAGGACTCCTACAGCTCTGCATTTCTACTCTGTGAAGAACTGGGTCCCACATTGGGTGTTGAATTAATCCATGGTGTGAGTACCTTGGGCTGCACCAGAGTTACAAAGAGAACAGCTCCTTATGCAGCTTCTCAGGGATGCACAGTGGTGGTGCCAAAAGAGCTCAGGAAGAGTCAAAGATGCAGCAGTGGCAGGGACAAGGGTCTGAATGACCCACCTAATTTGGCCAGTCTGGATCCTTTGCTGCTGCTTGTGGGCAATATTATGTCAGAGTTACTTATTCCATTGGCTTTAGTGATCAGCTAAGTGGGTGCTGCTCTACTCCTCCTACATGGAGGTCATCTGCCAGGTCAGTTTGTGCAAGAGATTCTCACAGCATGAGTTTCCTCAGAGTATTAATTATACTGCAAAAACATAGCAATTTTGCGATGGAGTGAGATAGAACTTTATCTCACTGTAAGAACAGGTGAAAATTACAGGTCTTACTCACAGTGTGTACTAAGGAGACATTAGAATTGCTCTCAGGAATTCTTTCCGGTGGTGAGGAAAAGATTCATCTTCATTATTTTGGTCCTAAAATGTTTTTAAAGTTTTATATACTTTATATGATGGTCAGACTTGATGATCTTAGAGGTTTTTTCCAACCTCAGTGATTCTATGATTCTATTCTATATAAAAGCCTAAGTAAAAATAAATAAAGAAAATGAATGGATGTATATCCATGGACTCATAAGAGTTTTGCATGAATATGTGGACCCAAATGTGTGAGGATTTTTCATGTGTTTATACTTGAAATGCTAAATTCAGACTTTCTTGAAGTTTTTCAGTGGGAAAAAATGAGTCATGCTGCCGATCCAAAAGGCAAGTACATTTTCCTTTGGAATTCTCCTATTTATATAGATATTTTCTTTAAAAAATGCTATTAGGATATTTTCTGCTAGGATATAAATTTAGCTACTATGTGCAAAATTGGTCTTCTTTTTGGAGCAGCTAATAGGTCCTGATTTCCCAAATGATATAAATTTGTCAAGAGAAGAGCTGCCCTAAAAGGGTTCCTGCTTTTCTCTTATCTGACCACCTTTTCCTTCCCATCCCTAATCCTTGCACTCTTCTGCAAGGAACATGTCAGAGCAGAGACATTACCTATTCAACTACAGTTTTCTTGTTTTTTGAGGGAAATCCATGGTTTGGTTGGTGATAAAGAAATGTAGTGCAAAAAAATAAATAACATCCAAAAAAATAATTACTAGTCCTGATGAGTTTTATGGATTTGGATTTTATTTGTTTCCTTAATATGCCATTACAGGGTGGGAAGGGAGACAAGAAAAGGTTGGGTGGTAGTGGTGGTGATGATTCTTATTCTTATTCTTATTTATTCTTATTCTTATTCTTATTCTTATTCTTATTCTTATTCTTATTCTTATTCTTATTCTTATTCTTATTCTTATT
>JAWWEV010000115.1:112278788-112300529 GCA_035583235.1 Hafferia zeledoni
TAAATAACATCCAAAAAAATAATTACTAGTCCTGATGAGTTTTATGGATTTGGATTTTATTTGTTTCCTTAATATGCAATTACAGGGTGGGAAGGGAGACAAGAAAAGGTTGGGTGGTAGTGGTGGTGATGATTCTTATTCTTATTCTTATTTGTTCTTATTCTTATTCTTATTATTATTATTACTACTACTACTATTACCAATAGAGCAGCTCTTTTCCAGATTCAGAGCCACCTATTTAGATTGGAGTAATGAAAGGGATGAAGTGAGGGGGTTTTTGCTGGGTTTTAGCCACGTGATCATACATTGGCTTTGACAGCAAAGTGAAGTTGTGCTGATATCTGAGGAAAAATCAGAAGCAGCTGAAAGGTGGAAAGTTTAAAGAAGTGAAAAGATGTGCATTTCTGGCTTTATTCATGTCTCATTAGCTCCTGGCATGGTAAATTGCCTAGACCAGCAGAAAACACTTGTTCTTTCTCTTTTTTAATGCAAATTTTTGGAAGGAAAATTGTAATGTCAGTGGAAAAAATGGTGCCCAAAGAATAAACCGGACATACCATTTTCAAAAGCATCAGCTATGACAATTAAGAGGATGTGTCCACCATCCCCCTCTCCAAACAGGTTTATCTCCCCATAATTCCCTTTAAGACACAATATCAGCAAGTGTGCAAAAGCATATTCTTGCCATTAGATTCTCCATTTTCCTCTGCTCAGTTAACAAATTAGAAGTAAGGAAGTCACTCTGACCAGGACACGGATGTGAAAACATGTGCTAAGGAATTAATGCTTGGATGATCCCTTTTTCTCATACCATGTCCTAGTGTGAATTTCCAAAGGTTGTTGGATGCTGAAATATGTGGCTAAAAATTCAATTTTTTTTGGAAACCACCCTTCACTTCCAGGCACCAAAATGTGAAGTGAAAGCCAAGTAAATACCCCAGCAATCTCCAGACTTTCTTTTTCCTTGGTAATTCTGAAATTAATGACTCCCAGATTAAAAAGGTGGGGAATAGCAATGTCCTTTCTCCTTACTCAAGGGAGTCAATATGACTGAAGAGAGACATTTTAAAGCTCACAGGGCTTTATTTGCATAACCCATTTGTGATTCCTGCATGATTTACCTCCTACATTCTTAACTGAATTCTCTAGGAAGAACCCCAGTGGAGAAATTTAAGGCTGAAAATAAGCACATGAGACCAGCCTGAAATCCTGGAGCTGGGTAAGTCAAACAGATCGTTAGAGCTTTTGGAACAATCCTGAAAAATGTCATACTCTCTGGAAAACCTCTAGCAGGAACAAGTCATTTGTCTTTGACTTTTCAAAAAGGGACTTCTCTCCGCTACTGCCTTTGAGCTTCCTTCCCACTAATAATTTTCTCCCTAATATTTATATGAAATGCTTTGGTAGACAGTGGTGTTTGCTAAAAACCATGAGTTGAAAAATTGCTTTCATTTATTAAAACTATACCCCACCATTATGAATATCTCTATGATTGTTTCAATACAGATAATTAAAAATACATATTGGAGATTTAAAAACAAAATAAAACAAAATAAGACAGTTTTTTTCCTCTTTTAAATGACATTTTCTTTCTTTTTTTCTTTTTTTCTTTCTTTTTTTTTTTTTTTAATGAAACAGTAATTCATGAAAACTTTTAAACACAGTTGTATCTGAACTGAAATGGTGACAAGGGGACTTTCAGGCTGTGCCCAGAACTGTCTGATTTGAAGGATACGCAGGGAACTAACTTTGATGCTCTGCTATGTGATGTGATGTCTGAATTAAACACATGTAAGAAGGAGAAAATGAAGAATGGTCTAACTATAGCTATTTGTAATGAAAAATAACCCACTATTTACCCTTATACCACAGAAAAAATGAGATGAAGAGCAAATCCAGCAATACTGGTTAAGGTGCTTGCAATTATCCCCTGGAGTTGTCAGTGCTCTGGCATTCAGGACACATTTTTTTCAAATAAGCACATGAAATTCACTGAGTCATGGAATCACAGAATCGTTTGGATTGGGAGGGACCTTAAAGATCACCTCGTTCCAACCCCCTGTCATGGACAGGGACACGTTCCACTATCCCACGTTGCTCCAAGCCCCATCCAACCTGGCCTTGGACACTTCCAGGGATGGGGCAGCCACAGCTTTTCTGGGCAACCTGTGCCAGGGCCTCACCACCCTCACAGTAAAGAATTTCTTCCCAATATTTAATCTAAACCTACTCTCAGTTTAAAGCTGTTCCCTCTTGTCCTATCACTTCATGTCCTTGTAAACAACCTCTTCCCGTCTTTCTTGTAGGTTCCCTTCTGGTACTGAAAGGCCTCAATTATATCACCCTGAAACTTCTCTTTTTCAGACTGAACAATCCCAGTTCTCTTAGACTTTCCTCACAGTAGAGCTGCTCCATCTCTCTGATCATCTTGGTGGTCTTCTCTGGACTTGCTCCAACAGGTCCATGTTTTTCCTGTGCTGGGGACTCCTGAGTTGGATTAAATTGCCTAATGTATATGACTGACTATGTACTACATTTATGTATGGCTTTGATATGTAGTTCTACCTACTGTAATTTCAGTTTCAGAGAGGTAAAGGCACACATTACATTGAAAGACACCTTTCTTGATGCTTCTTGCATCAAAACCAGACTTTCCAGGCTAATCTTGGCCTCACTCCTTTTTGTTGTAACTGTGAGGGTAAAATTGGCTGTGAGAAAGCTGTTTACTCTGACACAATAACTTGGAAAGTTTCATGCCACAGTGCAGCATAAAACAGTAATTAGATGAAGAAAAAATAAGTAACTGGTATTTTTTAAATTATGATGTTCAGTCTTTCAAATAAGCAGCTGCACAGTTCATGACTTTCCTCAGACTCATTAAAGGAAAAACCTTAGCCTTCCTGCCCCTCTCAAACCCCTAAATTCTGCTGGATGACATGCCAAGTTGATTTAAAGTGGTTGCTCAATCAAAAGAGGGTATTGGCTCCAATTTTAAGTGCTTTGCAATGTTACGAAGTGAGTTGCAATCTTCTTTCATGGGCAAAATGAGACTTTCTACCCTTCAATTCAGATTGTTGAGTTTTTATTAATGGTATTATGGAATAATCACTGTTTAGTTTCATTTCTATATTGGCCTGTTTTTTTCCTGTTATTTTTTAACAAGAATCACCTATTACTCCAAACAGAACTCACTCAATGTCCCCAAGAGTTTCTGTCCCATCTTTGTAGCAGTTTAGGTCATCCTGTGTAACTCAGTAATGAGGCTCCCCTAGACCTGTGCAAGGCACAGAGGGCTGAGCCCTCCATTCCTTGGGCACTCAAGATTCCCACTGAAGCACTGAATGTTGGATTCAGCCCTCCACAGCAAACATATGTCAATACACAGATGGTCACACCAGCAGCATTTTCCCACAGACATTTGCTTGATATTTTTTAAGCAAAAAATATCTTCCATTTGTCCTCAGACCTGTTGTTCACCCGAGTATTCCAGGCAATTTAACCTGCAGGCAGATTTTTTTCTTTCCCTGAGAAAGACACAGGGATACAACAGCAAAAAGACCCCCAAAAATAAGCTGGGAAGAAGATTAGCGAGCCAGATGGACAGACGGACTGATAGCTTGATATGCAGAAATAGTTTACTTGGAGCAAGTTCAGAAGGATGTTCAGAGAACACAGATTATAGCTTGTAAAGGGTAAGAGTTCAAAGTGGGAACCTGGTATTCCAAGACAGGCTTGTGTAGGCTGGGAAGCAAATGTATGTGTGACACAAAAAGTTTTATTTCTCAAAAGAAAAAATCCCTTTTCCACCCTGAAAAGTAGGAATTTTAGCTGGAAGGTAAATATAGATGAGATTGAGACACACTGAATAAATGAATTTCAATAGAAGGATCAAATACCCCCTGGAGAGATCTGCCTCCACTGACCATGACAGAAAATCCAGGTGACTAACTGGGATGAAGGACTATCTTTTCCAAGATCCCAGTAAAAGACTACCAAATCAACTGGTCAGGGACAGCTTTAGCAATCTTAAGATCTGTGATTCACCACAGGCTGTAGAGCCCATCTTGAAAGAGAGGGACTTGTGCTGCTGAAGTCTCATGGCAGCAAGAAGGAAAGCACAGGGGCAGAGACGAGAGACAATTTAAATTAAGCAAATTCTCCTGAGAATGGTACCAAGTGGGTCATTTGCCCTGAAGAAACAAAAATAAACAGTGATGATTCTGGTGCACAGAAACTGGAGCATTTCATTAACACCTGGTTGTGGATGAGCCTTTGTCATGATAAATATGCTGTGATAAGATGCAGAGAACTTAAACAGAGCCAGGGCATTATTCATTCATTCAACTTTGAGTTCCAGTGCACAGGCCAGTCCAAAGATCCTGCTTCACATACCATCCTGTAATATATCTCTCTATATATAGAGAGATATATAGAGAGAGAGTAACAGTGAGACCATCCTCTCCCCAAAGATTTAAACATCTAAATAATTTCATTTCTTCTCCATCACCCTTAGGAGGTTCAGAGAAACTGTTGGGCCTCTTTGTCTGACTCAGTTTTATGGGTGTAAATAAGAACTTCCAGAAGATACTGTATTGGTACAATAAATATGAGAGGTCTTTTAGCCAAATCTTTTGGTAGTTTATTCCACTGACTGATCCATCGGGTAATTGATTATAACCTGTCAAAGTTGAAAGGCTTAAAATAATTTATCTCTCCTCAGTACTCTTTTAAACACTGTTATTAAGTACTGAGTAGTTTGAAAAATGATATTTCAGTACCCTCCTGCCACTTCTTTCAGATTTCTGCCAGCATTTTGTGACCATCAAACTTCTCAGTCCTTCCCTCCACTTCCTCTCTGTTTTCTCCTGCCTTTCCACAGGCCTGACTTCCCCAGGACCCCCCACAAGTTTGCACCCTGCTTTGCTCTCCCTATTACATCTCCTATTTGATCTTCATGTTCTCCTCAAACATGCTAATTTTGCATCTAATATAGGCTCTTCCCACTTTGCTGCTGCTTCCATCTTGGCTCCTGAGGGCAGCGGGAATGATATCCACAGTGTCAATGAGCATCTCCCTGCTTCAGTACAGATACTTCCAATTTACAACAGAGGAGGATCCAGCCTTCTGCTGCCAAAAGTACTAATGATTTTTCAGAAATGTGGGTGTCTCTCTCCTTCTCTTTCTCTTTTTTTTTTCCTCTCAGCATGAAAGATCTAATTACAAATTGCTGAAGGCTTGCTCCAAATAAAATTTAAAAAAAAAAAAAGAGGAAAAAAGATACTCTTTTGACTCTTCATTGTCTGTTACCAATTTACTGAAAGGAATTGGATCTATGTTTTCACCCAAATAAATATTTCTTCTCATGAATACTGAGAACAACTATTCAGTGAAATATCTCCATGGAGAGGTTTTACACTTATTTTCACAGCTGCAAGTTTGTTCAGGCTGATGTTACTGGATATCAGTGTTCTGAATGATAGCGGCATAACCATGGTATAATGTGAGCAGAACCATCCATCCTGGCTTTCTGCTGTCTGGAAATATCAATTATCTTACCTCCCAATAGCTTCAATCCAGTGGGTGGGATGTGTGCCATATTTTTTTTTGCTATGATTACATTAAGGATGACAACACGGCAGAGGCTAAAGGCGACATTCCTACTGGTAGACTGAACAGTGTGAGGGCCTTTTCTCTGCCCCTGGGGCCAGCTACAGCAGGGGCTATTTGGATTTCTTCTTGGACTCCTGTCAGGGTGTGCCCCAAGAAAGCCAGTGGATCACAAGACAGGGGTTTATGCTTTGTGATGTTTGGGAAACCCAAAATATTTTGCAAACAATTGCGACAAAGGGACTGTTAGTGCAGAGGGTGTTCAGCAAGAATGAGATCCTCATGGGACTGAGGTGGTGAAGAAGGTACAAGAGCCCTAAAACTGAGCTCTGGCCAGAGGCCTCCAAAACAGCTGTTGCTCCATCCATCACAGAATGGTTGAGATTGAAGGGACCTCTGGAATTCATCTGGTCCATTTTCCCTGCTCAAGCAGCACCACCTAGAGCAGGTCACTCAGAACCATGTCCAGATGGGCTTTGAGTATTTCAAGGGATGGAGATTCCACAGCTTCTCTGCACAACCTGTGCCACAGGTTGACTCCTCCCAGAAGAAAAATAGTTTTCCTGTGTTTTAATTTGTGACTGTTGCCTTTTGTCCTGTCACTGTGTACTAATAAGAGTCTGTCTCCCTTGTCCTCAGCTCTGGAGCTGGAAACAATAAAGATATTCCAGAGGGAGTGGAGGTGATGAGTGCTACTGAAGGGTAGTGTGCATGACTTGGAACCAGGGCTGTGCTAACATGGATACGACCAGGAAAGAAATCCTGTCCCTTTTACCTGAAAATAATATTCACCTCATAATAACTTCTTTCCATAGCTGAACTTTAATTAAACCAGTCCTCTAATGGTGACGGACTCATCAGCCTTCACTGGAACTTCTTCCTCCCCTGGTTAACATCCTCCATTACTCACAGTGCACTTTCTGTAGGTAGTTGGTGGTTACAGAAACAAATAGTTACAGGTAGTTACAGGGACAAGAGTAGAAATCCTACTCATGTCACCAAAAATACTTCCACCCTTTTCCTGTAGGCATGGAATGACTGTTTTCTGTCATTTGAAAGGACTATTTCCCCTTAATTGGCATAGCCACTTTTCCCTTTAGGATCCCAACACAGTAGAGGTGTAGAACTCCACAAATACTTGGTGTATGTGCAAATGACAAAATACAGTAAAGGTGATGCAAAGTGGACTCAGAGAGGAAGTCGGGGAAGGAGGGTGTCTTAGCTGCCCAAATGTATGGGCCTTGAGACATACAGCATACCTGAATCCTTCTGGAAATGTGAGTCAAGACAAGGAGGGATCATATAATCACAGAAAGGTTTGGGTTGAGACCTTAAAGATTATCCAGTTTCAACCCCCTTGCCATGGGCAGGGACACTTTCCACTAGACCAGGTTGCTCAGATCCCCATCCAACCTGGCCTTGAACACTTCCAGGATGGGGCAACCACAGCTTCTCTAGGTGTTTCTGAGGTATTTCTGACAGATGTAGTTGCTCTTGGCTGGGCAGATGCACTGCACACTGAGTGTCCACTTTTAAACTGAACCCTTCCCAAATGTCCCAGCAACAAACATGAGCTGCCAAAATTGTAGAGAAAAAAATTTTGTCTTCTGAAAAGAACATTCTTGAGATTCACACCTCCTTCAGCACCACTCTAGACACCAACACAGCGCTCCAAAACTGGAATGAAACACTACCAGTCACAAATGTTAACAAATTTGTTTATACATTTGGGGTTTATGGTAGGTTTCAGTTGCCTGAATGTGGTCATTAGTGACGTCTGAGACATCCTGAGATATATACACAGTGTGGGCTGGCCTGGCACAGAGTTGACAGGAGATCAGTGTACTTATCAAGCTGCACAGTCCTCCCAAATGACACTGAAGTAAGGAAACTGCAGCGCCCCTGGAAAGAGCAGGGACACAGACAATGATGACATTACATTTGTCTTAGAAAACTCTCTGATCTCTGTGGAACAAGCACCTGGAGACTGTTCACCTCCTGCTATGAAGAGTTTGTCTATGGCTAATCAAACAACCCAGATTATCTATAGAGAAGCCAACAGACTTGCTTAATCCTTAGCAGTGAGCCTGCTCTTTCCAAGCCCTGAACATGTTTCAGTTCAGCTGATCATTGCTCATCCTCTTATGGTTTACAATGCAGGTCATGAACTTGGAGTATAATATTCCAGCACTTACGTTTTTAAAGTGCAATCCATGTAGCATTTTAAGCAGAGAAAATACTCAATTAGAAAGCAGCATGATAGTCCCAGTACAATGTTATGTGACAGGGCAAACAGGAGAAGTAATTGTATTTGTTTAATTTAAGAAATCGAGTGGACAAGGGTATCCAGACCTTTCTCTTACCCTTATTACTTGTTTCAATTTTGTTGCTGGTGTTTTTCCTCCTGTTTAATAGGCAAGGCAGCTGACAACTGAATTAGTACTCTTCCCTTAGTGTGCCACTGGCTCATGACAATAGCCTTAGGGGTAAGATATAGATAACTGAGAAGTTTTCTCACTGTTGTGATGTATTTTTTCATATGGTTAATAAGGCAATTGAAATGACATCCTGTCACAGTGGTAGAATCCCGTGAATTTGTGATGTCCCTTGCGTTGCCACTAGGAGGAGATGCACTGTGTTAATAACCCCCTTGCTTTTTCTTGGAGAACACATTGAAAGGATATGACAGTCTGCAAACTAAAGCGTCCTTTAGTGTTGCTAAGGATTAGCTACTGTTTATTATCACTAATGGGAAAAGGCTTAGGGCTGTATTGTTGTTGCTCCACTGTGGATTTTGTTTCAAAAGCCTCACAAAGAGTGCCCTTATATTCCAATCAGGGAGTTCAGCTAAAGGAACACAAATAAGAGAATCATCAGCAATTAAAAAAGTAAAAAGCTAAATCTGCATAAAAAGATACTTAGTAAATTGCTTATGAGCAATTACATAGTTTTCCTTACTAGAAAGCCTATCAAAGCATGTTTGGTCCAGCTCAGTTCCAAAATGGAACATGTTAAGGTTGCGATGCCAAATCCTGCTATTTCTGCTGTAAATCAGGGTATTTGCTCTGAAGGCCAGATCAGCTGAAGCCTCTTCTGGGTCTATTTGTACTAGGATGCCATGTCCTGCAATGTGTGAAATGCAAAGTGAGGAGCCAGCACTGAGCAACTTGTGAGAGCAGGACTTCAGTCAGCAAAGATCTCCATCAGCATCACCACACACTATTCCAATATGGTAATTGATTATTTCCCAAAGGCCTCTGTACCATCAGCTCTGATTCATATAAAACCAGTGCCTTAGTTCAAGAGTCTATTGGAGCTACAGTGGCCACAGGGAAAGAGGTAATTGGAATGACAGGGACTGCCCTGTTCTCAATGGATGGGCAATTGCCCCATGGCCAGAGAAAAGTGGAGGGTGCATTTATGCACAGGCACATATTGTTCAAGTGGCCCATTTCTCTAGACCTGTTGCTGTACTCGAAGGGCTCCAGCTTGTGTGCTGCAGTTCATTAATATGATCAGTGTCTAAGCACAGGACTTTCAGCTGGAGCTTTCCTTACTGCACACAGACCATTGGAAAGCATGCTTAGCTCGCAGCTCCTGAACTGGTTATTGGAAAACTCCAAGGACACAGATTAAAAAGTAGGATTTTCTCTTTAGCATCAAAATCAAGGCACAGTGTATGTATATGTGTGTATTTCTTTTTTGCTTTACTGGTGTTGAAATTTATCAGAGTTCCAGCATTTCTCCCCAGTTTTGAGGATCACCACATGCTCAGACCTGTCAAATCCCATGCTTTAGGAATGTTCTGTATTTATCCAGTCCTGTATCATTACACCTCAGTTCTCAATCACTTCTTCCAGTGTGTGACCTCCCTGGCTTGTTCCAGGCAGTTGGCACGATTTTTTTAGCCAAGAACCAGTAGACTGTGGTGTATGAGATGGAGACAATGGTGTCAATCAGCCAGAGAATACAACTTAATGCTAAACCTTCACCAAATGACACACCATGGCCCTTTTCCAGAAGGTAGCCGAATGTCCCCATCTATGGGGATTCAATGGCCTTAAAGGTCTTTTCCAACCTAAATGATTCTATTCTATGATCTCATGACCAGATCTTGGTCTGCAAGCTGAGGATTGGGTTAGTAACCAAACATAGTGATGGTCATGTAGGTGTGCTGGACGCTACTCATGGGTGCTTCATGATACTTGAAATGCCACTGTTGACCTTTTACTCCAGAAAGCGATAGGCGACCTGTAACCTTGTGTCACACCTAGTCAGTCTTCTGGATGACCTGGATGTCCGAGAGGGTTGCAAGCAACTCCAGACTCCTCCGCATTAGTGTGAGCCCACTTAGTCTATTTTTTTTTACTTCTTTTACAATTATTTTTGTATTATCAATGCCTGGGCTTTGTGCAAGTTTGTAGCTGAGCAGATTAGAGGTAGGAGCCGAACAACTGCATATTGCTGAAAGAAATAAAACTACACACAATTTCAACCACACTTTCTTAATAGTTTCATTGAAATAGAGCATTAGAAAAGAGCAATCATTAAATGGCTTGACATAGACTTTTTAAGTTAAATGTCTGAATGTTCCATTTCTGAGGGATGATTTATTTCCACATCAACTTACATTTTTGAAGGGAATAATAAAAAAGCAATAAATTAGCCCAAAAACCTCTGCTATTTCAGCTTTTACTGGCAGCAGCCATAACCCTACATGCAGGTGTGCACAATTTAAGAATAAGGGTTCTCTTCATATTTTTCCAACTGCTCAGGTGTTGACAATAACACATCTATGTTTTTTTGCCAGATGGAGGCCCAGCTAAGCTGTGTCTTACATTCTGTATTTGGAAGCAAGGAGTATATAAATAATACATCTGAATAGGCCTGAAGATTTAATGGCATGTAGGAAAAGTGACAGGAGGGATGCAGAGTACTGCAGAGCAAAGAGTAAACTTCCAGTAACTTAAAAGAAATTTGGAGTTAAATAATGACACATGAGGGTGCAGACAGTGATCTGCAATTCTTACTCTTTAAGCAGAACCGAATTCTACGAGGCTACATGGATGGAAATTCAAAAGGCTAATGCTTTGTTCATGCAACTAATGCTGTGGATCTCAGCATGAGAGAACAAAAACAAAGTGTGTTTGTTGGAAGGAAAGTCCTCTGAAGCTGGACTTCATTGTCTGCTGTAAAAAACCCATGTGTAATTAAATTTCAACTTCTGTGTTTTCAATGAAGAAATTGTTCCTGATATCCAATCTAAACATCCTCTAGTGCAACTCAAGGCCATGTTTTCTGTCCCTATTGCTTTTTACTTGGGAGAAGAGACCAATCCCCACCTGGATACATCCTCCTGTTAGGCAGTTGTAGAGAGCAATAAGGTCCCTGCAGACCCTCCTTTTCTCCACACTGAGCCCACACCAGCTGCCTCAGTTGTTCCTCATCAAATTTGTGCTCCGGACCCTTCCCCAGCTCTGCTGCCCTTCTCTGGACTTAACTCCAGCATGTCAATCTTTCTTGCCATATGTGACCCAAAACTGAACTCAGGATTTGAGGTGCCTCACCAGTGCCTGCGCAGGGGGATGGTCACTCCCTTGGTCCTGCTGCCACACTATTGCTGATACAGTCCAGGTGCCACTGGCCTTCTTGGTCACCTGGGCACACCCTGGGTCATGTTCAGCTGCTGCTGACGAGCACCTTCTGGTTCTTCTCCACCAGGCAGCTTTCCTGCCACTCTGCCCCCAGCCTGTAGTTCTGCAGGGTGTTGTTGTGACCCAAGTGGAGGACCCAGAACTTTGCCTTGTTGAACTCCATAAAATTTGCACTTGAAAAATTGAAGCCACAGACAGCACTGATTTTCTGTAGCTGCTTGGAAAGTCATGCTCCTAGGGATCCTGGGGTGTTGGGTCCTGTACCAATCGGAGCCAAAACTGCAGGAAGGATTACAGTCCAAGAACAGTGTAGATTTGTGAGAGCATTATTTGACCTGGCTGTGTGTCAAGCTACACAATTTTGGCAAGAGGTGCTTTTGAGAGTTTGCAGACCCTGACTTGTCTTGCATTGCACCATACCTTTTTTTCATCCCCCACATTATGATTTCAATGGAACAGCTCATGAAAAAAAGTGTTACTGAATAAGAGCAAATAGATCAGACCTGAACTCTTTGAAGGTTTCTAGAGCTTGTGCTATTGACAGTTTCTTTCCTGAATTTACTTTGTTTTTGTGCCTGGTGAGGATCTGACTGCTGTTTTAGAAACTACTAGCATATTCTACAGAGCACTAAATTTTACAGTACCCCTACAGTAAGCTTAATACCTTTTATCTTGAATACTGTAGTCCATGTACCTTTATTTATAATGTATTGTACAGCCTGTGATGCTCACTAGTGCTGTATTTTTACCATTAGCACTCCAGGAAGTGAAAGCACTGTAGCTTACATTAGGACAGGGGCAATTCAAGACAGTCTTACTTGGCAAGGCAGATTTCATTTAAATTAGAGCCTGAAGTGGTCTATAGGATTAAAGTGAACAAACTGTTACTAGGCCAAAATACTAGAAAAAACCCAAATTAGGAAATACAGGCCCATAGAAGGTCATAATTTTACTTTTCAGTTCAGTTTTGAGATGCACAGTGGAGTAAAGGTGGGAGGATACGAAGAGAGAAAAACTAGTGACTGAAAGATAGAAGAGACCTCTCTGCTACCTGATAGTATTTGGAATGGAGAGAAAAACAGGGCAGAGTAGAGAAAGCAAAACTTGAAAAATAAAGTCTTAAAGGTGGGCAAAATAAGGGAATCCATAGCATACAATTTAGGAACATGGCTGTTACTTTATTTAGTTGTGTGTCAGTCTCTGAAGACACCTAGTCCTTCTCTTGAGTTCAAATGGAGGTTGGGGGTCCTGCTGTAGGCGGTTGGGCTCCATTTCTGCTCCAGATGGTGTAAAAGCCTCTAAAAATGAGCAAATGCTCTTGACTCCTAGTGGGGTTGAAGTGAGAAGACCAAGCTGAGTGATGCAAAGTCCCTTGGGGGACAGGAGGAAATATCTACTGAGGCCATAACAGGATGGAGATGGAGGAAAGGAATAAATGCTGAATGTATGTGCCACAGGGAGGATGGAGGCAGCTCCATCATGTGCTGGGACACCCATGGTACATCATGCAAGGCTGCTGGCCCTGAGCATAAGGGGCATGTTGTGCTGGTTTTGGCTGGGGTAGTTAATATTCTTCATAGTAGCTGGTATGGGGCTGTGTTTGGGATTTGTGGTGAAAGTGAAAACAGTGTTAACACCACAAGGATGTTTTCTGTACTGCTTAGCAGGGCTCACACAGGATCAAGTTCTCTCTGCTCCTCAATCCACCCCACCAATGAGGAGGCTGGGGGTGCACAAGAACTTGGGAGGGGACACATCCAGGACAGCTGACACCAACTCACCAAAGGGATGTTCTAGACAGGTGGAGTTGTGGTTGGCAATAAAATCTGCTGGGAGGAAAGAGGAAGACTGAGGGACATTCATTGTTATCATGTATGTCTTCTCACATAGACATTACATGTGATGGAGTCTTACTTCCCAGGACATGGCTGAACACCTGCCTGTCCATGGGAAGTGGGGAACGAATTCCTTGTTTTGCTTCGCTTCCCTGCCCAACTTTTCATTACCTATAAAACTATCTTTATTTCATCCAGTAAGTTTCTTCATTTTTATCCCTCTGATTCTCTCCCTCCACAAACCAGAGGGAAGTGAATGAGCAGTTGTGTGGGTGTAGCTTGTTCCTGGGGCTAAACCGTGACAGGTGCTAAGATCTTGGATTACCCAGGTAGGCAGTGCAATGCAATGCAACCAGAGATTTCCAGCTGGGGCTGAATACTCTGAAGTTGACCAACCATATCTGAGGATTTGTATCTGCACAGAGCTAAGAGAACTTGCATCATCCAAAGGAAGGTCCTGTATACAATGTACTACCAGTTTATTTCTTTTTTTTTTGCATTTAATTTTACATTAGATCCCACACCTTTGGGAGGAGCATTTTTTGTTATCTACAAAAAAGATTACAAGGAATACAGAGGTCCTGATCCCGCTGACAAAGCGTGTGCTGCTGATCAATGACAAACTTGTATTGACTGAAAAACCATCAAGCCCGAAAGATGAAAGCAAACCAACAATGTAGTGATCTTTTTTGTGTTTGCTGGCAATGAACTATGCTACAATAGAAAAATGGGGTTGATTCAGCTTTCCCTTCCCAATGTGTAAATAAGAAGTAATGTCACTGAGTTCAGTGGAGTTTTTGTAAGTAAGTGGAAAATCAGATTCAGAAGCAATATTGAGCCCAACCCCACATCTTGTAGGAGGCTGCATTTCCAGTTCTTTCTCACAGGAGCTCTTTGTTTGTATTTTTCCCCTCTCTGTCTCTCTTTATTTTCCTCTCCTTTGAAGTCTTAAATCCTAGAGGTGACCAACCTTTCATCCATAATCTGCAGCATTCAAATTAAAGGGAATGGTCTATGGATTCTAGGATTTTCTGCACACTGTGGCTAAATCCTAGCTGAGTCCCCTATGAGCTAAGAAAGCCAGGAGAAGAGTGTGAAGTTAAATTGATCTAATCAATGTGCCACATGCAATCATGTTGTGTTCATTACCAGTCAACAAACAAGCTAAAGCTCTGCATATATTTCTCCTCCTCAGTAAACTATAGTTTTATCAAGTGATGGGTCAGCCAAACATGTTCACCAATTTCAGTAATTTCTGTTCTTATTAATCATTGCATAGCCTTGAAATTGCCAAGATTCCATAAATCTTCTTCAAAACTGAACACTTCTAAAATCGTTTTTGTGTTATGTTAGGAATAAATATGATCATTTTTCATAGCAAAGCTGTCTATTGCTTTAAAGAAAATAGATAGACTGTAAATAAGTGCATTTTCCTGCAGTAACATTAAACAAAGAGGTTAAGCTCCCACTGACAGGAAAGATGTATTTGCAAGTGATTAGTTATATTTCTACCATAGCGCTTGTCTGTGTTCTTCTTTTGATGTTTAAACAAAGCTCTTGAACACACTGGGTTGTAGTCTCTGATGTTGATTTATAGGTAGGACTGAATTCCAAACACTGAACTAGTAGGCAGGCATTAATAAAAAGGAGAGACTTTCTTCCTGCTGGTTAATATGTGACTAAGCTCTCCTGTTTTAGGCCTCAATCTGTCAAGAACAGGTGTATAATAGGGGAGTCCTTGAGGCGCAAAGACTGGAGCTATACACAAAGGGTTTTGTTCAGCTGCACTCAGGACAAATGTTGAAACACCAATTTACAAAATTGTTTTGACACAGAATTATTTTATGGCTATTATGACACAGACATAAAATTATTTAGGTTATCCAGGCCCAAGAGGATTGGTAGGAACTCCAGATGGACCAGACTAAATGTAGGTAATTGGGCAACACAATGGCAGATGAAATTCAACACAGACAAGCGGAAGACAAAATGTGTTGGGAGAAGAGTTTAAGTGTTAAAAATCCCATAGACTTCAGGGAGGTCAGATCCTTCAAGAGCTCATAGGAACTGAACAAATTTTACCCTCTCAGTCAAAATATCTGGCTCAGTGTAGATGGCAAATATGTAGAGAATATGGATCAAAATAAATCTGTGATTTATGTTCCATTTCCAGTTACGAACAACCTCTTACATTTCAGAAGAAGCCAAATCATCTACAGCCAAATTATTGTCCCAAAGAAAATTCTTTCACAACAAATATCAGGCTAAAGTTCATAAACACGAGTGTAAACATTGCCTACATATAGGAGAGTGTGCTTCCTGAGCAAGCTAAGGACATAACATCATGAATTCCTTCCAGGTATTGAACTGAGGCTTCTAGATTCCTCCTCCTACTGCTGCAGATACGGACTAAATAATTATTCCAACAGCTTAATCAGAATATGTAGATAAACAGAAGTCAAATTACACTTTAAAAAAATCCAGAAGCCAAGTATATCTGCATTGGTCAGGTGCCACTAAGCCACATCCTCCTAGTGGTAGGAAACTCCACCGTATTTTAAAGCTATATTTGTGTAAACTTCAGCTTCCAGACATTGGATCTTGTTAAGCTCTTGTTAGCAGGGGTGACAAGCTCCCTGCTATCAAACATTTCTAAGTGCCTTACACAGTGATCAACTCACCTCTCCACTTTCTCTTTGATAATCTGAGTTGAGCTCCTTAAGCCTGATGTTGCAGAACTTGTTTTCCAACCCTTGGATCAGTTTTGTGGCATTCCTTTGAACTCTGTGTAGTGTATCCCTATCCTCCTGAAAATTAGCTTTGCCCTCTTAAGGAAAGATGTTTATGGCCACAGCATTCTGCTGTCCAGCTTCAAATTACCTGAACCCCTTTTAGGGATACAAAATTATATCAGATCTCTTTGTGGTCTTTACACTGAATATTTATGTGGTATAATCATGCAAAATATTTACATGTCCATGAGATAACTGAAATAAGAGCACATTTAATACTTTACTCCAGCCTTTAAAGGTTGTACTTGATGATCTCCAAGGTATATTCAAACCTAAATGGTTTTGTGATACTTGACTGTGTACCTGTTTTGTGTCTATTCTAGGGCATGTAACTTCTCTCTAAAGGACAACAACTTCTTAGAACAGCAAAACTTCATCTGATTGATTTTTCTCATTGAGAAAAACCATCTTGAGTGATAGCAGCATGACTAGTTGTCATTCCATTAAACATATGGGATGTGCAATTGAAATTCTCCTGCAGGATTCCAATGCCCTACAGTGCAGCCCAGAAAAGTAATTTATTAACTTCATTATCCACTGGAGCTGATTTGTTAAATTTAGAGGTAAGAGCTGTTATGA
Source organism: Hafferia zeledoni (assembly GCA_035583235.1). Classification (NCBI taxonomy): domain Eukaryota; kingdom Metazoa; phylum Chordata; class Aves; order Passeriformes; family Thamnophilidae; genus Hafferia; species Hafferia zeledoni. The sequence continues at coordinate 112,295,256 of JAWWEV010000115.1, forward strand.
ACCCCATTTGTTGGACTATCAAAACAACATCATGTTCTTAAACCTGTTGTGACTGCATTTGCATAGAGCCCTTAAGGTTTTTAACCTATGCTGGCTTAGGATAATATCCTTTCCACAAATCTTCCTGTAGGTTTCCCAAATAGTTCCATAGGGAATAACATGGGAAAGGGGGTCATATAGAAAGGGGAAAAGAATGTCAAAGTTTATGGGAAAAGATTTAGCTCACCTGATAGTACTGGTTTCAAGAGATCCTTGTGCAGTATTTTTGGTATTCTATGAACTAGAGATTTTGGCCAAATTAAACTCCACAGTATTTCCCCTGGTATTAAATTGTTGGGATTAAAAAAACAAAAACAACAAAACAAGGAGATTCATAAAGGAACTCATGAATTTAATGTGTAGGGAATAAAAATATCCTCCATCTCCCTATGTGACTGACACAAGCCCTTATGTGAAAGTTGCTACAGAACTTCTCACCACTTCTAAAGGGCTTTAAGGATGACCCAACGAGCAAAGTGTGATTTGCAGCAACTCCTGAGAAATTCAGGAGTAGAATGGAGTTGGCATTGTCACTTCTGCTTCTACGACACAAGCACAAACAGCCTGGGTGGGGAATGGATTGTGAGCAGCCCTTAGGAGAAGGACTCAGGGGTTCTGGTTGATGAAAAGTTGGACACAAGCTGCCCATGTGCACCAGCAACCTAGAAATGCCCCTGTGCCCTGGGCTGCATCTCCAGCAGTGTGGACAGCAGGTGAGGGAGACAATTCCTTTCTGCTCCACTCAGGTGAGACCCCATCTGCAGAGCTGCCTCCAGCTTTGGGGTCCTCAACATAAGAAGGAGGTGGAGCTGCTGGAGTGAGTCCAGAGGACACCATGAAGATGCTTCAAGGTCTGGAGCTATTCTGCTGTGGAGACAGGCTGGGAGAGCTGGGGGTGTTCACCTGGAAAAGAGAGAAGGCTTCAAGATCCTCTAGCAACCTTCCGGTACCTAAAGGGCCCCTACAAGAAAGATGGAGAGGGACTTCTGACAAGAGCATGTGAGGCAAGGGGAATGGCTTTAAATTGAAAGACGGTTGATTTAGATTAGATATTAGGAAGAAATTTTTCCCTATAAGGCTGGTTAGACGCTGGTACAGGTTGCTCGGAGAAGCTGTGGCTGCCCCATCCCTGGAGATGTTCAAGGTCAGGTTGGATGGGGCTTGGAGCAACCTGGGATAGTGGGAGGTGTCCCTGCCCATGGCAGCAGGATTGGAACAAGAAGAGCTTAAAGATCCACTCCAACCCAACCCATTCTATGGGTTTATGAACTTCAATCAAAAATGGCATTTGTGAGCTACAGTCAGGGTCTTAAATGGGAATAAAAATGTCTGGAAAAATTAAGGATGTTAAAAGGAAATTCAAAAGAAGTCAACCTAATCTGGGCCAGCCTAACAAAAAAATGAGGTGGACTTTTTAAGTATCTTTCAGCACGAAAAATCATTAAATTACAAATGAAATTGTGGAACTGATTTTAATAACAGCATTAGTCCCTCCCCCATTTTTGTATATAATTGTCAGAGTACTCAACATACAAAAGACACAGATGAATGCAGTTCTTGAGGTCCCTATGTCTTGTGACTGCAATCCCCCCTCACTCTTATTAAAGTAGATGGAAAGGGGACCTGGGACTTCTAAAAAGGAGAAAAGAAATAGAACTGCACGGGGGAAAAAATAATAAGAAGAAGAAATCAGGATGCCTTACTGAACAGCCAGAGTTGTTTTATGTGGAGTTTTCCCCTCCAGCAACCAAATGGAACCCAAACAAGTCTATTTCTCTGAAAACTTGTTCCACCCACCATTCCCCAACTAAAATACATTGTAATAATATCATAAAACAGCCGAGGATGAAGAGTTTATTCTGATGGACTGCTCAACATCCTCAAAGGGCAGAAATTATTATACCTGGGAATCTTACAGTTGAATCATTTTAATGCAAACTCGTGGTTTGCAGGGAATTGAAATGCTTCACCTAAATAATTTATATATGTATCTGTGTATATAAAAAAATGGAAAAATGAAATTTCATAATAACAATAAGTCTGGGGATGTTGTTATCAGGAGATAATCACATCCCACGGGGGTTCTTGCACTCAGCTGCTCCTCCTTTTCCTTCCCTTCCCCAGCCCTTGTCTCGCCCCTGAGGTATGATTTTTCTCATGATAATTCTTATCGTGCCTTCATGGTTAGTAATAATAATTAAAATAAAACACTTTATTCACAACTTCCCTGGGTGCTCGGCATATGATCCAATTCCCCACCCACCCCCAGTTTTTTCTGCCTCCACTATTTGATTAAGTGCCTTGGAAAGAAAGAAAGAAAAAAAAAAAGAATAAAAAAATATCCAATGAGTGGGGCTCTGTTTTCTGACAGAAAATGCAAAAGGCTGTTGTGGCTGTATTGATCGGGCTGGGAGAGCGGCATTGCAAACAAGCAGAGCCCTCCTGAGAAATATACAGTGAAGATCCATACGTTCATTGACATTTTATAGGATGTCTAGACTTGCTAATCCACTGTGAAAAATGCAAGCTTTGTAGTATAAGAGGATGGAGAGGGGGCCGTGTGTCTTGTTTGCAGGAGCAGCCCTGTCATGTACCAAATTACCAACAGTTTAATAAGGAGGGGACACAGGACCAAGGTAAGGCTTCGTTTGAATGACTTGGGCACCCTCTGTATTTCCCAGAATGCAAAGCTGCAATTAGCCTCAAGCCAGAAAAAGGATTTGAAAGGTTGGTTGAGACACTGGCTGGATTTTGTCTTTGTATGGGGAGGAGAAGAGAGCTGTAGCTGAAATTTTATACAGTGTGAAAGTCTCTGTACTAAATGTTCCTTTCCAAAGTCAGACACTTTCCTGCTCCATCTATTCCCCTTTCATAGCAACTTTTTTTCCCCTACAGACTGGTAGAGGATAAAGTAGTAAATATGACAAGTTCTCAGTGCCCAGCCTTCCCTTTCTACCAGCCTCCACAGAGACTTCTGTAGACAAAGATGAAAATGGAGGGAGGGTTGGCAGAAACCACATCTAGAAATGACGGCAGAAAACTTGGCACCCCCGAGATGGGAAGGAGGAAGGCAACTCTAGGTCACCTTTGTGGCTTCTCATATTTACATCATTGCAGAGATGCCTTAGAGAGATTTGAGTCAGGCTCAATTGCTCCAGCATCTCAGTGACCAAAACTGAATTTCTGCTGCCTGGCAGCTTGTCACCCTTGGAAAGAGCCCCCTCCCCTTCCCCCTTTACAACAGCATCTAGTAAAAATGGCTATACAATCTAAAATAAATGTGGACTTTTCTCAAAGGGGGGGGGGGGGGGTGTTGAGTAAAATGAGGGCAAGGGCACAATTCTGCTGTAGTAAAACTAGAGGTCTGTGACATCTGTACAGAAATTAGGTTAAAACTAATAGTTTGCTCTGATTACAAAAATAAGTGCTTTCACTAATACATTGTATTTGTGTGTATACATATATATATATATATATATATATATATATGCATATATACACACACACCCCCAAATATATATATATATGTGTATATATATACAAATGTATATAGTACACATTTACAAAAATAGATAGGTATGTGTGTCTATATATATATTTATAGTATATATATGCTGTCAGTGTTACAGCAACAGCTACAGCCAGAGCAGTGAAGGTGTAGTTAAATCTTTTGTGATTTTTTTACCAGCAAGGAGCAGTGTGACAACACTCAATAAAACTAAGTCAAGTACCCAAAAGTACAATTATGTAGAATCACAGAGTAATAGAATAGTTTGAGTTGGAAGGGACATTTTAAAAACCATGTGGTCCAACCCCCTGACATGGGCTGGGACACTCTCTACTATGCCAGATTGCTCCAAGCCCTGTTCAATCTGGCCTTGGACACTTCCAGGGTTGGGGCAGTCACAGCTTCTCTGGGCAACCTGTGCCAGGGCCTCCCCACCTTCCTTGGGGAAAAATTCTTGTCCAAGAATGATTGTTGTTAAAATTATTATGCCTTAATTCTTAAATGCTTGTACTATCTCTGTCTGTCTTCTGGACAGATGCACTTAAAAGCTCTCTGAAGGACTTTCACTGAGGAAATAAAACTATGCCAGATCCATGTAAGAAAATGCCTTTGGTAAGACTACTGTTAAGCAAGGAGATCCAAACTCCAGTATCCGAGAAAGGATTTCCCTCAACTGTATGGAGCCAGCACTCTATAACAGAGGGCATATATACATATATAGGTATATATATATATATACACACACACACACATATATAACCTGTAAACCAGTGGTATTGTATAATATCAATAGTATTTTATATATTTATATATACATATATAAAATATTACTATCAGACTAGTATTTATACAGCTGACAGAAATGAAAAAACTTCCTTCACTTGGACACTCAAGCCAATATGTTTTGGAGATGGTCCTACAAGATTAGGGCAAGGTTGCAATTATGGTGGAAAAAGACAGGATAAGGTAATGTATTCAAACTCTATTGAAGTGAGAGAGTAGAAAACTCCAGACTTGGGGAGTGGGCTGTACAGAAACCCTATTATAAGATCCAAATAAAATGTCCAGACTTACTGTCAAGACTTGGGATAACAGTTGGACTTCATCTTCTGAGAAGCTACAGAAATCCCATCACCACTTTCCAAGAAATAAGTGTTTTAATACTTTATGGATAATGTGATCTGTTCCAAAGGGAGAATGGGACTCCTGAGATGCCCATCCCATTGCTCCCATAAGGCCATGCAATATTCTTCCAGAACAGAAAGAACTATGTCTCTGGGAAAAAATTTATTTTTTTCTTCTGAATTTTCCAAACCATTACACTGAATTGGAGAGAATTACTTCTAATCAGAACATTTTTTATTAAACAGTATATCTTAGGGGAGAAAGTTTTGTCTGAAATCATGTATCTATCTGTGAGAATAAATGTTTACATCTGCTGTAGTAATTCTCCAGTGGCACTATTTAATATCGTCATTTTTTACTTAACATTAACCTTACTGTCATGGGTTGAGCTGGAAAAACACCAACTGTCCTAGACAGAGCGAAAAGGGAAGAAGGGGAAGAGGGAAAAAGAACTCTAAACCAGTTTATGCTGAAACTAACTACATGTATTTATACAGAAAAGAGAAAATTAAAACTACAATATAGCACACACCAACACAAGTTATGTATAACAAGAAATAACTTCCCACTCCCCAGTTAATACAAAGCTCATTACTCTAGAT
>JAWWEV010000115.1:112300629-112350278 GCA_035583235.1 Hafferia zeledoni
ATGAAATACTTCCTTGGTTACCCAGTCAGGTGAGAGCTGTCTCCCAATCCACATAGATTCTCTGAGCCTGCTAATTTTGAGGCCTAGCTAAAACCACTACATTTACAAAACCTTTGTGGAAAAAAAAAATCACACCCAATTTACTGGTGATCTTTTACAATCAATATTGAATGGATTTTCACCACTTGAATTATCATATAATAGATGACGAATTGGATCTGATGTTAAATTCAGAGGATGAAATAGAAACAAATAAAAACCCCTCTCCCAACCTCTGATTGTGAATAGAAATTGGCAGTAAGCCAAACATTCACATCTAAATTCCTGAGACCTCTTGTGGACCTAAGATTTCCCAAAATTACTGATGAACTCAAAATGTTGGTCTCAAAATGCTCAACGCAAAAAACTGAAGCTGTAATACCTCCCTGAAAATCAGTCTCATTTATGTTGTTTCTAGCAAGTAATTAAAAATATATATAAAAGATGTCAGCAGGAAGTTCAACTAATAATAAATGAGTCTAAAAAGACAGATCTGAATACTTTAAAAAATCAAGATAAAATACTCTAGATAATTCTTTAGTTATGGAACAACCCGTTAGCTATTTCTCAGTTCCACCTGCCTCAAGGAGCAAGTGAAACTAAGAAACCACTTTTTTTTATAATATTTTCTGGAAGCCAAGTAAAGTATTCCAGGAAGTTCAGCTCTGTGAGAAATTTGCAACTGCTTTCCTTTTTGATGTCCCTCCGGTGACAGGAAAGTCATTTGCCCCAGAGTGTGTATATAAATAAGAAAGAATAACTGAAAAAAAAAAAGATAATTTTTTTTCCTTTTACAGTTCCTATGGAAAAGGGCATTAGTCAAAAGAAGTAAAGTATGCTGGATCGTGACTCGTATTCATTACAGCATCCCCAAAGGGAGCTTGAGTTCAAACCCACGTATCTTTAAATTAATAGGTAAGGGATCAATATATTTTTTTCTTTTTCTAGGATTAGTGTCCTGGCTTCTGAGAGAGAAAAAAAAAATCTTGGGTTTCTAAGTAAAAAATCAAATCTGTGACTTGCATATATAGTTAGCCTTGGAAACTGAGTTAAAGCCCTTGTAATACAGCTCTGAGTTACACTGACCTCCACTGAGCTCTTAGCTGAAAAAAGGATCAAATTATGGCAATTCTGTTGTAGATGTACAAAGAAAACAGTGAACTTGACAAAGGATTTTTTTTCATCTAAATGCTGCAGTTAATTTGACTGACTCTTTGTTTTGCTTCAAGGCTCAGGCTTTAGATCATCAATACCACATATATGCTAATTCTCTACAGGGCTAGAGAGTGGAGAAATCAAAATAATTCAGCCACACAACCATTTAGATTGCAAGGAATCTCAGAATATCATTTGGACCAGATTCTTCTTCACAGAAGGAAAATTTCTGAAGTTATATCTGATTGCCAGGTTCCATAATGCCTCACATCCTGGTGAAACTGAAAGGAATAAGCATTTTGCAGACTGGACTGAACTAGAATTTGACAATTCTATTCACACCAAATTACTGAAATAAAAATATGGTTTGCAACAAGTTAGTGTTTTTTCATTACCCTTCTCCCTCCCTTCCTCAAGAGTGTTGGTCACAGGTCAAGATCCTGACATGCAGTGCACTGTATAAAAAGCAAAACAAAAAGTTCACTCCGTTTACACCACAGAACTTCAAATGACATTTCAGACTTCCCAGGTTGCTCACTTCCATCCAGGCGAAAAGAATTAATTACAACAGCAAATCTACTACTATTGCCACTGTACTACAGAGTAGGGTGAATGTCACAGAGCCACAGATTAGTTTGGGTTGGAAGGGACCTTTTAAAGACCATCTAGTTCCAACACCCCTGCCATGGGCAGGGACATCTTCCACTAGTTACCTTCCAGGTTACTCCAAGCCAAGTCCAGCCTGGCCTTGAACACTTCCAGGGATGGGGCAGCCACAGTTTTTCTGGGCAACTTGTGCCAGGGTCTCACCACCCTCACAGCAAAATTTTGGAATTTTATTCTCCTTGAAGCTTTAAGGGCAAAGTCAGGAGAAATAGCACTAAACACTTTAAAAGCAATCTCTGAAATGATAACTCATCAGTGACACCAACAGCAGACAGGACCAAAGATAAATTATATTAAAAGTTCAGGAAAATGTTCAGCCTAACTGGCTCTGCAAATGAGCAATTGAGAGTACACCAAGGGCTTGATGCAACTGACTCTACACTTGGTGTCATTTGAGAAGATCAAGACTAGTTCAAACAAACATGGGGTGACAGCTGTGAAGCAAGACATAGAGGAGTTTTACACTTTTCTGCACAGATGAATGGAAGAGAGGTAGGATATTGTAGGGTATTTAGATTCTTGTTAGAGGGGATGATGTTTCAGGTACTTAACTGAGACTCTACAGCTTCAACTTTGCACTTAAAACTGTGAACTTAGATTCCTATTATCTTGGTTATTCTGGCTCAGCAACATCCTTCTGAGCTACTTATGAGAGAAATTACTATGAATATATAATAGGATGAAGTGTGTTAGCAACAGTGTTTGCCATCTACATAGAAAAAGTAGAGACAGCAAAATTATCTTTTTCTCCCCCTAACAATTTTTTCTAATGGTAATAAAGTGAAAAGGCAATTAATAAGGACTGTAGCCTCAAATGGCTTTTAGACTTTTAGAAAGTCCCATAGATTTTGACACGTTTTAGCATAAGTCTAAGTGCTTTTGAAGCAGAGCCTCTACACCAAAGTCTTACAGGGACAGCATGGCTAAACCAAGAATTTAGCAGAGTTATTTTGATCTGCATCAAATACTTCAACTATAAACATGGCTTCACATTTTTCGTTCAGATGGGAGAAGAGCTGATACTATTTCTCATTTCTTACAAGAGAGTCACACGCTATTTCCCCAGAATCCTGCTTAACACAAGCCTCAGGTGTCTTAATGCTCTCATGCGTGTCAGAGCCAGTCTGTGGAAGTCACTGTGAGCAGAGCACAGCGACTGAGGCTCACCTAACGCAGCAAGATTAGGCAGGGGACACAGAATAACAGTGGAAGTTTGCTGTCAGATGTAGGCCACTTCTCTTGTAGCTGAACTATCTTCTGTGGACTGTAACTCAGGAAGGTTGTGCTTCTGGGTGAAAAAATAATATATAGTACACGGCTGTTGGTTAAATTATTAATTTGTAAACCTTAGAGAGCAGCTAACTTATATAAAAAGTCCAAGCAGATGAAGATATACTGGATCATTATGACAATGAAATTAGTGTAAGGACACAAGAATGAGAAATATATTACAAGGTGTAACATGTGCTTTATTTTTGCTTGATTGCTTAAACGAGGTAGCAGTGGGAGACCACTATCCTGTGACAATGTTCTGCTTCATTGACTTTATAAACCAATATAGAATTACCCCTAACTAATCCAAAGAAAAAATTGCTCTATGGCAACTATATAGATATTGCTCAGGGGAGGGTATGAATTCGTGTGCTTATAGTGTGGTATAACCAGGAAAACACTCCAAAAAATTGCTGCTTGGAATTTATAAATGCTAATACAGGTTTTTCTCATTCAAACATTCCCTGTACCCAAAATCAGTGTGAATGCCACAAAGTTTTTCCCTTTTTATTTTTCTATTTCTTTACATCAGTGTTGCACTCTAAGATCCAGTTCTGGATGAGGACATAGTTATGTAAACCTGTTTGCATCCATGTTGGTACACAGATTCATGCACGTCTGTCTGTCTTCAAAAACCATCCTGGAGCTTGCCCAGGAAAGCAATGCCTGAGACCTGATTTGCACTTGGGAGTCTGAGCAGAGGTTGGGAGGAGTTGAGCCAAAGCCCCCTCTGGCAGGCAGTCTGAGGATAGTTCAAAGCACCTGGAAATTAAGACAGAGTGTCTTCTAGTAAACTGAAACTTCCAGAGCTTGCTCTCTGGCCACGTTTAATAACATTTCTTGTCTTTCACAATTGACTGCTCTCATCCTTCTGCCTCTCTGGAATAGTGTGGAGACCAACCACAGTATTTGAAAGGAGTGAGTGTACCCTGTCCCATCCCAAAAGATGCCAGGGATTACTCTGATAATTTATTTCTATAAACAGTTAATTTTTGGCATCTGAGTCCATTTTCATGCCACTAACTTGTCAGCAAAGGAATGACCAGCAGGTATTAGCCCCAAGACTAATTCAATGTGATGAGAATGGTGTGAAGAGTTCCTTCCTGTGCTACTCAGAACACACACTCCAGGAGATTCAGTGTGGAAAAGGGTTTGCCCAGGCTTCCTTTGAAAAATCCCCTTTTAAAATATATGGAAAGTGGGAGGTGAAGAAGACAAGATAAAACTGGAGAAAATATTGACCGTTTTTCAGAATAAAGTCTCTTAAGTTAAAGGACCATCAGATTAAAAGGGCATTTTAAAGACAGAAAAGCAAATAAGGTTGCATGGTATAAAAATGCTTTGATTGAGAGGTTGTAGGTGTATGTCTTTAAAATATAGTATTTCACATTACTATTAAGAAATCACATACTCATTATCTTGTCTTGAGACCAACAGGATCTCAGACAGGCCTGTGTTCCTCGTCTGATTTCTTCTGGAAGCTTTCTATACCCAATAATGTTTTTTTTTGTCCAAGAGATATGGGTTATTTCATGGCTGAATGAAAAGAGAAGGCAATAAGGAAAATTTCTTTTGCACTAAATCAGCTTTTATTTTCAAGGCAAGAAGCTTTTTGGAAATGAGATTTGACCTTAGGCTTTGATCCTTCAAAAAAAGTGCATATAGAAGCTTAAGTATTTGCTCATACACATCCTGTGAATACAATAGGATTTTTCACATGATGAGAAATACAGAAGAGTGTGAAAGATTTACTTTTGACTTCAATGGAAATAGACCATGGAAAAATGTATTTAAAATTCATGCAGCAAATTAAATACTTAGTATTTGTGATGCAGGAAACTTTATTTGCTCATTCTTTATGCAACCTGATATTTTATTTGTATTTTTAATATCCGTAGAACAGTAAGAGATCATATAATCTTAGAATCATAGACTATTCTGAGTTGAAAGCGACACCACGCAATCATTGAGTCCAATTCTTGGTCCTGCACCCCAAAAGTCACACCTTGTGCCTGAGAGCATTGTCCAAATGCTTCTGGAGCTCAGACAGACCTGGTGCTGTGACCATTTCCCCGTGGAGACTGTTCTAGTGCTCAAATACACTTTGGGTGAAAAATCTTTTCCTGCTATCCAACCTCAACCTCTGTTGACTCAGTTTCATGTCATTCCCTTGATGCTCACTAGTGTGTTAAAGTTTAGAAGTCATTCCTCTTGTTTGCTCCTTGTGTAATTAGCAGAAGAGAGAGTACATTCCTCGTGGTCCCTCTAATGCATGTGATGTGTTGAACTTTATATGTAGACTTTGGTCATCAAATGTATCATCAACATGATGAGATGTAATTGCCTGAAGTGCTGTTAGTTGTGAGATATCAATTTTCTCAGGATCCTGGAACTGTTTGGGTTGGAAGGAACCTTAAAGATCACCCAGTTCCAGCCCCCCACTACAGGCAGGGCCAGCTTCCGCTAGACTACATTCCTCAAAGCCCTGTCCAATCTGGCCTTGAACACTTCCAGGGATTGGGCAGCCACAGTTTCTCCAGATGACCTACCCTCCCAGGTCACAAGAATTTATAAACAATTTTGCCTAGGATTTTCTTCTCTTTCTCCTGTCTCTGATGGATCAGTACAGGGCTGGACTGATTCTCTGTTTCATGTCTTTCACATACAGAGCCCTGGAGGTAACTCTGTGATGGAGCACACACTTGAGAGACACCTAGTTACATACACTTCAAATAAATCATCACAGGAATTAAGATAAGTTTCTCTTCATTGATTATTCTTAGAAACTAAAAAAAAAAAAAAAAAAAAAAAAGAAGAAAATATAGCACTGCAGATTTAAGTTATGCTAGAATAGAATACCAAAATCCATATTTTCTTTTAAAGCGTTCCGACAAGGCAAAATAGGAGGAGAAGGATGTGCTCGTCTGCACATCAACGTGAAAGTATGAACATAGACATAGAGGAAGGTTTTTGGTTCCTATTCAAGAAATGAGTGTGCCTGAATATGCAAATGTAGCCTTGCTGCTTTGGTGTTTACACCTGATTCTAATGTATACAAACACATAACAGACAGGCCATTACATATTTTTGCATATATATGTATTTATGCATGTGCACACAGACACACAGGAGTGTGCTTGACAGATCTAAGGAAAAGTAAGACTTCATATCCTTGACTCTTCCATTGTTGTTCCCTCTGTTGATGCCAGATTTCCTTTTGCTGTTTCAGGTCTTTTTTCAGTAGTAAACATGTTGCTACACTGATAAAACTGGAAAAAACCCAAATTTTGCTTGTCCTTTTTACACCTCATCCACCATTAGGGTTCCTTATTTACAGGAGTTATAAACCAATTAACTGCATTTTCCTGTGCTCTTTGGAGGACAGGTGAACTAAACAAGGCTGAGTTTAATCTAAAAGTCATCCAATGGATATGTCTGAGATAGATTTATTTCTCCACTCCTCATGTAATATTGAAAAACAAAAAAAGCCTGGAGAATGATGCTAGGATCTTTCCTGATTCTTGTAGCTTGGCTGTCTGGGGCAAACTTTACCTGCATTTGAGAAAGCCAGATCTGGAGATATTATTTGGTTCAGCAAAAACTCTTCACCCTACAGTTACAGACAAACTTGTAGAACCTCAAAGATTGTGGGGTTTTTTTACCAGCATCAGTCAAAACAATGCATGAGATGGTGACCTGAACAAGTGATTCAGCCAGACAGTACAAGGCATCTCTTAAGTTCAAGTGAGGCATCAAGATTTGAGACCTAAGGTGGCATTTTCCCTGAGCTGAGTGCATTTCTGACGGTTTCTTCTGCAAACCTGAAAGAGTTGATCTGGTTGTCTTGGCCATGTCAGGTAGGAGACAGAAAAATTCCCTCTGAAGCTGAACTTCTCAACACATGGATGTAGCTAAAGTTAGTGACCTGGGGAGCTTGCATAAGGGCAAAGTGATTTGGTGAATTCAAGTAAAGGATTAACAGACATGGAGAACATGTAGATTTATTGAGATTAAAATGATTTTTAGCCAGACTGAATTGTATAAACAATCCTTGACCAACAAAAGAGCCCAAAAGAGGAGATGGAGGTGCTGTGTGCCTAGTGTCACATCATCAGAATAATAATATCTCACTGCAGAATACTGTGAAAAAGCCCTTTTCTAGGGCTATACCATACAGTTTTATTTAATTTTTCTCAGAGGTATTAAAAAGCATTGCAAATATGATGAGATCCACTGCAACATCAATGCACTGGCAGGATTACCATTATGAAAACACTCCCCACTGATTGTTTACTTCTATTTGTCTTTCCAGGAGGCTCAGCTTCCAAAAGCTTGGACTGTACACACACACCCAGACACACACACTCATATAGTTGTAATATGTACACATACATATAAGAGAAAGATGATACTTTCACACTTTCCATTTACAGGTCCAAAAAAAAGATATCAAAGGAATATTCTGACATTTCTGGTCACAATCCCAAACTATGCTCATAAAACAGTGTTAACTGCGGTATTCTGGCTTAATTTCAAGTTATATTCAGCTTACCTAGAAAGGTACTTTTAGGTGAAAAGGTTATTCTTCATTCCCTCTCCAGAGACCCAAGGCACATGCTGAAGACAGAATGGTTGCAGTGCTCTACATCAGAAGTGGCTGCATTTCAGAGGTGAGGGAATAATCCCATTCGTTCAACTGCCAGTAGATGCACACACATGGGGGAATCAAACTTTAAAATTGCAGGCTGGAAAATGCTTTGAGACTTTCCAGAGTAGAAAGACAGATTTTAAAATAAAAAGCAAGGAAGGCAAGGAAATAGGGAAAAATGAGGAATTGATAAAAAGGGAATAAAGATAGAAAAGAACAGAGGAAAAAAAAGAAGTAGGAATTCAGAGTATAAGAATGATTTGAGAATTTTCTAGCTGAGTTCCTGGGAAAAAACGAAATGTAGAGAAGGTTCTACTGAAGTCTACAAAATTGTGCCCAGTTACTGGTGGCTCGAAGTGGTCTCATGATACTGGCAAAACCAAAGCAATTTAGTTATAATGGAATAAGCCTTCTCCATGTTAGAGATGTGATTATTCCTTCTGCTACTTTCCTGAATATTACAGCTTATGGCAGAGGCAGCAGACCTGGGGCAAAGCAAAAGCTTGGCTCTTACTCTTGCCGCTTTACAGATAGGGAAATGAAGCCAAAGTGGGTACAGATTTAACCATAGATTTTGGCTAAACTAAGAGCCAAGCAGACTTCTTGTTTCCTTGCCCTCAGCAAAAATGATTGATAGCTGAACAAAAGCTGCTGCACCAAGTTCCAGATGCATTGAGGATGTTCTTTCAGCACAGGGGCATTCATAAGCCCAAGTGGTTTTGACAGAACAGATAAAATTGATTTAACTTAAGAAAGCCACATTTATTTTTATTTTAGCCAGACACCCTTCAAACACTAAATATACAATGCAGAGGTACAGTGATCTTGAGCCAAAGCAGACTGTATTCTCTTAAGAGACCTGACTGGTCTTTCAAATGTACAAAGTGCATTATCTATCTGTTTAGGAGGCTGACATGCTTTATTAGAGTCAGATCAGCTACATGATGGTGTGAGCCAGACAGAATTGTTCCTCCCTGTGCATTGAACTGTCAGTATCTACCAGACCTCTGCAATATAAATTCATGTATAAGCAGTGTCTAGAAATGCTCCAGAAGTCCATGTACTCAGAACTCACCTATGAGGAGGAAGCATCATCAAGAAGAGGTATGTGTTTGAGACTGAGGACACATCTCCACACTGCAAAGGGGATGAAATACTTTTAATTGTGTGTTTTAATTGGTCTTTTTGCTTATTGAAGGCATGATTATTGGAGGACATGGGCAATTTCCCTGGCAGTATGTGTTCGTACAGTCCCTGACACCAGGGTGTCCTGGCCCTCAGTGCCCGAGTGCACAGAACCTTCATGAAAACAAAATTAAGTCCACCCATTGCTCATTCAATCAAAATATGTGTGGGGTGATTTCTCCCCAGCAATACATAGCAAGAATTAATTTTAGAACAGCTGAGATTTAGGGGAGAGTTTATAACCTCCCATTGTTCTAAAGCCACAGCCTTCCCACCGTCCTGTCCCGTTTTTCCCTCTTTTTCCCTTCACCACCGCTGGGCGAAAGGTGCCCATGTGCTCAGCCCCGGGCTGGGAGGCGGCCGCGCGGGGAGCAGCGCCGGTGCCCCGTCTCCTCATTGTCATTCTGCCCGTGTCCCCCCGTTCCCTCTCCTCTCCAAAGGTCAGCCCGAGGTCTGCGCTGGAGCGTTAATGGGCGAGCAGCGCTCGCCAGCAACTCCTGCCACTGCATAGGCACTTAGTCCCCGCACATCAAGGCACACACGCGCTCTCCATGCTCCCTCGCCCTCCCTCCTTCTCTCTCTGCCTTGCAAATGACTCTGAGGAGCAGAGGCTGGTGGATGATTTAGATCAGGGAGGTGGAAAGAAGGCGCGGGGGGGGGGAAGCACTAAATTTTTTTCCCGTATTTTTTTTTTTTTTTTTTTTTTTTTGAACTGGGCTCCCAGAGAGCACTCAGGGCTGCCACGCAGTGCACGACGCCTACCTGCTCAACTGCAGGGAAACAAGCTTCTGAAGGCTTTAATGGGATTTTGCCCGAGGCTGTTTTATTAAGATGTCGGCTTTTTCTGCTGCCTCTGCAGCTGACACCATTCACTGTCAGCTGCCCCCCTTCCCCAGTCCCCCTCCTCCCGTCCCCCCCAACAATGCACCAAATTACTCGCTTCATTTAGTGCTCATGGCTCAGCACAGGCAAATAAGAGGAAAGACTTCGACTTGACCAGATGAGTCTCAGCGAGGGGAGGTGAAAAGACACTGCTGCTTAACTGGGGAGGTTTCAAGCAGAAAAGGGAAAAGATCAATACCACTGGGGCTCACTCCCACTCTATTAGAAAGAATCATATTTCATATTAACATAGCCAATTTAGAAGCCACATTTACATTCCTAATTTGCATCCTGGCTTTAAAAGCGCATTTGTAATGCATTGTATAATTATTGATGCCTTATATGTGAATATACCACACAGTGACAGGTTGGGAAGGGTAAGAAATGCTGTCTGGTTTCAATAAACAAACTAGTTACAAGTTTTAGTGAATGTTAGTCAGTAAAAAACTGACTTTTCTTTTTTTGCTTTTCTATCTCAGATTAAAAAAAAAAAAAAAAAGAGTGGAACCGGACAGCTAATTAGAGGTTGTGTATTTCAGTAGCAAGAGTAAATGAGATACGGCAAGGCAGTGGAAATTGTACTGTGTAATGCCCCTTTCTCCCTTGTTGTGCCTGAGTGGTAGTGGCAGAGCGAAGGATGGTTCTCTATCTAGAACAGAGCAGACTGAGGAAATCTTGTCTGGAAGGCAAGGCACGCTTTGCAAGTGTCGGAAAACATTATGTCTGGTATTTCTTATTAACTTCTCCAGGTTTCCATGTAAGCTTAAGGTGAGCTGAGAGCAGGAGTGGAGCAGACAGGAAAAGTAACAATCGGTGAGTATCAGTGTACATGTCCTCACCTATCTCTTAGCAGGTTATTTTTTTGACTCAAGTAGGCTGAGATTATGACTATCATGGAATAAAATTATCTCAGCTGCATAAAGAAAACTCAAAGATTTCCTAAAGCTGAGGATAAGACACACCTAGACTGAGGACTCAGGATTCTGGGATTGCTGCCTCTGCTGAGGGCATGGCTGAGAGGAAAAGTCTGGGCAATTCAAGCTGTTGGACTTTTAGAAGAAAAAGATACAAGGCATAGAAACCCTCAAGAGACTCCTGTGTTTAACCCTCTCATGAGTGAGTTCCACTTTTTGCCTCTAGTCTTAACAATAAATAAAGCACCTCAATGAATTTCCTTGGCTTTCATAGGAGTTTTGTCCATCTGAGAGAAAAACTTCTCACCAGAATATGTTGAATGAACCTTCACAAGTTTGCCTGATGGCAATATTTGGAAAGTCCTGGGTTACTATTCAAGGCTTTTAAATTGGAAACTGGGAACAGAATGATGGTGATTTACCACAGCTAAACTCAACCCCATTTTTTATAGGTTTTGAATTTTGCAGTTTGTGTTATCTTTTACTTCTCCTTTTCTTTTCTCTGTTCTATCAGAGCAAATGCTTTCTGATTTGAGATATTTGGGGTTTTCTCCTCAGCCTGTCTGAAAAATGTTTTGCTGCTTAGCACAGGACATCAGTAACATTTGTAGTTTAACATATTTTGGATAATGGTATTGTCTGCATAGACAGTTTGAAATGCACTTTGTTCATATGACACATAAAAGATCAAATTCAATCAGTACTGGTGGAAAAAGAAAGTAAAGGCTATTAAAAAAAATAGCCAAATATTAAAATATCATTTCAGAAGCTAGAGAAGAAATATAAGAAAAATGGTCCTTCTATTCTGCCATTGCAACTCCTAAATCTACTCTCCATTCAAAACTATTTTTTGTTTTATCAATTCAATATATCTCTGTGCAGCTTGAGAAGACTGCCAGGGGCTGTCAACATGTATCTACTGTATCTTCCTCATGTAACATCAACCAAAACTGTGAGTAGGTCAGAAAACCTGTCTCACTTTCATGAAAAAAACTTGGATTTTAGTCACACTGGATGTGCTCAGACACTCGCTGCAGTACAGGGATATTACTCTAATTCCCAATGTCCTGTGTCTCTCTTAGATGCTGAAAGCTGATGGAAAGGAGACAGTGCTGGTCATGTTCATGGCCAGCCTTCTAAGTGAGGACACTGTTCCCTCTGACCTGCAACATCAACTAATTTTCTATTTGTTGTTATATATAAGGAAAATTATCCACAGGTCCAAAACTTGGTCATCTTCTGAACACTTTCCAAACAAAAAGGAGATGTAGTCCATGAGCTGTATTTCAGAAGCTTCCTAGAAAGCAAAAGTAGGGGATGGGTCCTCCAGCTTCCTAGTGATTCCCAGCAGAATACTGTCATGTTGTGCTACACCTCTTCTATTTCACAGTTGTATCTAAGAAAAGGTGGGCATAAGTAGCTAGACTGCACTGCAGAAGAAAAATAACATAGAAAAGCATTCTAAAAATATGACAAATTACACCCTGAAGAGGGATTGAGTATAGGCATTGATGGCTTGAGGGTTTTCTAAACTGTCTCTCCTATAAAAGAGAGGAATTGGCTTTTTCGGTTTGCTATTCATCTTGTCCTAAAGTAGACCTCTAAAATACATCAAATGAATCCTGTCTTAAAAGAACTTATTCTTTTTCCCTTTATAAAGGAAAAAACTTTATAAAAACGCAGTTTGCTTAAAAGTCACCAATTATCATATAGGTGTCTAATGTAAGATCACTTTATTCCTGCTCATGTCAGCAGGTTGGAACTAGATGATATTTAAGGTCTCTTCCAAACCAAACCATTCCATGATTCTAGGAATTCTAGCTTTAGGGTTTAGGAGATGTCAGGCTGATAGGAAGAGATACCAGCTAAGTGGTCGTAGCTGGAAGGGATTTGTTGCTTTCCCCTTCCTAATACAGCCCTGTCCCTCAAACTGAGTTGGAATTGAAAGCAGCCAGGCTTTTCTGAATGGCTTTGGAATGTCACCACCTGAATCAGTGACATCAATTTCAGTTACCTCCTCCCTACACTAAGTCGTACCTTCTTACATGCCCTGAAGTTCAAATTTTCCCACACAATCCTTTAAATGCAGGTTACTTTCAAAAGAATCTAATGTCACTGGACTCACAGTGGCCACTGATTAATGATAACAACGGGAATACGATCAGGGCTCAAAACAAAGGAGGGGAAAAAACCCCACTTCTGTGGAGAATGCATGATGCATCTTTTGTTTTTAACTTCTGCCACTATTTTGCTCTGCTGCCTCTCAGTGAATACTGTATATATGCATGTGCCTGTGTTACACAGAACAATTAGGAAGTCGTTGGAGGTGGTTGAGGAATCCAATGTGAAATGTGCATTCATGCAATTTTGTTTTGTTTTCTTTTCAGAAGACATCAGTGAAACCAAATTTTTATCAAGTATATTGAGTGTTAAAAGAACAACAAAAATCCTAATTTCCCATAAGCTCACACGTATGTAATACAAAGGGTTACTCATGCAATATTCTAAACCTGCCACATAGCAGATCATCCTTGCAACACTGGTCTGGATGAAGGAATGGAAGGAGTTCAGCAACTTCAGTTTTAAGCACGTACTTTACATTAATCACCAAAGACCCTCATGTAATTAACGCGGAGAGTTCAGAACTCCAGGCAACTCCAGCTTTCAGGTTTCTCAGAAGAGATGAGTTCTCTTCTGGAAATATTAATCTTTCTACTCTGATGAGATGTAGCTTAGATAAATAACAGAGACCACGTGTCTAATCATTAGATGACTAGCTTTCCAAAATGAGAGATGTCAGCAAGGATTCAGGTTTGCAAAAAGGTTGTTATTCCAATTACCTGGCTGTCAGGCACACACCTGTCCTTTCCCAAGGCAGAAGTGTTGACTATGTAGAGAATTTGGACACTTTAGGAAGATGGGTTATGACTGTAATACCCAGTACGAGTGTAAGTCTGACTGCTCTGGGAATTAGAAAAATAATAATAATGTTTGTATGAGGCTGAGACTCTCTCAGTGAGTTTCTTTGGGGTTTTTTTGTACCTTATTAAGAACAAGATTGCAACATACATTCTGAAAAATGCCTTCTCTGCACTAGAGCAATGAGGATACGACAAAATCATTCTGCTATAAACTTTGTGCATTGCTGAGAAATCATATACTCCAGAGGAATATATGTATATATGTTTCCTCTCCATTTAAAATGTAGGTAGAAGTAAATGTAGATACATGCATATACAGACACAACTATGTGTATTATTCCCATATACACATGTAGTTTTTTAGTGTCTTTTACAGTTAGAGAATAAGTTTGCCTTCAGGTATTTCAATTTAATGATATGAAGAACCTCAGCTACGCTATAACTGTTGAGCTGAATTTTGTTTTGCATTTTGATTATAAATTAGAAGAATGGTACATTAACTCTGTTTTGAGGATAAGATTAAAAAAAAGCTCTGTTTATTAAGCTGCTGCTGTGGTGATATTTGCAGCATACATTACATTTATAATTGACTTATTAAAACTTATACACTGCAAATTATAGTGATAGCACCCACAGGCTAAAAAATCATCAAAATATATAATGGTAATTTAAGAAGGTTTGTATCCACAAATGGGATTTTTTATCTGGTGTTCTCTTGTTCTAATGCTTTGCTCACAGCTTTTGCAATATTCAAATATGTAGCTGGAATGCTGCAGAGACATATTGAAAGGGAAGCATGATGGAAAGAGACTCAGAAGAAGTATTGGGTGATAAGACATTAAATAAGAGCCAACGTGTAACAACGTAAGACAGTATTCAGGTAGGTTTTACTTCAAGCTTAAAGGAAAGATAGGGGAGTCAAGTGGGTCAACTTTTACTCTAGGCTATGGATAATGTAGACTAATCCCTCTCACCTTGTCTTCATAAAAATGTATCGCTATCTCCCTATCTACATTATTGGAACAGTGGAGATTAACACTGCAAAGATTGCAACAAATTCAGAAATAAGGGTGATAAAAAGAGCTGACCTCCTAATGAGATCTAATGAACTTCTAATGACTACCATAAAATTTTTTATCCTCCTACATATGAGCTCCCACAAAAGAGCAAACAACGACTGTGGTGATAAGCCCCAATTTATGCAAGCTTCAACTTGAATTCCTTGGAATGTGTTTAGGGGCAAATCAATGACATGGACTTTTTCAGGCTTGGTGACA
Organism: Hafferia zeledoni; assembly: GCA_035583235.1. Lineage (NCBI taxonomy): Eukaryota > Metazoa > Chordata > Aves > Passeriformes > Thamnophilidae > Hafferia > Hafferia zeledoni. Next base: position 112,315,589 of record JAWWEV010000115.1, read on the forward strand.
CTGCACAGAGGTGGTTGGTAGATCAGACATGGGGCTGAGGAAGTACCAGGCAAACAGGACAAGGGGAAAGAGTGCAAAGCTGTAAGTGACAGTCTCTATCAGGTTATGGTATAACCCAACTGCATAACTCATGGCTGTAGGACTTCGGCCATTATGGCATTTCTGATTCTGCAATGGCTCTTTTCCTTCTGCTTGTCCGCACAAGTAAGTAGCCAAAGATTTGTTGACCTGGAGATACTGGCTCTTATCTCCAGGAAATCAGGACAGGAGGTTTAAATTTAGATCTTGTTTGCAGAAACCATTGACAGGAATGAAAAAAATGAGGCATAAAATGGCTAATGTTCAGAGAGATCTTAAACAATTGGAGGACTTTATTTCCCTACTTGCAGGTGATTTATTTTCCTAATAATAGGAATATAATGCACACAATACAGCCTTACACAATCAGCAGGAAGAAGGATCTAAGTGAGAACCAAATTCTTCTGGAGAGGTAGCCAAAGGTCAGGAAGGACACCTTAACATGCTCTTAAGGGAAATAAATCTTTATTGTCTGTGTTAATGTGGTCTCCATTGACTGCAAAGGGAACTTACTCACCTAGTTTGAATACAGAGACATGTATTGCTCCTCTGTAGACACTGAAATGTAGCTTCCTCAATATGGAGTCATGTGCCACTTTTTCAGGGTAAGCATTTAATTCTTAGTTGCTAAAACTTGGATGAGATGCATTGTGTGCTACAGACCATGTCTAGAATCACAAAACTCAGAGGCACGTCAGGAATTCAACTGATTCCCACTTTTGTGACACTGCTACAAATCTGCTAATTCTGTGTTGTCTTTTCTCCTCAAGACCAACTCTCCATGTGTTCTCAAAGGAAACAGCAGCATCGTGGATGATGTGTCTCTATGAATCCCAATTGGAGGCCAGAGTGGACCATTGGTGGCAGTCAATATAGCCAAGGCTGAGGTGTTGTTTCAGGGAGTCCTTGCATCTCCTCTTTGGGGCTCCTCTCTTGTGGCAGCCGGTGGCAAGTTCACCATAGAGCACAATCTTTGGGAGGTGGTGATCCTCCATCCTGGAAATGTGCCCTGCCCAGCATAGCTGCATTCTCATCAGCATGGCCTCGATACCAGTGACCCCTGCCTGTTCAAGAACAGACACGTTGGTCACGTAATCAGACCACTGGATGTTTAGGATTGAATGGAGGCAGCACTGATGGAAATGCAGAATCAGTCTCGAGGAGAAAAGACAACATAGAAAGAACCATTCCTCGCCAATATTGCCTAAGGAGACTTTCTGCTGTGCCTTTTGAGACCAGGCTTGCCTATCCAACATCAACCTTTTTAGCCACCAGTATGCTGGCAGCAAGTGTGGGGAGTGCCCTTCCCAAATCTTCATTCATGAAGCCTAGCCATGATGATGATGATGTCTATAATTTTACTGGGAAAAAAACCCCAAACAAATCTGCTCACCTCTCTTGGAGTAGTTCAAGCACTGGGATTTAAAATACATATTGTGCTGGCATGCAAAAGCAGGTGCATTTATACTGAGGTTTTAGAAGCCAAGATACCTTGTCATGAAACTGCACATTCTTGGGTGTCTCATTTCCCCTTTCCATTTTGAAAACTTCTCTTTTTGCTTCCTTAACTCAGCAAATAATCAGACAGAAATAGTGGGAAAGTTTAAGTAAGTTCCTTCCACTGTAGGTTTTTCTGCAAGATCTACCACCAAAATGTGTCATGTTCTGAAATTTGACAGAGATGTGACAAGGCTTAGGTATTCTGGGCTGCTCAGAGCCAAGAACATATTCTGAAATTATGTGACATTCACCTCTCTGAGGTGTTTACTGAAATGTCACTGAAAGCGGCAAGTCAAGTTACAAAATGCTGATAGATATGGATCAAATCCATAAGTAAATACCTTTTAGTTCTGTTGAAGAATGTTTAATATTGCACTCCATATCTCACTGCAACATTGTCTTAACACAATTTAAGTGAAGACTGGCTGAGGCTTTGCATCCATGAAATAACATTTATGGAAATACTAATGGTCATTGTAGCAAAATGTATGAATCACAGCGCTCTGAGAGCCTGAAGCCACAGCTGAATATGTTTGCTAGGATGGAACATGTTTTCCCAGTGGTCACTTTGAGGTTTTTCTTGTGCTGCATTGCAGCAAGAGAACAAGTTCAATCAGGCACCTCCTGCAGGTGATCATGGGTAAACAGCCCATACAAAAGCAGGTGAAGCTAAAAAGTACAAGTAAAATCCTGGCTACAAGATATATACCAAGATGATTTCACTTGGTAGTTAGTAAATGTGTGGGTAATTAAATTAGATCGGGGCAGGTCAAGTCCAGACTGTCTCAGCAGTGCATGTAGAATCAATACTAAGCATTGTTGGGAACTGTTAACGTAGGAAGGTTCAGTACCAGTCTTGGCACAATCCTACTCTGCAGAATGGGGCTGTATTTTTCACCTGCAGGAGATCTCATGGGTTTGAGTTCATTAAGTTATTTACATCAGGGTGGTGAACACTGAACTTTTGAATTTCCAGAACAATGAGTTGCTCAGAGCCTTTCCATTTGGTGGTTTGTTTGTTTGTTGGTTTTTTTTTTCATACCTATTGGGCCTATTCTTTGAGCCTGAGCAGACTGAGAGGGAGAAGCTTCTGTCATGGAGCCCTGTCCTGGTGTAAAAAGTCATAAACTCATTATCATATCATATCATAATATCATATCATATTAACAGGGGAGTCTTCTCTGACATGTGTTAAGAAAAAGGTGATTCTGTAGTAAATAGAAAAACTCAACTACTATTTGTAAATGTGGTGACATGTAAAATTGATTATATTTCAGTATGTCCCACTGATATTTATATTTATTACCTAACAAAAAAGGTTGGTGTATTAGGGTTTCTTTAACTTTAAATGGCAGCTCTTTTGCCAGTGGATTTGTGTTAGACCACACAAATGCAGCTGAGTTAGTCATAAGTAATTTGTGTATCCCAGTCTTGGAGGAATGAGGGAGGAAAAGCATGAAAACTTTCATGATTTTGAATACTGCCTAATTTCTATCTTTTCCAATGTCAATTATATCTGAGACAGAGTATTCCATGCATATGAAATGTTAATCTTGACTAATTTAAGTGGATGGCTGTGAATGATTTTCTCTTTTAATTTGTTTATTAAAAAATTACCACAGGGAAAAATAAGTTTAAAAAAGAACCACAAATAAAGAAAACATAAAAATATTTGCAATTTCATTTGTTCCTGGTGGGATCTTTGTTTTGGACAGGTCTGGACGCTGTAAATGAGAAGAAAAAAATATTTTAAAAATTGACATCCAAAAGACATCAAATGATTTTTAATTGAGATTGGAAGCATTCCAAGTCTGACTTTCAAAAAAGGCTTTGATTTACAGTAGTTCATGTTGGGCTCATGTAGTGTCTGCCAAAAATCCAAAGTAGATCAGAGCTTTTTTTGAAATAAACACAAGCCTAATCTGATGTAGGTATTTCAAAACTCCCTCTGCTTTAGTTGTAACATCATCTGTTACTGAATGATTCATAAATCATCCCTCTACAAGCACATTTCTATGCGACAGAGAGTGATATATTTTAAGATGGGATACAAAGACATGTTTAAATTCCACACTACAATTGATCGAGACATTCCACTGTTTTTAAAAGTATTTTGAATTGGAAAAAACTCTGTTTACATGTATATTAGGCAAAACCAGCAGCTGGAGTACAAGGGTATAATGCAGTGTTACTTCTTTGCTTTTCCAATGAGTAGAAAACAGACAAAAGGACAGAACTGTTAATAAACATTTTATTCTGCTTGATTTTCAATTGTACAGGAATTCAGTTCCTTTCTAAAAGAAGAAACAAAACTGTCTAATTTTGATGTTTTTAAGAAAATGCTTGTTTATGACTGGGATTTGTTTATAACAAAAGAGTTTATTTGAAGTGATCATTTCATGTTGGTGGGCAGGATTTATGTCATCTTAGTTTACGTATCTAAAAGCAACACATTTCTCATTTACATTAGGGTAGATTCCTTCTGGAGTTGATCCTTAGATACTGTTAATCTCACAGAGGGCATCTCTTCCCACCCTGACACTGGGAAGAGTATTTATTCTATGGAAATACCTTTTTGGGACAACTTTTGCCATCCCAGAGGCAAATGTTCACCTTTTAAGTTGCAAGTCTGATCCAAAGGACAGAACAGGGGATACCTTGAAATGGGGTGAGGCCAGTGAGTGCTGTCCATTTGAGCACTAGGCCAGGGATCCTGTAAGAAATGTGGAGAGGAACTGCTTCCAAGAGCAAGTTTAGATTGGATATTAAAAGAAATTCTTCCCTGTGAGGTTGCTGAGGCTCTGATACGGGTTGCCCAGAGAAGTTATGGCTGCCTCATCCCTGGAAGTGTTCAAGGCCAGATTGGACAGGGATTGGAGCAACCTGGTCTAGTGGAAGGTGTCCCTTCCCATGGATGATCTCTAATGTCCCTTCCAACCCAAACTATTCCATGATTATGACTGGAATAATTACTACTGAAAATCCAGAAAGGATCAGTATAATTTTCTCTTATCACCTCATCCTACCTACACTTGTAAAACCAAATCCCATTGATTTTCAAACTTTAGGACTAAACTTCTAATTCCTAACGTCATTATCACAGCAGTAAATGTTTAGCTGTTTTGGACATATTCCCTGAGAAAAAAATGTTATGGTGTAAAAATTTTGGCAGAAGAATAAAGGTAGACAGACAACAAGGCATTTTACAAGCACAAGTGATCCTTCTGAAATTACAGGAAAAGCAGAGCAGAGAAAGTTACCAGATTCTTATTGTTTCATGAAAATATTTTAAATTTCAGCTTAGATGTTTCAATTCTACAGACTGCATCTTTTCTTTCATTAGACAAACTTTTCTATTCTTTGCACAAAACCAAACTGTCTGAATTCAGATATTATACCTAAATGAATATGGTCACTTTTTTAATCTGTCACATCAGAAGAAACAATCAATTCACTCCATTGTTTGATGGTGAGGACATCATATGCAATTATCAAAAAATATTACATAAATCAAATTTACAGTGCTGTGAAATTAATCTGTGGTGTGTACTGGGCTCCATGAATCCACATTAACAACACTGGTCTTTGTCATGGAAATCCTGAGTGATGACCTACTCTGACTCTATGAAATGATACCATTGTAGATTAGCAATTAGGGAGTGGAAGAATGAGTTCTGAAACCTCTCCATAGCAGGTTGTTAAAATTAGAACCTCACCTCACTCTTTGCATGTCAATGTTTAGCTGTTTGTTTTCCTTTTTTGCCTCTACTTTCAATAAAATAATTCTTTTAACAAGCATGTGTTGGGCAGTTAGACTGAAATATCAGGTGTCTTTTGACTGGAAAGAGTTAATCAACCGTCCACAAAGAGCAAGGTGATTCCAATAATCAAATATTGAGCTCCTTTGCATTAGATTGGATGAAGTGGCAGGGATGCTAAGTTTTATTTTAAAATGTTAATCTAATAAAATGATGCAGTTTATTTTATATCTTCAGGGAGAGGTGCTGATACTATCTCAACTTTAGATGCATCCTCAATTGCCTGTACAGATCAGCCTTACATTTTATCAGGGTGATGTTACTGGATATGGCAATTTATAATTGGAAATGGCAGCCTGGAGATTTTCTAAAAGCTATGGCTTTTTTCTGAATACTGTGGAATTTCATTAATTATTATTATTTTGACTATGAAAAGAGGATTTGCCCAAGGGCAGTTTTGAGGCTCCTTAAAGATTATTTTCCTCCATGGAAGGTTGCCAAGATTTCAAATTTCTCTGTCAAGACACTCAGCTTTTTTGGTGGGAGGTGGCTGCAGTTAGCATAAGCATTTCCAGGCTTGGGAAGGAGACCTCAAGCATTTCTCATTCTCTTTGAGGCTGTTTTACCTCCCTGGTGTGGGGGCAGCTGTCACAAATTGTAGCCCACCAAACGTTGCTCACCAAGGCTGCTGCTGCCTTTTGCCTTTGTACAGCATGGGGAGGGAACTGGCAGTCCCATTCCTTAGACAAAGTATATCCGCCTCACAGCAGGGTGAGTCTAAGCAAAGTGGGATTATTTGTGACCTGTAATATACCAGAGAATATCTTTCCTTCTTCAGAAAGCCCTTTCGACAACACAGCCTAAGAAACAACTGGAAAAGGGAACATTACATATGAATACTGAAATCTGAAGCTGGGAATCACACACTTCTAGAATCAAAGAATGGTTGAGGTTGGATCAACTTGTTTAAACCTAGAGCCAGTTGCATGGGATCATGTCCAGTTGGCTTCTGAATGTTTTGAATATTGAAAAATCCACAATGTAAACCATCTTATAAAAAAATGAACATTTAAGTAAGGAAAGTACTGGAAAATAGCTCTATTTTCTTAGGTTTTGGAAGAAAAAGGGTAAAGAAAGAACAGGTGTAATCTTCTGCAATGAGGCCAAATGAAATGAAAAGCTGAAGTGCAACATTTTATCAAAACCTGAAAATTATTGTAAAACTTTTGGAAGATAGAACTCTCCATTAGCTTTTCCTTTTTCCCACCAAAGAGATCCTTGTGGAGTAACTCTCTTCTTTTATCTTCTTCCCATTTGACAAATGCAGAGCAAACAGGATCATGGTCCTTTCATACTCTGAGCTCTTCAAACGATTCCCAGTTGAACAAAACCGAAAGAAGTTCAGACCCACCAAAGGGCTCTGAGCGACTCATCTGTCTAGAGCAGGCAAGTCCTTGTCATGAGTCACTTCTCTTTTAATGCAAGTTTAAAAGTAATTAAATATAGGTGAGGATACAGCATTTTAAAGCTCCCTCCACTGCAGTAGTTAGACAAAACCAACATCAGCTTTAATTCTGGAGCCTCAAGGTTTAGGAATAGAGGTAAAGTACTGTGTCTAGCCATGATGGGAGGTTTTCACCTTCATATCAGTGCCTGCTGGAGATGAGACATCCATGGGCATTGCTCCAGAAGGAATGTTGTAGTCAGTGCTCCACACTGATCAGCTGCAAAGCAAATCAGTTGGAGGTTGGACTCGATCTTGGAGGTCCTTTCCAACCTCAATGATTTCAGGATTCCATGAAATGAGACAAAGCCTTGTCTCCAACTCCTCAGCACTATCATAAAGGGCTGATAAGGACAGAAAAAACTCTTAGAGCCTTAAGAAGTGAAAAGATGGAAAGAGAGGGATTACCAAAATAATTAGAAAATTTTTCATCTGCCCATTTATCTTTCCTCTGAAGCTCACTTGCCATTTTGTTTTAGAGCTGTGGGAGAAAATTGATTTTTTTTTATTCCAGGGAAGAAAGGGTAGAAGCAGGGTTACGATATCCAAGGAAAATATGTAAAAGTTTTTAAACTATGAAAGAGGGATATTGGAAAGGGACTCTTTTAGTCAAAATTTCCAATATACAAGTTAACATCCTTGTTTATCTGGGTTTTTCAGGTCAGGATATAGACTTTGGACTCCCAATTTTTGTGCATCAACAGATATTTTTTTCTGGATCCATAAAGAGATCCAAGATTGCAATACCCACAAAGTAGAGGTCAGATTATGGATGCCTCTCCATTCACATGTCCTTACAATAATTCCATGTCTGGAGTACTTAGGAAGGGCATCAAGGGATGAACGTGGCATTTTAAAGGAATTCATGTTTTTCAGCATATTTACTTACTCAATTCTTTATTTATAACCAGTGAGAAAATCTGTACCCCAAAGGGAGAATCTGCTCGCATCTCATTCTTTATTTTTTCCTATTTCCTCTTTGCTTTTTCTCCTCTAATTTTCCTCTTTTCTGACTGTGTTTTCTCTAGTCTTCCACCTGTCTTTCTCTCCCTGCAGCAACTCCTACCTCACAGACTCACACTGGTCTCTCTACTGAACTGATCAGCAGCAGAGGAGATTTAGGGTATATGCAGAAACTTGAACGCTTCTTCTGAATATCTTTTTCTTTTGGGTTTGCTTGATTTCACAGTGAAAAAAAACCTGGGAAATGTGTCACAGAATAAAGTACTCATAGCTGCTAATATTTTTATTGCAGAAAAAAATGAGGCTAAATACAAGGGCCTACATTCCATACTAAGGCATTAATTATGCTACATAAAGACAAAGTCCCCTGTGATTAGGACCAACAGACAGTACAAGACTGTATCTCCAGCAGTAATTAACATCTGGGCAATTATCTGATTCCAAATACAGCTGTCACCCTCTGACTCTATTCATGATACTCAGCTTTCTTACCCTCCAAAAGAGGCTGGTCATGTGCACACCTGGGAAGCTCCTGGATTGAGGTGCATCCAAGATAGAATAAATCACAGAATCACAGAACAGTTCAAGTTGGAAAGGACCTTAAAGCTTATCTCGTTCCAATCCCCTGCCATGGGCAGGGACACCTCACATAGAACAGGTTACTCAGAGCCCCATCCAACCTGGATTTAATTCACTGTTTCTGTGGTGGTACAAGGCTGTATTTGTAATTCCAGTCATTTGTGCCCAGCTTTTAACACAGTTGTATCTTAGATGAAGAAGTACTTTGGTGGATTTGACACTTGGACTCTTTATATTTCAGTGTCTTCAGTTTTCTCCATTTTTGAGACATCTTACAGACCAGGTGAGCCAAAGGGGCACAAATGAGGAAAAGCTCCTGTGCGATTGTTCCCTGGAAAAACTATTGAAGTGGCATTTGAGCTATGACTAATTTATTTAGTATTCAGGATTTAGTGAATTCTTTTGTCACATCACCCATCATAAATAAAAGGAAAAAAATAGAAACCTGTTTGATGCCTCAGGCATGTTTTAGTTCGTTGTTCAGGTCAGTTCATTTCAATGCTTAATTTTTAATGGTTCATTTAACATAACTGTTTAGACTTGAAAATATTTTCACATAAAACTTGGGGGTTTGGGGTCAGTTACTGTCACCTCAAAACATTTTAAGTCTCAGATGACAGGTTCAGCATCAGTTGGAAAAGGTGGTCTTGTTGCTTGGGCACTTGAATGGGACTCAGCAGACTTGAACTGAATTTCAATCTCTGCTACCGACTTGTTGTGTGACCTTGGGTAAAACATTTATGTTGCATCTCCAAAGATTTTTGAGTACAAATAGTTCTGTTCACACAGCCACTTGCATAGTTTTCATGTTTGCCACTCAGTAGCCTTTGTGTGGAAGAGGGAATCTACTACCTGGAGGAAAATGAAACCCAACAGTGAGGTATCCAAAATCATGCACTGTTAGTGAGTATAGGAGCTTCTTCTTAAAAATTATTGTCTGATGTGCAACATATTTTTAAACCAAAAAACACTGTTATGATGCAGGATCTATCCCTCACCTCTAAACCAAAAACCATAAACAAGTCTTTCAGTGCTGATGTGCAATTTCTAATTTTTCTCTAACTTTTGCTATAATTTATTTTGCTCCTTGCAGAAACAAAGCTGCAAGAAAGCAAGCAAGCATGAGCTGCAGGTTTTCAAGCCCTCCAATAAGCCTCCCTCTATTTTTTTATTCATTCCTGCTGGGTCTAGAATTGTAGAATCACAGAATGGTTTGGGTTGGAAGGGACCTTAAAGTTCATCTAATTCTGATGCTCTGCCATGGGCAGGGGCATCTTCCACTAGACTAGGTTGCCCCAAGCCCCATCCAACCTGGCCTTGAACACTTCCAGGGATGGGACAGCCACAGCTTCTCTGGGCAACCTGGGCCAGGGCCTCAGCACCCTCACAGGGAAGAATTTCTTCTAATATCTAATTTAAACCTTCCCTCTTTCAGTTTGAAGCCATTACCCCATGTCCTGTCTCTCTAGGCTCTCATATTAAGGCCTTCTCCATCCTGTGGGCTCCTTCCAGGTACTGGAAGGCCACAATTAGGTCACTCCAAAGTCTTCTCTCAAGGCTAAACAATACCAATTCTCCCAGATTTTCCTCATTGGAAAGAGGAAAAAAAATGGAAGAGGAAAAAAATGGAAGAGCTGCTCAATTCCTCTGATCACCTTTGGGGCCTCCTCTGGACTCGCTGCAACCATTTCATGTCCTTCCTGTGCTGGAGACCCCAGAGTCGGAGGCAGCACTCAAGGTGGGATATATATTGTGTATATGCTTAGTATATACTATGACTTTCTTTCTCCTCAAATAGCTGTTCTACAGAGATAATTCCCATTGGTAATTTCATATCTAAGACTACTTTTTCCCTAATTTTGCCCAAGGTCATTACAAATTTATTGATTGAATGTTTCTTTCATATAATAAACTATTAATCATTGCATTGAACTCCAGGGCATATAATGTTGCTTACAGTGTATCTGCAGATAAGTGAAGCAAACAATGTATTAAAACTAGTGTTACATTGACTGAAAAGAGGATAATTTATCAATGGATGATTATATTTCTTTTGTCAATTTTTCTCTGCTCCTCAGACCAAAAGCAGAGGCCTGTCTTTGAATATGGACAAATATTTATGGCTTATTCTAAAATCAGATTAGCATCCAAACCCATACCTGGAGGGAGAAAATCCTTCCCAGTTTTACACTTACAGTGGCAGCTGTGGCCTACACTCACCTTTAAAGCAGCTGACCTGGATCCTGACATCGTCATACTTAAAGATTTTAATATATTTCCTCAAAATTTCAGAGCTCCTTACATTCAGATTTTTATGTTTCTTCTGCCTGTCCTAGTGAATGTCTACCATTAAAAAAATAAAAAATAAATATTGAGGTTCTTCATGCAAAGTCTATATGTCTAGGAACAGTTACCCTAATAAAACCACTCCCAGGTATTGGGATCATTACATTGCTGTGAAATGATGGAATAATTAATAAAACTATGATGAAATTCTGCAACTGGAGTAGATGGATAATTAGAAGTGAAGTTGGTTTTCTTTCCTCTCAGAAAGGAACAGTTTTACCTGTTTGCCTTTGGTTTTGCTGTTTGTGAAAATGGTACATCACTATTTTGTATGGGAATTGCAAGGCCAGGGAAAACCTTGGCTTAGCAGCAAGAATTTCAGGCTTCACTCCTGAGATCTGAGTTCTTCTTGTTTCTAATTCCACCACCTACATGAAAATAGCCTTTATTAACCCTCCCACATTTCTTTTCCCTGTAAACTTTCCTTATCTTATCCATGTAGGATGTGTATTTTTCAGGGCGGGGCTTTGCTTTCATGCTGTATTTGTTCAAGACCTAACAAAGGGAGACTTCTGTTACACAACTACTGCTATTCCCAGTGTTTGCAAAGTGCTTTAAAACCCTCTGAGGAGACGTGATCAATGTGCTACAAAGCATTAGCACTGTAGAGGGATCCATACTTTGCTATATACAAATAGGCTGATTTCCCTGCCTTTAAAGGGACTCAGGAATATAGAGTCAGGAATAAAATACTTCACACAAAGCTATTCATTGATGAAGTGAGACAGCTCCTGTCACCTCTCAAATTTTAAACTCTAGATTTAAGAATAAATGCAAAAAAGCCTTGATTTGAGGAATTTTTTTTTAGAAATCCACAACGTTTATCATAAGGATTTGCTTCCCCAAACAGTCTTCTCTGGGTTTAGTACTGGGCTTTAGTAATGTCAGAGTAAGCAGATGGCACTTTCAGACACAATCTCAGCCCGCCCTTTGCCACAGCATCCCTCTGCCTGTTAACTTCCTTCCAAAAGTGAGTCCAGGCGCCCTCCCATCCTAAGGAATCTGGGCTGATGACACAGGAGCCGGCAGTCGGCAAATCATCTGACAGAGGATGGTGGCGTTTCAGCATCAAGGCTTCCCACAGGAGACACTACACCTTCAAGGGGGAGAGGCAGGAGGGGAGGGGGGGTGGCAAGGGAAGGAGGACGCATGAGTAGTGATAAGGCACCCGGAATGTCACTTACAGTCGGTTGGCCACAGTTGTCAGGGTTCACTTCCATTAAGCTTTGTGTCAGTTCAGAAACTTTACACATGAGGCTGTGTGAAGCGTTCTGCCACTGCTGACTGCCCGGGGCTAGCCCACAGTACCTATCTTGTCACTGGTTTCCCAGAAAACCTCTCTGAGAATTAGTTGCATATGTTGGCCAAGCAAGGTTTTGTCTCTTATTCATTAGCTCAGGACTGGATTTTTTAAAAAATTATTATTATTAGGCTTGTAACTTTTTTTTTTCCTACAAGAGGTAGGTCTTGGTTTGGGAGTTTAAGGAAGAGTTGGTTGATATAAAGTACTGCAAAGCTTAACTGAACATTTAGTATGAGAAAAAAGAGGGTTGATGGTAAGAGATGATTTCTCTCATCACAAAGAAAAGTCTCCACTATACACTTTCAGCTAAGGCTGTGAAAAAAAGACATCAAAATTGGCTGGAACAATGTGATGGGATCTGTTCTGAGACTGTTTTTCATCCATCTTAAAAAATTAGAAATTATTATTAAGAATAACTTCAGTAAATTTAGGTTGCACTCAAAAGAGAAGGGTATATTTCTGTACAAATATTTCATAGCAAGTTTGGAGAAGTCTCACAATCTCTAGACCTTGTTCTTGTGGGGGACCACACCTTCCTAGCTTCTTCTGGAAATACGATATAGCAGAGAGAAAAAAATCTAGGTTTGAGTGCGTGGAGGAGAACTCCCTGACACAGCTGGTGAGAGAGTCAGCTTGGGAAGGTGCCTACTGGACTTGCTGTTTGTGCACAGGAAAGGACTGGGGGTGATGTGATGGTCATAGGCTGTTTGGGGCACAGTGATCATGAAATGAGAGAGTTTTTGATTCTTGGGGAAGGAAGGGGAGGAGTCAGCAGCACTTCTACCTTCGACTTCCAGAAGGCAGATTTTGGCTGGTCTAGTTAATGATTGAGGGAGTCCCTTGGGAGGCACTCCTGAAGGGCAAAAGAGCCCAGAAAGGCTGGACACTCTTCAAGGAGGACATCTTAAAGTTGCAGGAGCAGGCTGCCCCCATGTGCTGAAACACAAGTTGTCAGGGAAGCAGACTGACCTGTCTGAACAGAGAGCTTTGGCTGGAACTCGGAGAGAAAAAGCTTAGGGATGGAAACTAATTTTTTAAAAAAATCTATATATTGTTGCAGCATTTGATCAGTCCAAACCAATTACACAATGGCTATATGTGGACCAAAGTTTGGAAATTTTTCTCTAGGAAACTTCAAGGTTGATTCTGCCTTATCTCTCATTTCCTTCCTAGTATTAGTTAGAAAGGAATGTAATTTTATTATAAATGACTTGTTGCCACATCGTGATTGAGGGATAATGATTTCTACAGCTTCTTCTACACCCTGTCCAAATACTAAGAAACTATCCCTGCTGTGAAATGTATGCTCAGACTCTGCAGAAACAGAGCCTGGAGATGCCAAACTGAACTTTGTGGAATGTCCAACCATCAAGACCTGTGCTCACACTACACACCACTATCTCCCTCCTGTTTTTGCTTTTCTCAGGCCTCAGCTAATGCAAAGGCTGTGAAACAGGAGGAAAGCAGAAATATAGGTCTCCATTTAGAGGGTAAACCTGGGACTGAGAAGGGCTGTATTTAAGTTCAAGAGCTGTCCCAGATAAGTTCACATGTGCATAATAAAGAAGGTATTTATCTCGCAGTGGAGCACAGGAATTTAAGTAAATGCCTGAGCTCTTACAGAAAAGAGGTCTGGCACTGGCTCCCTCCATGCCTTTAAATATGTCTCTGTTCTATAGTTCTTCATTTTTCTTGGCTGATAGTAACCAGTTAACATTTATGGATCAAGCTGAAAACAACTTTTCCTGTGATTATAAACCTTAGGGTGCAAACTTTGTCTCCATCTCTGATCTCTGTCTCACAGTTCTCCAGTCAGACTGCTTATGTTTAACAAGTGAGTAATGAGGCTGGCAAAAACAAAGTTAAATTTTTTTTTTTTTTTTTTTTTGTAATATCACAATTTCATAAGCCAATTTCCTGCTCCAAGGAATCGCTTCTGTTGCACTTCTCAGAAAAGCAAACTTTTTTATTTTATTTTACATTGCTCTTTTAGGTTTCATGTCCCAAGCCTTTTTATTTTTCCTTCCTCAGGCTTTGTTTTTGAGTTTAAAAAAAAAAAAAGAAGAAGAAAAAGGGCACAAAAAGAAAAAAAGGGCAGAGAAGAAAAGGGAGAAAATGAAAGCTGAAAATTTGCCTGCCAAATGTTTTCAAAACATAGCATTTATACACTGAACATAGCTTTCCTTCTCCTTCAAGTCCTAACCCAGCCTCTTTAAACTTCCAGGTGGTATAATGGCTCCAAAGCCAACACTGTTATTGGGTTCGTTTAGCACTGAGAGTGGACACCATTGTGGGGACATGGATGAAAGTGTCTGGTGGGAACATGGCTCTCCTATGGATGTTACTGCTTTCTGGAGTGGACAGTGAGGAGGAGACCCAACAAGGCTCTGATAAAGGGCTATCTCCCTGCCTCCTCTCCCTCCTGGTCCCTTTCCCACTCACTAAAGCACTGAAGCAACCACAATGAGGGCAGTACCTTTGTAACTGGACTGTGGTTCAGGCTTGTGGTGTTGCTTTCTTCATGCAAACAGCATCCCTTGTTTGTACAATGAATAATGGAGTGGGTGTCTGGGAGGGGTGTTCCTGTGACCTCGTGGTCTTGAAAATTGTGGTTATACCAGTAAATAAAATGAGGTAGGCACTTCTCCCTTGGGTCCTGCTGGGAGGGGTTGGTTCACAGCCCTGCATACAGCCAAACTCAGCCTCCAAAATAGGTCAGTTGCCTCCAGCCTGCCTTTTGGGAACAGTCCCTGTTCTCTGCTCACCCTGGCCTGTGCCCTGGCCATGCTGATACACCGCAGGCTGGATCATCAGGCACGAAACCTGTGCCCTCACCTGGTTTATACAATAAATCATGACCTGAGTGTCTACTGAAGATTGTCTCAGCAGTGAAGGGGGAGAATAGATAACTCCAACTTGAATTTCACTCCTCCTGTTTTTAGATTTAGGATGGGAATGTGTGAGGCAAAATATCCTGATCCTCATCTGCCAGGACCTTATTGCTAGGCTTTGTGTCCAGAACAGGCATCTCCTTCCACTCTGCAATCAGTGGGAAAAAACAGGGGGAAAATTTAAATTAATCAATCTTAAGACGAAAAATTGGGTTATATTGGTTTTGTGGACTGAGTTACTTTCTGAAAGTTTCTCTTCCTATTAAAGAGGGAAATTCTAAGTCCTCTTGTTTTGAATAAATGAAATTAGTAAGATGGAACCAACCTGTTACCAACACATTAACATCATTGTTAAAAAATCTGGACTCTTCAGCAATGAGCCAGGACTTCTAAAAAATGGATGTCATAAGTTGACACCCACCATGTGATATCTAGGCTCTCTGCAGTCAACAGTGAGAAAAAAGGCACTCCTGGGATATGTTTAACACCCTGCAGAAGATATTTGGGACCTGTCAGATGAGTTATCCTCTAGAAATAATTGTGGTTTGTGTGTTTGTTTGTTTGTTTGTAATTAATGTTCACTGAGTGAGTGAATCTCCTCTTCTTAAATATAAGGTTTTATCTTTTAGATGGCTAATATTGGGTGAAATGGATCATGTCCAGAAATTCTGACCTATTCCAAGAAGATGACTATAGCATCCCAAATAATTTGTAATCAGGGAGATGAAGTTGTGGCTGCCCCATCCCTGGAAATGTTCAAAGACAGGGTGGACATGATTTGGAGCAAAGTGGGCTAGTAGAAGATGTTCCTTCCTTTGTCAGGGAGTAGAACTAGATGATCTTTAAGGTCCTTTCCAACCCAAAACCTTCTATTATTCCATAATTTGTGTACAAACTGCACAGAATTTGTATACATTCAGAACAAAAAAGAGTTCTCTGACTTATTTGATTGAAAAGATTAAACACTTTCAAATATCTCACACTGTTTTGAACTACAAATCCTGGGGAATGGCTGAACTTTACAGAAGACCATGAATCAGTATGTGAGTAAATCTGTTATTCTCAACTTTCCTCTGGGATTGTGCCATTGCATGTCTGAAAAAAAAGATCACTCCTTTTGAGGAAAGTGTCAAGCTGCACTGCAATTTTCTGACATGAAAAAATTCCAGGGAAAACCAGCCTTAAATAGGGAATAAACCCAGGTGGGTTTGTGTTTCCTTATGTTTCAACTACATACTTTGATGGAAGAATGGAAATGTGCGGGCAAAGTTTTGTTGTCAGAGAAAGAGAGATCCATTATGGAAAAAAAAGTCCAGGCCTGGAGTTTATCAATATTGTAGTGGCTGAGCAGGATGTGAGAGGTACAGATCCATCTCTGAACCACAGCATGGAAGTGTGAGATTGTAAAAATTGGTGAAACAATTCAAGGAGGACCCTTTTATTTCTTTGTTGTCCACTGAGGAGCTAAAGAGGTTTCTTGTTCTGTGCCCTTAGTCCAGGTCAAATATGTGTGTCCAGACATTGTTAGTTATTGCTAAAACACATTCATTTCTAGAAACCAACAACTTTCATTGGTACATTCCTCTTCATTATGGTGGAAGAAAGAAAAACCCTTTCAAAAGTGGCTCTAAACCCAGCCTACATGTATTTGGGTTCATGTGAGCAGAAAGGAATTGCTAGTAGGGCCTCTATGTCTTAAGCCAGCTGGGACAGAAGGTTTTTGGAGATATCCCAAAGGGTCTTAGTAAGATGAGTGTTTCAGTCTCCAAAACCATTTTTGCAGTATCATCACTTACTTGTTGCTAGGGAAGTGTGATACTTTATCCAGCATGTTCAAATCTTAAACCAACCAACCAACCAACCAACCAACCAAGAGAACTAAACCCCACTGCTGCCTTATTCAAGGTTACAGGAGAGACTAATACTGTTCATTATTGTCTTTCTCTGAAAATCAAGGCTCATGAGTGTTCTGTTACATGCATTGAGAGCATCTGGGAAATACCAGAACTATCCTACTCCTTTGGAGAGGAAAACAGCAAAGAATGTAGTTTTGAGCTACTTTTTTGTCAGTAATTAGGTAAAAGTTAAACTGGAGCAGTTCTTCTTAGGAAGAATGGGGCATTATTAATCTTTTGCTTTACACAGTGTGTGTGACTGCTTGTTTTTGGGTGGATTTTTTTTAATAGTCATATAAGAATAAGTAATCATTGTATTGGGGGGGTTATGGTTTATGATATCAAAATGTGAGAAAGGTATCAGAATGTTGTGGCAGGGTCATTGTAGCCTTCTGTGTTAAATCAGAAGAGAACAATAAAAATACTAAAAGTAATGGGTAGGTTTTGAAAGTGCCAAGAGAAACTTAACTGACTCACTTTCACAGCTTTAGTGGGAATTGGAAACCTAATTGTGATTTTTGCCTTAAAATCTTTTCCCCATTACAACTGAAGAGATATTCACTGAAAATAAGATTAAGGGCTGGTGGGCATCTGTATTATTTTTTCATGTGCTGTGTCTATCTCTTATGGTTTTCATATGCCATGAATATTGTCTTTTGACAAAAATATTATTTCTGTGTTCTTAGTGGAAAATCTGTGCTTAGATCATACAGAAGAAGCTTGTTTTTTAAGCATAAACACAGATTTATGCTTGGATAAAAGCTGTTGCAATTAAGCAGACTGTGTTTCTCCCTTATTTGGGACTGTGAGTGTTAGTATAAGCATTCAGGTGATTTTTTAGGGGGAAAAAAATGAAGACATCTGATTTATGGATTCTTTCCTGGCTTAGCCACATGACACAGATGAAATTATGTCTGGAAGTTAAATCCTCTGGAAAATGAAGGCAATGCTAAGTATCTCCTTTGCAGAACACCTTGCAGTCTCTTGAGGATCAGCAGCAAGCAAGAATAACATTACATTTTAAGGCAATGTGCTGAAGTAACACCATGTACAAAAACAGAGGCTCACTCATTAAAACTCCAAATGCTTTTTAAATATTGGGGATAATTGCAATAACTCCCCACTGTGCTCCCATTATCCAGTTCCTTCTTCAATTCTTGAAGTCTGTAAGGTGGGGAGTGCAAGCCATTGATGTCCTGAAATGTTTTAAGTTGTTGGAGGTGTCATCGAGGCTCTGGCAAAATAAGGGCTGAGGTTAGAAAACTCTGTGGATGCAGTCAGATTTCAGATTGCAGGGGTATTTTACTCTTCTTTCAGAAAAGCATCTGGATACTGTATATTACACAAGCTCATGTACAAAGGGAAAGGTATGGAAATTAACTTTCTCTCTGGCTATGATAAACTACCAAGGGAAATTCATAGCAAATCTGTCTGCTATAGTTAGAGCTGTGACAGAGCTATTACAGAAAAATAAATAGTGGCAATGGTCAAAAGAATGTCAAGATGCTTTCAAGTTGGCTAAACAGACACTTATATCCTCCAGGGTTTTAGTGCACTTTGTCCCATCCCTGCCAATCTGTTAAACTGCTGATGCTTCACTAGATGAGGTCAGGAGTGGTGATTTCTCACATAATACCAAGTAGCCCAGAAAAGCCTGTAGCATTTGCATTGAAAATGCTTCCTAAAGAGGAAAGGGACTATGTGTAGATGAGGTGAAAGGAGGTGGTGAGGAGGAACTCATAGAGTACTTTGCACTGTAGTAAAAACTCAGCAGAAAGCAACAGAACAGGAATGTTTTTGAGGACTGATAAGGGGATTCTAGCAACACTGACTTTAATCATCAGCATTTAAAATTGCTTTTGGGGGAAAAATACATAAAATTAAATTAAATGGGAAGTACTGGAGAATCACCATGTGTTTGGTCTAAAATGTGCTGTTGTAAACACACAGTCAGACCCAGATTTAACATACATCTGATTTGTAAGGCCTGAGTATAAAATCTGTGTCTGGAGACACAAATTGAAGTTTGCCCATCCATCCTGCTGCATGGTCAGTGTGTGTGCTGGCATAGGATTTATCCAGGATTTACCTACCCTGGCCTGAAACTATTCCTAGACTTGTGTAAGGCTTGGGTTATGTCAAAGTGGATTCCCTGAAACTATTTTAGACATAGATGTTACTATTGAAATAGCAGGGGACTATTTTAGAGAGTAACAGGGTTTGGTAGTGCCAGTTGGTTTCTCAGAGGGAATAGTCCTGATACTTCCTTGTTTGTTAGTAGAGATGTGTCCTCATAGTGAGACTTTCTCAGGCCTATTGTTGAGGTCCTCTCAGGATGAGTTGCTCCAACACCTGACTATCATGGGGGAAATTTTCTTTCATTTTTCTGGTTGGAGTCTCTCTTATTTCTGGTCACACCCCCATTGTTTCTCATCCTCTCACCATTCACTATGTGGATAGCCTGGCTAGATCTTCTTGTTGAACTTCTTATAGGTTCTAGGTTGGCCTTTGGTCTCACAAAACAGCCACTTCTCTGGGTTAAACAACCACACTGTCTTCCGGCACTGAGCAGGTACTCCAGTTCCCTGAGCACCTTGGTGCTATAGTATGTTCTTCCTGTGTGCAATTTATGGTTGGTCGGTCTTTTAAGTATTAGGGGCCCAAAACTGGCTGCAATAGTCTAGATGTAAACTGAGTGCTGAGTAAAGGGAGATAATCCCTTCCCTTGGGCTGCTGGCTCCCATCCTGTTCATACAGCCCAGGAGGCTGTTGATTCTTGTTGCCAGAGCTCACTAGTAAGTGGTGACCAAGAACACTGGCCACAGAGCTGCTCCTGAAGCAGTCAGTCCCCAGCCTATACCACTGCAAATGTTTTTTCCTTCCAATGTGCAGGGCATTTGTCCATGTTAAATTTCATCAGGGTCATTAATCAGCTCATTAATCCCCACTGTCTGAATCCTTTTGGTCATAACTCAGCCTTGGACTGTATCAACTGGTCCCATCAGCTTGGTGTCATCTGACAACTTGCTCCATCTCTTCCTTCAGGGCATCCACACAAAAATTAAACCGGAAAAGCCCCAGGAGGAACAGTGAATTACTCACTGGCCTCCAGGTTGGGTATGACCCGTTAACCACCTCTCTCTGAGTCAAACCATAAAAGCATCTCCTTTCACCCATTCCAACTTCTCCTTTATTTCAACCTTGCTAGAACAGGAAGTAAGTCTCCTTTTGGGAAACGTGATAACACTCAATTAAAAAGAAAATCTTGATTCTTAATTAAAACTCACAATAGCAATAAATGCCAGAAGTGAAAATCTCAACTACCCAACGTTTGTTGTTTGTTGTTGTTGGTTTTGGTGGGGTTTTTTTCTGTCGTATTGGTGGTCTGTATTGAGCCAAAACATTTAGAATAAGAAACTTACCTGGGGCAATTACTGACAATGATTTCTAAAGTCCTCGATACAGCCCAAACATCACTATCTAGGCTCTAAGTAGAGTATTTGACTCTAGATAATATCAAGTTGGTGGTAAAAAACGATTCTGGCTGCCCAAGTTTGATGATAGACAGTTCAGCACATTGCTTAAATAGCTAGGAGCAATGCCAATTAAAGTGAAATTCTGCTGTAACACTGTCTTACAAGCCTCTTAAACAGACTGGCAAATCAAGAAACAGACTTCACTGAAATATTATGGTGTGCAGGTTTCAGAGGAACTTTGGAGGAAATTCTTTAAACCTTCATTAAAAAGTACACCTAGTATCACAAAGCATGAAAAATATTTTCTAGGCAGCTGGTTATAAAAGGAGGGCAGCCAGGGGAAGTCTTATATGTTCATATTAAAGTCCAGAGCAGAAGGTTCAGGTTGCTGGTTCCATTACAGAAATATCCTCGTGTCTATCAAAAAAGTCTGTTTCTAAAGGGAGCTCTTTATTCGCTGTGTTGAGATGGAAACACGAATTTGATATCTATGAGAGGCCAACAGGGTTAGCAAGAAAACAGAGAGAAAAAAGGACAGAAGTAACCTTTACAAAGCACTTCTCCATCTGATACTGTTGAGTAGACTTGGCTGAATAATCCTCCTCAGATATTATTCATCAATGTGAACACTGGTATTTTTCTCCCCCATTTCTGCCACATAATTATTTGTAAATAATTCTTATTTGCAGATAGCGTGCTAATAAAATTGCAAATGTTGGCCATCAACATTTAAGTGTTTGCAAATTGATTCTTTTTCTCATTTTTTTTTCCCTACTCCTTGTTTCCTGCTAGATGCAACTATAAAAGAAATTCAAAGGGATGAAGTGAAAATGATATTCAAGTGCATGTTTTCTTGGAAACATTGTGAGGAGGCTGCAGCTTCTGTGATGGGAGTGAGTGTTCTGAGGCTTAAGCAGCACATTAAATGGCTCACAGCAGCAGAAGCCAAAGCTCTGGACATTACATGCACAGACTCTGATGTCTCCCAGGAAGGCTGAGATCATTAGTCCTGGTTCACTGACTTAGAGTTGGAGGTTCCTGATGAAAAGGACATAACACCAGGCTCAAGCTGAGACTAATGGGAAACAATACGCATCTGCAGACTCTGATGTTGCTAATCCAGCTCCTGCTGAGGATGAACAATTGGAGCAAGGGAATATTCCTCAAGCACTGACAAACTGCAATTGAGGATTAGAAAAGCCCCCTGAATGTCTGAATTTGTAATATATCTCCAAGTTGGCATTATAAACAGTTGTCCCATAAAGCAAAGAACCTTTTCTCACTCAGAAGTATTTTACCAAATATCAGAGCAGTTTTAGGATTCTGGTGGTGGTGGTTTCTTTCTTCCTTTATTTTTTTATCTTTTGGTAGGAAATTTAATGTGGCTGCTTGCTTCAGCTGCATATAAATTATGCAGAAAGAGCCCTGATACCTCAATACAGTAATTGTCAAGTCCAGTATTTACAACTGAGTGATACTTTCTCACCACATACTCTCATATGCCCTGTGTCCTGGCTCAATGTAATCAAATACACAGCAAAATCTGGTAATTGACCAACTTCAGCATTCAAATATCCTTCTTTTTCATAAATTATTGTGTGCCTGACAGTATCAGCACCAAAATTTGATTGTCTGCACCCTTTCATTGTTAGAAAATCTTTGGTGTGCTTTTGGCTTTCCAACTACATGTCTCCCAGTCAGTTTTCAGTCAGTGTTCAGGAATTAGATTGGGCGATGACCATTTCCAATAAGCATTTAGGATGTGCCCACCTGTTTTGGAGAGTAAGAGAGTTCAACAGTGTGGATGTAGTCAGAAAATTACAGTTGACCTCAGGGAAGAAGCCCCAGGACCACTCAGCCTGCCAGGGTAAAAATGGCCTTATTGTCCTGGGTAACATCTACTGCAGTTCCAAGTAATTCTAGTTTTTCTAGCTCTGTGGAATCAAACTGATTTGCTTTTAACAACTCAAATAGAAGGTAAAACCAAGACATATCACCAAGTGTGGCATTTGACTTCCTCCTGAACCTGGCAGAGAACTGAGCCCAAACAGGCTGGACAAAACACCGTAGTCATGCTGCAGTTGTGATGGTCTTTCCATTTGCAGATAGCTACATTTTTTAGGCTGGGGGGATGAGCGAGTTACATTTTTAAGGGTGGGGGATGAGCTGACAAAAAGCCCATTTCTTTAGTTGACAAAAAGCCCATTTCAGAAATGATATGAGGATTCTTGGAGCTCTAGGCTGTAACTAGTCACAGAATCACAGAGTGGTTTGGAAAGGACCTTAAAGATCATCTAGTTCCAATGCCTTGCCATGGGCAGAGACACCTTCAAGTAGAAAAAATTTCACTCTTTAAATAATTCTTGTTATACTTAATAATTATTATGCCCTCTTAAAATCTCCTTTCAAAGCTTGTGTTGAGGACCTATCCTGGCTATGCTATACTTTTAAGACAAGCTTGGGGAAAAAAAAAAATGTCTGTTTTATTTCTGTCACTTAATTCCAAATTCACAGCTTTCAGTCACAAAATATATTCCATATAAACTCATAATAAACAGGCTCCTTTGCAGCTCCATTTTATTGCAAGGGGCAATAAACAGTTTCAATCTGTTGACTCCACTCAGCTGAATTACAAGCCTCTAACAAAATTTAAAATCCAGTTTGTTTTTTCCTTCTTAGTCTCAGATTTGGAATTTTACATTGTTCTATTAAAAACATTTTTTAATTTTTTTTTTAACAGACAGAAGATTTTTTCTTTGGATGTTGAATGCTGTAGCACTGCGGTAAGCAATTATCTCTGCTCATTTTCATAGACAAAGGATGTTCTTTGCAATCTTAGCTAAAGAAGAATGAACACCTAAAGACAAAGTGCAAACAGAGAGACTGAACAACTCTTAGGTACATACTTGATATAAGTTCAAGGTTACAGATCCTACTTTGTGTCCTCTTAAAGGGAATTAAATCTGCCAAATACACATCCTGAACTTCTCTTTAGAATCAGGCTGTGATTCATCTTCTTCTGAAGCAGACATCTGATATACTAGTTCAACTAAAGACGTTTGTTGCAGACACCTAATTTCTCATAAAAAGATAAAATTAAGGGAGTTGAATTCCACCCTTTTCAACTAAATTTCTGTGTGTTGACCCAGATTCTTACTTGTACAAACCACTCAGTAACTCCTTTTAGGAGCTACGCCCATTTGTACATATTGAATATCTTGCCTTTTCCTTTTTTTTTACCTCTTCTTACACCAGTGACATCAAAAGGTAAAAAGTGTAGATCAAAGCTCCTGCTGCACATCAAAGATAAAAGCAAAAAGAAACTCAAGAACCAGTGTCAGTTTTCTAAAATCATGGATGGAAAAGGATCATACCCTTTTTTCCCTTTAATTTCAGTGAAAGCCAATAACCATCTACAACAAATCAGGGTTTGAATCCCTGCTCTGAATCAGTTACAACAAACTGGTGGGGTCTTGGTGTTCTTGTCCTTGAGGGCTTTTTGGTGATCTTTTTCTAAATTCAACATGTGTCATTGATTTGGAGTCCATATTCCCTTCAACCCACACACACTTTTAGCATCTTTTTCCTGTGGCAAAGAGGTGCCCAACCTAACTCTACATTGAGTAAATAAACACCTTTTTTGTTTGCATTGTCCATGTTACCTGACAATTCCATTTGATGCCCCCTTGTGTTGGGAGAGCCAAGGAACAATCATTTCCTCATTTTTAACTTGTCACGCAAGATTTTTAGAAATGTCATATTTTTCTTCAAGTGTTTTCTGCTTTTCCTTTTTCTTTTTTTTCTTTTTTCTTTTTTCTTTTTCTTTCTTTTTTTTTTTTTTTTGCTTGCCCCCAGGCAAAAAACCTTCTCTATGTAATAGTATGACATTCTTGTTCCCACACTGTCTTCCCATTTGTGGCTTCTCCCAGAAAGGCAGCAGCAGCAAATTCTTTATGTGGGGTGAAATAGAAAAGCAGCACAACAAAAAGAAGAGTAAATAAAAAGTATTCTGTTGTGATAAAAATGTCTAAGCAATTTACAGATTCAAAAATATTAAAGCAGAATGATGACAAAGTAAGAAATAGAGTATTTTGTCACCTTGCTTTGTCTGAAAATATATTTGAAAGATATATTTCTTAAGTTGCTTTGCTTCTCTATTTTCTACTCTCATTTTTTTTATTAGCTCAAGGCAAAGATGATGAAAAAATATGTAAAAATTAGGAAAAAGACGTACTGTGATACTTGGGATTCTAGCTAGAGAAAAAAAAAAGTGTCAAAAATTTAATCAGACACATTATAATTACAATAGACCTATGCTAATTTCTGATATTTAAGATTTTCTTGCCCCAAGAACTTCTGCTGACCCCTCTGCCCCACCCACCCCAAAGCAGGATTTTAAATTAATTCAGACTAATTGTGTCAAATTAAGGTGAGGAGTTTGCAGACAGTCTGGTGAAACCAGGAAAAGAATGTTATAGAGTTGGTTACACAGTATTTATATAATATTAATTAAATATAGTTTCCTTCCACTCTGGGCATCTTTTAATATATATCTTGACTTTTAGAGAGCTATTTGAAGAAAACTTTCTCTTTTCAAAGGAACCAACCCCCCCATTGGTAAGACTGTTCTTCTGAAGCCCTGGCTGCTGGCAACAAAAGCAATTTTAAAACCTCAGCTGTCACTTTTTTCAATAGTAACTGTATAATTTTTCCATTGCACAAGAAATAACACTGATAACAAACCTCATGATGTTTTCTCGACAAATTCTAATTAATGTACGGAGGAAAAGCAGATTTAATGACTTTTTAATTTTAATAAAATTTTTAAAATAATTCTAGAAAATATGAAAATGCATTTTGATATCATCGGAAATTGTCAGACTTGGTGATGCTGCTGGGCTGACAGTTAGACTTGATCTCAAAGATCTTTTCTGACCTTAAAGATTTTCCGATTGTGTGAACTTTTATCTTAAAATAACTTTTCATTTAAAAGCACTAATTCAGGAATGTTCAGTGATAGATTGTCTTTTAATTTCAAATTGCTTTAGTGAAATATTTAAAATGACCCAAATTTATCTTTAATTAAAAGTTTTAGTAGATGAACACTTATAAGATTTGGAGGTTTTATTCAACTTTAACACAAGCAAAAAACCCCCCCAAACACACAAGTGTTTGCTGCCAGTTCCTAAGATGCACTTTTAAAAGGGCATGATAAAACCCCCTAAACTTCCTTTTCTCTTTGACCTCTAAATCCAGGGACCTGTTCTGTAACACAGTAACTTTGTAGCAGGCTGGTACTGGAATATTTGAGATTTAAAGCAAGCGAAAGAACTACACAACTTCTGTCGAAGTTAATTATTAATAAAACAGCCTGAAAGTTTATCTACAACTTTTGAAATTTCTCCGTTGTCAGAGCAAAATTCCCATTCCAGAGCAAACCCAATGCTGCGTTCGAGGCAATACCCCCACAAAATGTCTGTGATCTCCCTGTTGATGCTCACTCTGTTTCACTGATTTCAGGACAGAATTCTGCATTTCTCTTCTTTTATTCACCTTTTACAAGAGCAAAAGAAATACTGATTTGAAGTGGTCCAAGATGTAATATTAAAAATAAATTGATTCCTTGCACTGTATTGAACCTGCAATGTGAAACAGCATTAAATCTATGCATAAAAGTAATACACTGATTGATGACAATGACATGGACTGAGAACCTTGATAGTTATAAAAATCATGGATTTAATTTCAAACTTTCCTTTTACATCTTCAGTCCCATTACACGAGATTGTTTACACTGAGGTCAGAAAATAGTGACACTTTTTCCTTGCTTTATCCTTACATTCAGGTAGGGAACGAGATGAACATTAGGAATTGGTGAAGTCGGTACCAGACTTTGTTGCCTGATTATTTTTCCCTTTTAACAAGGATCGTTTGCTGCCTGTAGTTCAGAGGAGTTGGGTGGAGAGGGAGAAGGTGGGTGCAGGATTACTCCTGGGAGTAACTCTCTTGCTATTGAGTAGTTGTGCCAGGTATATGGTGTATAAAATAAATGAGTTAATGCAAGCAGGTCCCGGGACGTTCTTATGCAAATATATGCAAATAAAAATACTGACAAAGCAATATTGAAAAGGGGGAAAGCTCACTCACTGGAGTTTAGTTTTTCATGATTATGGACCATGAGCTTGCAAATTAAAGGACACGAGGTTGCCTTGATCTGCTCCCTAATCTGTGATTTTGTAGATTGCAAAATAATATAACATGATAGAAATTGTGACTTGAATTTCTTTTCCACCAAATAAGTCAATTTCTTTTTGCATGCTCTTATGTTTTCAGCCTGACCAAATGCATTTAGTACAATGGTCATGAATTTAGAATGCAAAATGTGACTTTGTCAATTCTTCAGGTTCTCCAGCACTCCTGTTATAAGCCACGAGTCACCACGATTCTTTTCTTTGTTTTTTGTTTTGGTTTTTTTTTTTAATTTTTTTTCCCCCTAATTTCTGACTGAAATCAATAAAAACGTAAAAGTAGAGAATAATGGCTATCAAGGAACTTCAAAAATACACCTAGCAATTAGCCATCTGAATATTTTTGGCAAAAATCTAAAGAAATAGTCATTGCAAAATGCATCTGATAGCCAATCAGAATCCAATTCACCTTTCCTAGGATAATTTTCTTAATAAGATTTTCTTCATTCTTCTGTTAAAAACCCTAAACTTTTTAAACATTTGATTTTGGTTTGCATTTCTTATGTTCAAAATATTCCAATTTTTAGATGCCAAAACCTGACTATTTCCTGGTTTAGAATTTCTCTGTGGAAATTCCTATCAAGTGAGAATCTTTAGATGTAGCTTCAGTTCTGTCAAAATGTTATTTAGCACTTGAGAGAGGAGGAAACAATCAAACCTCTTTATTTTAGCCCCAAGTGTCACTTTCAAGTCTTCTTGGATCATCTCAAATTCAAAAATTATTATCTGATGTTAGGAGCTTGAGGCAAATGACTTCCCTTGGAAATCAGGGTCATCCCAACCACCACACTTTCCTTCATGTATATCAGGATTTACACATTAGTCAGTATTTGGCCACAGGCAGGTGAAATAAGACCAAAAGCCAACACTGGGAGAGTCGTCCTAAACTTTCCTGAAACTTGAGCTCAGCCACTGTACCTTGCTCCCACTGCATCTCCCGTGCTGTGGCCCATGACATTTGTCACCCTGGTTTCCTAATTTGGAGAAAAAACCATGTGTAAGGATCTGTGCTGAGTAGCAATGAATATAAAAGCCCTTGGTACCAGTTAAAGCATTTACTCCTCCTGCTGCTTCCTTGAGGGAGCATGTTCCCTGTGGTTGTTGTACTCCTGGGTGCCTTAGGCTCCAGGATGAGTAAACCAGGGAACAGATGAGGAAAGAAATCTCCCTCTTCATTCTGCCTAGAGTTCATTTGTGACTTTGTCCTGCCCCAGCTTCTTGGGTTTGTGGTTTTGCCTTTTTGTGTGTGCATAAAGCCCCTGAAAACTCATTTTCATTTGGGTTTTCTACTTTCATGTCACTACGTTTCGCTTATTCTTATTTACTCGTTTTTAGGTTTGTCAGATAGGCCCCCACCAGTCTCTGAGCACATTTACATAATTTAAATACAAAATGCAAACATGCTGACTAATGTCTGCCTTAAATAGACTCTCTTAGGATAAGCTAGACATGTTCCCTATCTCCAGCCCCTCAGGCAAAACCTGAGAGCATAGATGAGCTTCATGCGGTGCCCTGCAACTCGATAGATTGAAAGCAGGTTTGGGCCAAGTGGGGGAAAGCAAACTCCAAAGTTCAGGGCCCTCCACTGATGATGCTTAGGCTGAAACACAGGTCTGAGGAAAACAGGGCACTTTGGGAAAAGTGCCAGAGTTAAACCTGTTCATCACATTCAAAGTACTCTCTCAGGTTGGAGCAGGTCCCCATATTTTGAATCATGTAATACATGACAAATTCCTTATGGCTAAAGCTCTTTTCAGGCAAAGTTTGGTGAGCTCAGGAGACTCTGTATGACCCCTATGACTCAGAAGGCAGGAAAATACTCTGCCTTTAACCAAAATGGATGATTCCTCCGCAGCTTCTCCTTTCTGTGTTGGTAAAATAACATTTATTGTCTTTCTCTTACTTCACTTTTCCATGGTGGGGTTTTCAGATACCTTGTCCTTCAGCCTCATACATGAAGGAATTCATCTCACTTAACTTTTGACTTTTAGGTAGTTAAAGCATACTCTGAAAGAGTTGCCCATGAAGGAAACATCTCCGGAAGGATGTTCACGGCACTTTCCCCAAAAAGACTTTTCAAGATGAGTTGAATCTTTGACAAGAGGGCAAGACAATGGCAGGTTGAGATCAGAGGTGAACTCTCAGACGGTTACAGACAGGTAAGGATGAATGCCACAGCATTTTTTGATAGATAAGTAAGGGGATCATGAAGAGCCTTGCACAAGAGTGACCTGATGGTGCCTGATCACAGAATCATAGAATATCCTGAGTTGGAAGGGTCCCACAAGGACCATTGAATTCAATTTCTGGTAACAATATCCTATAATAGAAATGCTGATAATTTTGAACACAAGACTTAGATATTTTGTAAACATATTTTAAGGCAATCTCTCTCTCCAATATATTTAAAAGGCTTCAAAAAAGGCTTCAAAAAAGATGTAAGGCATTAATTATACTCAAGCATTATGATATAGATGTTGAAAATTAGTCAGCTTAAATCCTGGCAGAAATGGACGTTCCCACGTCCAAGAGAACATCTGGAAAACTTACTCTTCACCTTGGTTTCCTTTTGCATGTGTAAAAAATCTCAAGCACCCTCTTGGAGAAAGTAAACAGTTAACACATTTAGACATATCTTGTGATATGAACTGCATCTTAAATATCTTGTCCTACCAACCTTTTTAAGGAATTTTTTTAAGCAGTAAATAAAAGAAAAAAAGACCATATGATTAAGCCAGTAGTATGACAATAAAATAAGTTCTAGTGGCCATAAATGATTATAAAGTGTCTGGTTTTCTGGGTTTTCTGTATTTGTTTTGTTTTATTTTCCATTAGATCCTGATTTTAATCATTACCTTGCATCTACAGTGCTACAATTTGGTTTTTCTCCTTCATTTTCTTGAGCTGTTCTTCATCTTTCAAATTTCTGCTAATGAAGAAACTAAGCAATGAATGAATTGCTTTTATCTTTGTAATTATAGTTTGTTGTTTTTTGTTTTTGTTTTTTTTTTTTTTTTTAATTTTGCTGTAAGTAAAAGTGTTTCTTGGTAGAATACTGAGACAACACCAGTGCCAGTGGAAACATTGTAGGAATACTTCCTCCTGCTTCAGTTTCCCCTGAATGATGTGTTTGGAAATTAGCATCACCATATGAGCACAGGAAGAAAATAAAAATACACCTCAGCATCCGCATTGTTTGGTCTTTGACAGATATGAACCAAATTCCCCTGGAGTGAGCCTGCAGGGTTCCACACAAACAGAGTTTCACACAGACTCCAAAAATTAGGAAACATCTTCATGGAGGTTGGCAACTTTCGACCTGTCTGGTTAAAGAAATCAGAACAACTTCCTTCCTCATGATTTTATAATTCCACTGAGACATTTTTGTTGTCATAATAAACCAAAGAAATTCTTCTATGCTGCTCATTTGATGATATAATAAAGCCTGTTGTGTTGCAAAGAACAGTTTGGTCCTGTTTCTCTCAAGTCAGTCCAGGTTCTATTCTTCCCTTTAATAACACAAGGAGGAGGAAAGAGCAACTGGTTCAGCTTGGGGGTTTCTTCTTGGAATAAGTCTCAGTCAAGTGCATTTAAAAAATCTAAATAATTTAAAATCTCTGAAAACACTTTAAATGGGCAAAATTACTCAGATTATGAAAGGTATAAAAACTCTGGAAAGGAGGTATCCTGGGGTCCTCTCTTGTCAATGGTTTCAAGTTCATGAAACTGAAAAGGGAAAAACAAAATGTAAAGCATCAGCTGGAAATTAGTCAAGCAATTAAAAGCAGAGATCTGAAATAGTCTCACTTGCTCAACACTGGGACAAATCATCAAAAAGAAGTGATAAATTGTTCACTTTCTTGGAGACCTGAGCTTAAAACCATCAGCTTTTCCTGGAAAAGTGCAGTGATTGCACATGAGCCAGCTGATTTAAGATGAGAATTGCCACATAAAATTCTAATTTAGAAAGTCCCAGGCAAACATATCCCAAAGGACAGTTATTTTTGACAGTGACTACCTTTCCTCCACTGGCTACAAACAGAACCCACAAAAGTAGGTTGGCTTAGATAGCTCCATGTACATGGCTAATACAAATAATTTTCTGGGGTTTTTTGCTTGAAGTAATAGTAGTCATTAAAAAACCCCCATTCTGAAACACAGAAACATGAAGTGATTTATCAAAAGGTACAGGACAAACAAATGACAACAGAACTCAGTCCCAATTTTGAAAACACAAAGTGCAGAGAAGCCTCCAGGTAGAATGAACCATCTTACCAGGGAGCTGGTACAGCATTGCAGCTATCCTCGCCCATCAAGGCCCCTATTTAAAAATAAAATTAAAAAAAAAAAAAACAAAACAAACAAACATACACAGACCCAGAAAACCCTTAAAACCTAAACAAATAAACAAAATATCTATTGTTCTGTATGATTAGGCAGGTCTGTCATTCGAATAGAGACAGAACCTGGGAATTCAACCTGGAGACATAAATCTTTATGATGCCAAGTTTTATTTGTTCACTAACTGTATAACTGTTTATTGCATCACCAAAACATAGAAAAAGCTCCTCAGAGCTGGAACCACAGTGAGAAAGGCATGTATCCAACAAGAAGGGCAAGGAATTTTTTGATTCTGCAACCAGCTTTTATAATTGCCCCTACTAAAAGGTCTCTGAATACAGTGAGCAGAAAGAATAACCTGTGCTCATCTATATATTTCATTTATGGGGAGTTTATTTCTCTTAATCAGAAGGATGATAGTTAACTCTAAGAATGAACACAGCTATACACTAGTATAGAGATGCTGAACTAGAGTATTCCCCTTTTGGGAGCAAACCATATTGGATAAATAGTTCTATTACTGTGCTCTGGCTGAGGAGGCTGCCCTGATGCAATTACACTGGTATAATTGATAGTGCTTTGGTGTAGAGGCAAGGCTTCATTGTGGATAATTTGTTGACAAAATGATTAATCATTTATCATTTGACAGTTAATCTGGAAGTCTATTAATTCACTTCTTCCTCCTCTCCAGCCTCCATCCCCAGCACTCACACACCCCAGTCTGGACCAATAATCCAGACTGGTGGGCCACTAGGAGACTCACTGTAGGGAATTGAGATCCATGTTTCTTTTAAACTCAGTTGCCCGGTATTGGAGAGACCAAATTTGCTTTTTTTTTGCTTTTTTTTTTTTTTTCCTGATTTTCCATTTTAATATACAGCTTCCAAGCCTGGTATATTCTGCACAAAAACTGGCCTCCTGACCTCGTCTTTTAAGTTGATGCATGAGGCAATATCTGACCAAGTACGTTTAAGTTGCAAGCCCTGTGTAAATGGAATACTTCTCAGGATGTGGATAGAAGTCAGAAATATTTCCCTTTATGTTTAAATGGCTTTTTAGCCACTTGGAGATTAAGTGGTGAATATGAAAGGAGAGACCAAAAAAGAACTTTAAAAGGTGTTAAATTTATCATGTGCCATAAAAGAAAAGATATCTAATAAGCCACCAGTACTTCTTGGGTGGTTTTTCAGTTTCGTTTTACACTTTTGAGATTAAAAGATACATGCAAAAATATGTACAAAGTACCTTTTAGAAACTTTGGAAGAGGTCAAGGAGAAAATAGCTGGATTTCAAAAGCTGAACTTTTCAAGGATTTTCTCTGATTTCTCTAAAACAAGATAGCCTCCTCCTCCTCTTAATAGTTCTTCAATGCCTTTTTGGTAGCCAAAATCTTTGTTCTTTTTTTTTTTTTTTTTTTAAGCAGCTTTGTAAAAGAAGAACTAAAAATTAATTATGGCTATGGAACTTTTGCACAGAAGAGTTTAAAAAGCACAGACGTAAAGAAGGGAAAAAGATGAGGGCCCATTTATCTCATATTGACAGGACTAGCTTCAAAAGATGACCTTGAATCATAATCATCCTAATGAGCTGAAAATATTTCACTTTAACAAGTGAAACTATAATCAAATCAGTTTCTGAAAGCTCTACTAATGAGCATTTCCTTTGATGAAAACATGGTTCACTGTCTTAGTCTGCAGGAGGTGCACTACAGTAAGAGGCCAGCTCATGACAACTCATTAGCTGACCTGGGGAGAGACTAATTTGAATGCTTTTGATAAAAATTTCAAGGCTTTTTACTTAAATTACAATTTATGCACTTTTATAAATAGTCTAATTTTTATAAGTTGGGGGAAACGGGTTAGGAAGACTTCAAAGTCATGGAACAAAGTTTGTTTACAACATTTATTCTGTAGGATCTACAGAACTTTCAGGGGAGAATATTTTTAGCTAGTACTTTTTTTTTCCTTCCTAAAAACCCAATGTTCTGAATTCAACCAATTCTTATGTTTGTTTATGCATAGAAGAAGAGGTCTGCCCTCCCCAGCTCCCTTCTTTCCTGACTGATGAAAACACTTTAAACTTTATAGCATTTAGCACTGGCAATATTTAAAGTCACTATTATTTACTGTGAGCTACTATATCAATTATCTCCAGAAAAACAGGCTTGTCTCATTAGGAATCTGAGTAATTCATTCAATTTCTTTAAACTAGTGGCAGAACTTAAATGAGAAACGATTACACAAATCTGGTTTACTACCATTCAGCCCCCCTCCAGGGCTTATTCATTAGGATTATTCATCATTTTAACTCCTGCTCTGCTCCACACAGAAACAGTTTTCTGTTTTTCCTCCCTGCCTGGCAGAGTTGCTGTCAAAGCAGCACTTCACACTGAAGTGTTCCTCAGCTGTTTTAAGTTTCACTCCCAGTCTGATCTTGGTTTTCAGAGAGTTTTCTTTTCCCTCTCTAGCGCTGCCTTTGCTCCAGACTTTCAAGGCTGTTCGACTCCTATGTGTGTGTTATGTGTCAATGTGCTCCTCTCAGCTCTGTGTGCTGCACAAACTACACTGGGATGTACAGCCTGTGCAACTTGTCAGTGTTTAAAAGCCTATCCTTACTCTGACTGAGGCAGGGAAGAGAATGTGATGCTTCAGTTTATGTTCCACTTGGTAGGTGACTGTTCTGTAGTACATGCAGTAAGGACTTTATACTTTAGGTATAAGAGAAGTTACACTCTTATGCAGTGTCTGCTCCTTCCCTAGGAGTGTTCAAGGCCAGGTTGGATGTGACTTGGAGAAACCTGGGACAGTGGAAAGTGTCCCTTGCCCATGGCAGGGGGCTGGAACAGGATAATCTTTAAGGTGCCTCCCAACCCAAACCATTCTGTGATTCTTTCAGTACACAGGTCCAACATGAATCCATGCTGGCTGCCTGGGGTAAACACTGCACAGCTTTAACTGTCTCAGATCAGCTCATTAGAAGTAAGTGGGGAACCAGCTGCAAAGATTAATAAAGACGCACTTTATTAGCATTTTGCAGCTGGATATCATGGTTGGATTCAAAACTTGCTAAGGAGATCTCCCTGATGTCCCTCAGTCATAGTCATTAAGGATGGAAAATACCTCCAAAATCATTAATTCTAGCCTTTACTGAATACCACCAGGATGGCTAAACATCCTCAGTGCCATGTCTACTTTTTTTGAACACTTCCAGGAATGGTGACTTCACAGCTTCCTTGGGCTTTCTGTTCCAGTCTTGACCATTCCTCTAGAAAAGAAATTTTTCCTAATATCCAATCCAAGTCTCCCCTGGTGTAACTTGAAGCCATTTCCCATTGTTCTGTAGCTACTTGCCTGGGAGAAGAGGCCAAGTCCCACCTGGCTACATCTTCCTTTCAGGTAGTTGTAGAGAGCAAGAAGGTTCACTGAGCCTCCTTTTCTTTAGGCTGAGCCCTGTCCCCCCCACATCCCTCAACCTTTCCTAATTTTTTTGCTATGTGGACAAGGCTTTTCCAGTGTTTGCAGTAATTTGGTGGCTAATAATTTTGGCATTTGCAAGTACTATCCACAAAGCCAGTCTTCGAAACTTATTAGAATTTATAATAGAAATGGTGAAATTAATAATTGTGAAAGAAAATGGAGTCAGTCTTTGAAGTAAACTATGCAAATTGCTGTGTACTTGGAAGGTCACAGAAATTAATAGTGTGATGCTCCTGGCCCCCAACTCAAGGAAAAAAAAAAAAAAAGAAAAGAAAAGAAAAGAAAAGAAAAGAAAAGAGAAAAGAAAAGAAAAGAGAAAAGAAAAAGAAAAG
>JAWWEV010000115.1:112366110-112438003 GCA_035583235.1 Hafferia zeledoni
GAAGGTCTGGAATGATAACTCCAAACCATTACCATTGAAGTCTTGATTACTTTGGTAGTGAGGATAAAGATTAAATTAGTTGTAGAGGAAAGATCTAGTGGAAAGATCACCACACAGGATTCAAACACCACACTGAACATAAGTCTTTCTGCGGTTTCTTAGCCAGATTTGCTCTACAAAAGGTTGCATAAAAGACAGGAAACAGTGTGAATGACTGATCAGGAAGGTAATAAAAATCAGGAAGATAATAAAAAAAAAATCAGAGTTATCATTGTCTTTATAGTCATAGAAAGTCTAAAAAATATGGGAAAGAAAATATCTATGAAACCTCTACTGAGTAGTAATTGACAACTCCCTTTGGATGGAACTCTGGAAAATATATTGCATGGAACAATTTTGAATGGAACAATGAATGAGCAATGAGCAGTTTTCACAACACATCTTCAAATTCTCTAGCAATGTTATATATTTGTGTTCTTACAATGTTTCAAGCTCTTTGACATATCTTCCTCTTTTTAGGGTAAGTATTCTGGCTGCTGTGGAACAAAAGTGGAGCAGTAATTGGTTCCAATTATCAGAGGTAGTGTTGCAGCTCACTGATCACCAAGTCATACACATGACAGGTTAGGAATACTGTTATATGTGCCTGTGTGTAAGTCTAATAAACCCAAATGTACTTTTTAAAAAAATCAGATAAAGATTTTTGAAGAAAGAAATCTCAGAAAATAATATCAATGGCAACAAACATTTCATATTCATGAATATGAACAAATGTTTAATTTCAAGTTATATGTAATTAATAAACTGTATTATTCTGAGATATTACTATTAAATCAAATTGTGCTATTTCATCAAAATAAATAGCTACATAACAAAAGCAAACTAAAACTTTCAATATTTTCCCTGTAATTTTTACAGTCTCAAGCATTATATGAAAATAATACATTTAGTTACTATTTGTTGCAAAAGGAAAATGTACCCCAAAATTTGGAGGGGTTTTGATCCAAAATTCAGTAGTTCCTGGTGCAAATGCTTCGAAAAGGCAGTTAAAAAAAAAAATCCCCCCCCAACAAATACAGTTCATATAATTTATGTTGTGTAAATTAAGTTACCAGAACAAAAATTAGTTATGCCAATGCTGTAAAATTTCAGCAATGCTGTAAAATTTTTTTGAAAATCAGTCTTTTTTTCAATGCATAAAAGTGAACCTGAAATTTGGGCAACTGCGTTTGAGAAACCTGCTCAGTGTTTTTAATAAATAAGGGTGAAATTCATTCACAGGCCTCAGACAGCAAAGCTTGACAGCAGCTTGAATCTGCACAATCTTCAGAAGTATAATCAGGACACATATACTACATCCATCCTAGTCCATTAAATATGTCCAGGGCCATTGGCAGAGGCCCTGGAAACCAGCGTTCAGCTGCCAGCATGGTCCATGGCACACTTGGCAAACACTGTCCACTTTCCTGAAAAAGTATAGAAATTCATATGATCCAGAGATTAGTCCCAGCTTGGACGTTGTGATCTTCCTTTGGGATGCAGAGTTCATTAAGAGTTTGAGTATGGGTACATGGTAACTGTTCATCTCTGGGCCAAAGAACAGACTTGTGCTCTTCAGCCAGAGTCTGAGGCTGTCTTCCTACTGGGAAGTTCATCTTGAATGAATGCAAAGGGCTTTAAATTCCTATGCTAATGATATGGATTAATGGCAAGAATTTCTTTCATAATCTAGATGGCAACCTTAGAACTGAGTGTTGCTTTAAAGCAGAAAGGGAAGGTTTTCTATATGAGGGTGATATATTTTTCCAATGGCTGAATTCCAACAAGAGTCAGACCAAAGCCTAGATTTCTAGGATGAAGGATAATATGCACAATTTATGTTCACTGTTGGACTTGGTGATCTCAGAGGTCTTTTCCAACTATAATGATTCTGTGATTCAAAGAAATATCTTCAAAGGCAGTTCAGCACATACAAAGAGACATTTAGGACCACCTCCATTCTCAGTTACAGTGATGCCACTGAAATACCTCAAATTTCTGTAAGGCCAAAGTCTGACCATTGCTAATTTTATTTGCACTGCACAACCCCAAGGATCCCAGGGAGCCATTGGCAATGCTTGGTTTTGTGCTGGAATCTAGAGGTTTTCTACTGGATAACTTCTCTTAAGGGGAAAATATGGATAAAATAAGTGAAACTTATGACTGTGCTGTTTCTGAGAACCAAGTAATGTGTCTTCATATGAAAATAAATGTGTATTCATTTAGGAGGGTAAATGATAGTGTGATGTCAGAGGAGTGTATGGCACAGGGATCATTCACATCTTGTTACAACCAGTGATTACAGAGGAGTCATTTTGTAGTTCAACAGCATTATTGAGGCTTATTCTCTGTAACAAATGATATCTTTTATTTTATTTTGTGATTATCCAACAGATCACTGAACCATAAAGACGCTGCTCCCAGCTAACAGAGAGAAATACCAGGGCCATATGTCTCTCCTGGAACTGTTACTGTTCTGTATATAATTATCATTTTTCTATCTGCCACTCACAGTGTGTGGGGCAGACTCCAGTTACCTCTGGTATTTTTGAGACTCTGACAGAAACAATAGGAGGTGGAATTTTTGTAATAATAGATGTAATGACTAAACATTATTCTTTTCCCCAAGTCACCATGAAAGATTGCTTTAAAATTCAATTAAAAGTTTCAGCCTGACACCTGCATGATTAGAGCCATTTAGTATAACATCTGACTTGCATAAATATGAATAATATCATCTTCATAATAAGAATTTCTATTTTTTTATTCACTTTTACCAAAACCTATAAGCTCAACAATATTGATACTAATGACCATCTCAAGAAAGATATCATGGATTTTGAACCACAAAAACATTTTCATACACACACACATATATACAGATGTAAACATTACTAATATGACACATGGTGACTTGATTACATTCCTCTTTTTTTCAGCTTACAGAATTTATTCTATCTGATCTTCAATGAGTCCTCTAGCCATGTACATTGTGCACTGCTCTGTACACACCCTCCTAAGTTTGCTTAAAGGAATTATTCATTCATGCTCCTACATTAACACATAAAAAATAATCAATACAGCCAGGATAAGAGCATAAACCCCAGTCATCTTTTTCCTTTCAGCATTTGCAGAGGCAGAACAGAGAAATTTGGAGTTATTTTATCAACTGTAGCATTTTGAGCCACATCCCTTACAGAAACATCTGAATCACACTGATTATTTCTTCTTGAACCAGAAATACTTTAAACAACTTCTGAAAAACATTTTCCAAGAGCAGCCCACCAAGTGAAATGAGATTTCCAAATAAAGGACTAAGAAGTCATCTGAAATCAGAAGCCAGATTCAGCTAAAGTGATCTAGTGGCAACGTGGGGATTGGCCTTTCTTCCAGGTAACTAGTGATAGGACAAGGAAAAATGGCCTCAAGTTGTTCCAGGGGAGGTTCATATTGGATGTTAGGGAAAATTTCTTCACTCAATGAGTGACTAAGCATTGGAACAGGCTGCCTAGGCAAGTGGTGAAGTCACCACCCCTGGAAATGGCACTTCGTGATATGGTTTCATGGGCATGGTGATATTCGGTCAAAGGTTGGACTTGATGAGCTTGGAGATCTTTCCCAACCTTATTGATTCTATGTTTCTCAGCCTCCTATTAAGACTGATTAAAAGGCTCCAGTGTAGACTATTCTGAACAGGAACAAATGCACAGTTTTTTTAGGAGTTACCATACACAGCCTGTTGAAGGATAGGACAGGAAAGGATATCTTTAGGCAATGGTTTTGAGGACCATATGCTGGAAAGGTTATGAAAGATCTTCTCACAGCTCTGAGCTGTAGGAGCTTGGTGAAAGAAAGAAGATACATGTGAAATATTTGTGATATTTTAACTTGTAATGAAGAGACACAGGACCCCTTATGATATCACCTGGGGTAATTGATGAGGCATGTGTTTTTTCACTCTCAGAGCTGCCAGAGAACTGGGAACAAGCTTGACCCAGGAGCACCTGTAGTCAAGAAGCATGTTTTAGCCTGGGAGAAAAAGAAAAAAAAAAAAAGAAAAATCAAACCTGTTTGGTTTTCCTACTCTTGAATATGTCCTGAGAGCAATTTACTTCAATTTGTCCAAAGGAGTAAAATCACAAGGCAAGGAGCCAGCTGGAGGGACAGCTTGAATGAAAACTGAGACATGACACACTGGAGATGAGGTGGGGAAACAAAGTGTCATTACAATCTGAAACATTTGAAAACAATACCTTAAAAAGATAAAATTCAATGTCTGAAAATTGGGGTACAGGAGAATTCTCTATTGCTAATTCTTGCAGCTTCGGTCATTAACTTCTGTCATTTCCCAGCCTGTGTTTGGTTTCTAATCATCATAATAAACAAAGTCTATTAGGGCAATTAGGTTGTTGTTTTGTTGTTTTTTGTTTTGTTTTTTTTTTGCTCTAATTTATTTGCAGACAGAAATCATCCCTGCATTAACTTCAGTGCAACCAAGTCAAGCATTTCTGAGCAACTCTTCCCATTACTTAATATTATCTATCTAATTTAAGTGATCAAATTAGGAAACTGTCCCTCTGTAGTGTCTATAGCTACACCCACACTAGCAAAGTAAGAGAACCATGGCATGACCAAGATAATGGATTGATAACCTCATCCCTGACATGATTTTACTTAGGGTCAGCTCCCATGGTGAGCAGTAAAAGGTTTAACACAATCCAAGGATAATTGAGTAACCTGTATAGATTTAACCAATACATTAAGTGGAAATGGAAAAAAAAATGTTTTTCTGAAGGATTATTCCAGTAAATACAAATTAAGTGCCTTGACTATGCTCTGAAGGATCCTCACTCTTCTCACTGGCCAATGACAACAGTGTACATTTTTAAGTTAGATGCCTAAAGTGTATGAATGGAAGACCTACAGAGGCAGGAGGAACAAAGCATCTCTAGAGGACAAATAATCTTGCTTAATCATAGAATCATAAAATCACCTATCTTGCAAAATACCTAGATTTCTTTACAGTTTATACTACATTTTTAATTTGGTCCTGAAAAAGAAAAAGATAAAAGACCTGTGCTGATTTATATCCTATGGTGCTGCAGGGTTTGCACTTCTGAAAAAATTCTTGGGTCTAACTCCTTCAGGGTCAAATCTGCAGCCATGCCTTTACCCTGCAAGCTGATACTCAAAAGAGTGGGGACTTTCAGCTCTGATATAGCAGGCAATACATAGATTTCTTTTTTTTTTTTTTTTTTTCATTTAGCTTAGGAAATGTGCTTAAATTAATCTCTGGTGTGCTTCCATTCATTCCTGTGGAGCTATATCAGGCATACAATTGGCTCAAGGGACTGTATTCTCAGCTTCTATGGAGTAACTTCTCTGTCTTTAGTGTATCTACACAGAATTACACAATTTTTTTTTTAGTCACTGTAGAGCTGATTGTTTCCTGAATAGTTTAATTAAATAGCACAACTGTTCAA
The DNA here is from genome assembly GCA_035583235.1 of Hafferia zeledoni. Classification (NCBI taxonomy): domain Eukaryota; kingdom Metazoa; phylum Chordata; class Aves; order Passeriformes; family Thamnophilidae; genus Hafferia; species Hafferia zeledoni. The sequence continues at coordinate 112,371,633 of JAWWEV010000115.1, forward strand.
TAGGCTAACAAAATGAGTTGTTTCTATTCCTGCTTAACGTCTACTTCATAACTGGAATAAGAACCAGTGCCAAATTTAACATCGTAACAGATGAGGTAGGGGAAAAAATAGGTAGTCTACTACAAAAATAGAGCCTTAAAAATCATAATTTACTAAGAATTTATGTTACTAGTGTTGAAAATGGCATAATAGGGTTTGAAATTTAAAGTGCTGAATAGAAATTGCAGAAAAAACCCAGATTTTTTCATCTGCAGTTCTGTCATCTGCCTTTATAATCTGATTTTAAGGGGTCTGCCAATGGGTAGTGAATTGGTTTCCTGAAAAAGCTGATGCAGTAGTTAGGGGTTGTCACAATAAATAATAATTGTCCTCCCTTAGTTGTACCAAATGTAGATATTAAAAATAGGTACTGATGAGTGTGGCTGTGCCCTGTACTGCATTAAATGAACTTCATAAGACTTCCAGAAATACTCCAAGGTAATCTAGCTGCACTTCTACTAAAGTTAAGGCCACCATCAATAATTGTATTTGAACCAGAATTAAAGCATCTGAGACAACTGCAATGACAAAAACATAAAGGCCATTAGTGGATTTTAATCCTGAGAAGAGAGTCAGTGATATGTGTCTGAGTCAAGTCCTTACTTTCCTCAACTTTACTGGCATGGAGAAAAATTTCTACCTTTTCTTACCTCAGTTTGGAATGCTTCCTTGCAAAGTAGTTCTCTTCAAACCAAAATTCTTCTTTCAGGAAATATTTCTGCATAGAAAGGGCTGTTGAGCATTGGAATGAGCTGCCCAAAGACATGGGGGAGTCACCATCCTGGAGGTGTTCAAGAAACAACTGAACATGGCACTCAATTGACAAGGTGGTGGTAAGTCAAAAGTTGGACTTGATGACCTTACAGGTCTTTTCCAATCTAATGATTCTGTGATTCCGAGATTCTGTAATGCAACTATTTTTGTAGGTAGCTGAGTATCCATGAAGATCCTTTGTCTTGTTCTATGATTTCTACACCCACTTGATCACCATGATATGATCCTGATATTCAGGAAGCAAACCTCACAGAAACACTGGAGATTCTGGCTCAAGTTCTCTCCACCACGATGAAGGCCACCAGTCTTTCAGCCTCAAAATACTTTATCTCATCAAGTCAGCAACTCCACTTTGATATAACTGGCAGCTTGCCTAGAATAATGTCCCAAACTCACTTAGAAGAACCACATCTGGCCCTTGGACTGCTTCTGACTGCCTTCCAATTTTCAAACCCTGGTACAGAACTAGCAATTAAAACCAACCCAGAGTACATCAACACTGTACTGCTGCTACTCACAAACACAAACCAAGACATCTTTGCATAAAAGAGGTTATTATTTTAATTTTTTAGTCTTGTATGGCCAAGTAGTACTTGGGTGCTCTCTTTCAGAGCAGGCAGTTCATCCACTGAAAGTAAAGAAGCAATTCTTTTAGGTATTTATTTTTGTGAAATAATTTATATGTATAAATTGCAGCAACATGTGGAGAAAAATACACCATTTACTAAAAAATATAAAAACGCAGGCCAGATGATCCCACTATTATCAGTGCATTTAGCACTAATACTTTGAGTGCTGTCATTAAAACTGAAGCTAGAGCAATATTTTAGCCATCTCTGCACCTAGAAGATTTCTCTATTACTTTGTCCATGAACGTTTTCCTTGGATGATTGGTTGACAATATCTAAAGGATAATTTTAGGTCCTGAAGAATTAAACACAGGTCTATTTTTATGAGGTGGGACAGATTGGAAACCATTTTTCCCCCTTGTTCCTATGAAATTGGAAATGAAAGAATGTGTGTCATATGAGGGACAAGTGTCATGAAGCCCATCTGAATTATACTTCATACTCCACTTTATAGCCTAATGTTCAACTATATCCATTTTTTCTGGCAGTATTTTGCCCATCAAAAACAAGTTATTGACACTTATGTCTCGGATATAAATCACATCCGGCAGTAAAAGCAAAGAAGGTGGTTTCGGAGAGAGTCAATGGCGGGGTAGAATAATGTATTTGTTTTTTTTCCTCTAGGATATTACTTTAATATCACCCAGAAACAATGGCATAAAATCATTCCAATTAAATGGTCTTAAAAATAAGATATAAAGCAAATTCTGGTGATCTCATTCTGTCGTATGTGTCAGAGTAGACACTACAAAACAGCAGAAATAGTTTAAATTTAGCTGTCTTAGCATATGTGTACAAGGACCGAGATTGTGGAAATTGGATTTGCTTCACTGGAGTCAATTAAGAAGGACTCTCAACAAGGTAGGGTTGAAGTGCATTGACAGGGCACTGGGAATACTTCTGGTATTGATTGGCACTGGCTTGGGTACAAATAAAGCAAAGCATTCTGGTTTCTGACATTCATTTTCTATAACAGAGAAATTACACTAATGAATAAAATGATAATGAAAAAGCAAATGCAGAGAATAGGAGTTCTCCATGGAGATATATTCCCTTCAGATGTTATGCTGTAGCTATGCCCTCATTATAAAAGGTTTTGCTGCCTAATATACAGCTGCTAGGTTTTTCTTCCTACTGTTACTCTGACCTGGGCTTATTGCTGTCTCCTTAACCTCTCAGGAATTCCGTGTTTATGAGGGCAGAGCTTAATCAGGTCAGTGGTTCCTCTGACTCTGTGGAAGGGCAGCACCTCAAAGCCTTGCCTTCTTCTGGAAGTCAATGTCTTTCATGCTACTTAGAAGGGGGAAATGCTCATTCATACCTATTTTCCAGCTGGAGAGGATGAAACAGTTCTGCTTCATATTAGATCATCCTTTATTTCTCTCAAGAGTGCATGGAGGTAGGAAGGACTAACAGCTACTCCTCCCCCATCCTCAAGAGAATTAGATTTGGAAATCATATAATTGCCTTCTTTTTTTATGATCTCTTTGACATGTATGAGAATTTGTTTGATGATCCCTCTATTATCGCGGTTGGGGATCTGATAATTCAATTTTCACCAACACAATGAATAATCTGCTCCATTTTGATTTTCCTTAGAGGTGCATCCAATGAACCCACATGTTCATCTGCCTGTCTCTGAGTGCAGCCAAATGAAGCTGTATGAAATCTATGCTGAAAAGATGATTGTAGCAAGAAAGAAGATCTGAATAATTTTCCCCAAAATAATCTGTCTCCTAATCTCATCAACTGTGGTAGTCTTATGCCTGGTAGCATGTCCTTTCCTTTATGTCTTTCCCAGGCTTCTATTTCTCAGTAAAAGCCCTACTGACATAATTAAAAATGTGGGGTTTTATTTCTGTGATCTGAGGGACATATGCAGACTATCTGCTCCAAACATCCAGCTGGGCTATGCCAAGCTATATTCACCCAACAGCTGACTGTCTCCAGTAGGTCATGCCTGACTATGTGCACTGTCACTTCAGAAGCTGCCCTGACCCATAGATTTGGCTTTCTGTCTTGATCTTGGACCTGCTTTGTATTCATGGCCTTCACTGGTTATTTGGTCTGTTGACTGATCCTGGATATCACCACACACCTGTCTGCCCACCTTATTCAAGTGCTGTGTGAGTGCCACTCCTGGTGATGAAGCCCCAGCCTCTGCTGGTCTTGCTGTCACCCTGGCTCCCCTTCCCTTAAGAAGCAATGTATCCCTGGATATTCTCTGATGTTCAAGCATCAAGGACTTCCCTGCCTCATCACAGACACCCTACCTGATTTTAAGTGTTCTTCCTGGGCTTGAGAGACCAGGAGCATACAAATCCTTGTCTGAGGCCCAGAAGCCTAAAGTCTACTTTAACTGATATTTAGGAAGAGTTGGAAAGTCTGATCTGAACCAAAGCAATTTCTCCAATTTCACACAACAAAGCCTTTGGCAGCTCAGAGACTGCGCTCCTCATTTCCCAAATCCAGGGTTAGTGTTTCTGTTCCTGAGATGGCCTTTCCACCTCACTACAGCACCTTTAAAGAGTGGTTAGTTTCTTAGTTCCTTTATCTGTTATTTTTTATGTACCCATGATGTAGAGAAGAGGGTTACGTGTCTGCAGTATTTAAGTATAAAGCTGATACAATTAGGGAGAATATTAAATTATACAAGTAATTTCTTATATATGAATTTTAATTGTTTTAAAGATATTAGTATCAGTGGCACATCTTTGTCAGAGCATTTTCTTTCTTCAGACACAGGTGGGTCAACTATGTTTGATCAAGGACTAATGACTTATAAAAAGCCAAGTCTAGCCTGTTTGTCCCATAATTAATAGCAGTTTGGATATTCAGTGAGGGAATTCTGCTGATTTAAGTGAGTCAAAGACTCTCTCATTTACTCCTGCAAGCATTTTTTCTGCATGTTGTGCAGTTATAAACACCTTTCTTCCTGTTAGCATCTCCCACAAACATTCTTCTTATCAGCCTAATACCTACAGAAGGAAAACAGGTTTGTTTTCCTATAACCTCTCACAGTGTTTTCCTGCACCTTTCACAGTGAACCTCACTTACAGATTTCCAGTGTGGTAGTTAGGTAAGCAAGCTGAGCAGATTCTTTTGCACAAATATTTTAATACTGGTTTTGCTGCTGGTCTTGACTCAAAGTCAGTTGAATTCAACACCCCAGTGACACCAATGAGTTTCAGATAAAAACCTGTAAAACAAAAGTAAACAAATGTGACAATACAATGGTGAAGATGAAACTCTGCTTTTTTTGTGCATTCTGAGAATAGAGATTGACTTGATGGATGCATAGAAAATGAAAAGACAATGAGAGTGGAGAAAGAAAGAGCAGATATATATTAAAAAAAAAAGAAAATTCAGATATAGAAAGGAACATGATGTCATGAGGAAAGAATTTGGAAACTGAAAGAGCAAGAAAGGATGGAGTATATCCCTAGCAAAAAGATAATTATAGTTCTAGAATTAAAAATATGTTTCTATGAGATAGTGTATGTTATCTGTCACAGATAACATAGGCATCTATGTTAGAGGTACCAAGATAGATCACTTGTACAGAAAAAGAGGCCAAAAAAGACTCCTTGTTTGTGATCCATTTCATACAAGAGTAGGGATCTTATGCAGATCAGGGAGTCATGTTTTTTCCAGTGGCTGGAAAGTGGCTTTGAGTTGGCCTGAAGAAAAATATTTATGTTGCAGATGCCTAAAGTTAAAAGGTGAATCTACCTATACTAACCTATATTCTTTATTTATTTTTCAACTTGATTTATTTATATTAAGCTTTTGAAGTAATGGAAATATGTGCAAATATCAAGGATCCTACAGGTAACATCATTGTATTGGTTCTGAGATGTGTAGATGTGTCTTCTCACTTTGGTCTAGAGATGCTGTGCATGAAATGCAGAGACTCCAGTGATTGCTGGGCTCCAGAAATTGCACTGGAATCAAGGATGGTCATGGGTTTGGCTTTGGCTTTTTGATAAATCAGAGGAAGGACACATGGATGGTTCTCTTGTGCCCCACATGAGCTACTCCATGTGCTTTTCCCACTCATCTATAAATACAACAGGATGTGGACACCAGAGAAGGAGAATGACTATTAACATCAAACAGCAGCTTTGGCCCCATAACAATAGGGTGTAAGATGCCCATGAGAATATTTATGATGGAAATTTGAAGTAGGCTAATAAAACATCAGAGGAAGATTTTGAAACAGCCCCGCAGTACTGGGAGCAGAAAAACACCCCCAAACCCTAATTATTTTTCAGATGGAACTTGGTACATGTATTATAGGGAACGTAACATGCTTATGCAAGAGCTGAGGAAGGAGCTTGGAAAGCCAGGGTGTGTTTTCCAGTCCAGTCTTGTTATGTTCATACCTATGTGTCTTTGGAGAGAAAGGTAATACCTCTCCATATTCAGAGGGAGGAAGTGTAACTTCCATGAGGAGCAGGATCAGACCAGTTTTGTGAATGTTATTTGCAATAATTTTTTCCTCTCCTGTTTCCCCAGTGGATATGTCTGTACTCTCAGATATCAGGGGAAAAAAAGATAAAAAAAAAAAAAAAAAAGAAATAAAAAACCCCATCTCTACCCAATGGGGACCTCCCTCATTCTCTCTTCTGATGTTTGGTTGCTAATTTGCACTTTTCATACACCCAGAAGCAAATGCCTGTCTGACACAAAATAAAACAAGCTGCTTCAAGTGCTGTTTGGTTCTTTAGGAAGAAAATAATTTTTGAAAATAAAATGTACTCACCAAACAACCCACCAATGCCAACTGACATCCTCCATGGTGTGTCTGACAGAGGCAAAATGTAGCACAATGCAGAACAAAGAGGCATTTTATATGCCTTGCAGAAATTCTTAAAAGTCTTTTTTTCACGGGAAAATTATCATAATTCTATTTTTTTGTAAAAAATCCCACAAGATAAATACTGAGAAACTATTAATTATGAAGGTGGGGAAATAGGGGATAAAAATAAAATATCTTTTCCCCCTTTATTTCTTGAAATCAACAAAAATATCTTTTCCTTTTGAATTAATTTGTTTTCTTACCTTTCATCCTTTCTTCCCAGTTACAGAATTATTCTTCATTTGACAGATAGCAGCCAGGAGATAATTTGGGGTTTTGTTTTGGGGGTTCTTTTTTAATAGCAGTTTCAAATCTTTGTTTTCAGAGAAGAGGCCCACTAGGCACAATTTGGGACTTGTTATTAAAGACAAACTAACATCCCCCAAAGATTTTCAAACACTTCATGCCAGAATGTGATATTTTAAAGTATTTCCCATTTCACATAATTGGATGCACGTGGCTTAGCAAGAGAAAGACTGTTTCAGCAAATACAAGAATTAATGCAATTTATTCGAGATGGTCTCACAGGAGAGATAGAGATTTTATGCATAATTCTGAGGAAGATAAAAATGTTGAAATCAGTTAGGACTTCTGCATATTGCTTCAAGACCACTGACCTAAGCTAAGGTGGTTATTGTAGACAAGGATGGAATTTAGAGAAAGTTGTCAAATTAGTATTCATCCTGGATCCCAAAATGAGCACAATTATCATCACTGGGAATACGAGTTCCATCCTTATACTTTCTTGGGATGCTTAGTCAAATAATTAGTAAAACTACTTCTAATGTTTGCATAATAATGAAAAAATATCCATATTCCAGGGAAAGAAAAAAAAAAAAAAAAACAAAACCAAACCAGAACTGAAATGTCAAAATTCAATCCTTTGAAATGATTCTAAATCACACCCATTTATGACATGTTATTGTGACATTTGTTCAAGTGATTTCATATTTAAAATCTGCCTCTCACAAATCTGAGATGCTGAGGTTACACAATTATTTAACACAATCATTGAAGGCTCTGAAACAAGAAAAGGTAGTAGCTTAGATGTGTAATATTTATTCTATGAATCTCTATATCATTATCCCTACGTCAGATGAATATCTTCTGCACATTTTCTTGGTTCTCTCTTGAAAACTTCTCCAAGACAAAGGAGTAATATTATCATATTTTTAAAACAGGGAAAACAGAAGTGTGTATTTTGTTGATATGGAATCCTGTTGTTAATTTCTCATTATTTATCTCAAGACAACTAGCACTTCTTCCTTTTTGTTTTTCCCAATCAGTTATAAAAATATAAATCTATATTATCATCCTGACATTTTTAGTAAAAAGCAAGTGTTTTAGACACACAAACACTTTTCTCTCAATGCTATGAGGTATGGTTAGCACATATTCCAGGACTGCCAAGTGAAAAGCAGAAAGGGTTAAATTGCCGATGAGGTTTGAGGTAAAACTGCGCCTTCTGTCGAGCTGAGTACAGTTCTACACTCTGAGGCCTTGATATTGACACATTGTGGTGATTTTAAACATGACATTTTAAGTCACTTTCAACTGCAATTTAAATGATGGAAGATTTCATGATTTACTTTGTATCTGCCATCATTTTCCTTGAGTCCTTTTGCATAGGAGATTGCAGAAACAAGGGATATTTCAGTAATTCAAATATACTAGTTCAAATTTTTTTTTCCTTTGGAGCCATTCCTATTCCTTATGGCATCTAGCTCAGCTGGATTTCAATTCTAGTTACATCATTTGGTGGTCAAGCATTAGAAAGGTTTGCCCAGGGCTGTGATGGAGTCACCGTCCCTGGACACATTCAAAAGACAAGTGGATGTGGCACTTTGGGTCATGCTTTAGTGGTGAACACACTTTAGTGGTGAACACAGTGTTCCTGGGTTAAGGGCTGGACTTCATTATCTAAGAGGTCTTTCCCAACCTTAACAATTCTATGATTCTATGATTGGCAGTTGAGCTCTTGAAATGAAGTTGGTGCAGTATTATGACCTTGTTATAGAGAGAAGTCATTCACTGAGGAAATTCCTATAAGGATAGGACCTTGGTCACTGAAAGAAAACAAACATTGTTTTATGTAGATTTCCAAAAGATGTACAGAATTGTGAACCAGAAAAACTAGACAAACATTTCTAATGTCTCCCCAGCTCATATAAGTAGACACATTCTTGATCCTCAGTACTTAGGGGGAGCAGGTTTGCAACCTTACTGTGTTATCAGGTTATATCCACATCAATGTAAGTAAAAAGTGTTTCCAGTGGAAGATATTTCAAGAAAATATCATGCTTTCATCAGTCAGAATTAACAAATTCTCCATTAACACAGCAGCAAGAAAAAATTCATTTATACATGTTTTTAATGTATAACCCAGACCACTGTAAACTGTAAAAAAGTACACATTGTAAAAATTCCTATTCTCTTTACATTTCTTCTCACCACCAGTCCTTCAGTTCTGCCCCTATTCTTATTCTTCTTCTCTGCAAAACTCTCTCTACCCTTCAAAAAGCAATGAGTCTGAGCAGAGGAGATGTCTTCTGAACTCACACTGAAATGTTCTCTGTAATTAGGGCATTAATTTTGGTGCCACTCCTTCAGCCAGCAGCCAGTTTTCATAATGTTTGTAATCACCTTATATTTTCAAGAAGGATGTGTTTCTCCTATTTTGGTCAAAATTGTTGGATGAATTCACAACTGCTGGACTGAGAGAGGGCTGCAAGTAGGAGATGTTTGGATGGGCAGATAAATGGAGAGTGTGATTTTATTAAACTCATAGGATCATAGGATGGTTTGGGTTGGAAGTGACCTTGAAGATCATCTCAATCCCAACCCCCTGCCATGGGCAGGGACACCTTCCACTATCCCAGGTTTCTCCAAGCCCCATCCAACCTGGCCTGGAACACTTCCAGGGATGGGGCAGCCACAGCTTCTCTGGGCAACCTGTGCCAGGGCCTCCCCACCCTCACAATACAGAATTTCTTTCCAATATCTAATCTACACCCTGCCCTCTGTTAGTTTGAAATGATTCTCCCTTGTTCTGACATTCTAGACTCATGTAAAATATCCCTCTCCAACTCTTCTGGAGCCTCTTTAAGCACTGGAAGGGACTCAAAGGAATTCCCAGAGCCTTCTCTTCTCCAGGCTGATCTCCCCAACTCTCCCAGCCTGTCTCCAGAGCAGAAGTGCTCCAGTCCTCTTCTCCTTATGAAACACATAAAACCCTAAGAGACTGTGAGATTAAAACAAACAAACAAAAACCAACACCAACCAACCAAACCAAACCAAACCAAACCAAACAAAAAAGTGGAAAGTTGTGTAAAGCTTGACAAAACTTCTGATAACACAAAGAGGTATTTGGATGTTTTAACCTACAAAGCCCAAATTATTGTTTTAAATTCCAAGGGTTAATTTCCTCTGATGAAAATATTTATCAGTATCAATGTCAACATTTATAATAAAATCTGAAGAGAATACAACACATAAAATCTAATATTTTCATATAAATTTTTTATATCTTAGCAAGACTTTCAGATTTTCAAGTATTCACTCAACAGCTGTATTTTTATATATATTTGTTAAATACATATGCAGAAGCCTACATTTTCTTACCATTTGTTTTTCACCAACACAGATGCAAACATGTATAAAAATGTACAAATATAATACTCATGTTTATCATGTAGAAACCTGCATGGACATGAATCCTCAGTCATTTCATAACATTCCTGACACTTGACTCCTTCCTTGGATTATGATATTCTTCAGAAGACAGAAATAAATAACTGATCTCTTTTAAGAACAAAGGCTGAAGTGAATATATTTAAAAGCTGCACTGTGTTTTGATGTTATTATAGCAATCAAAGTCAGAAAATCACAGTAACTGAGTAATAAAGAATGACTTCAAAGCCTTAACTGTCTAACTATGATATGACAACTGCAGAAGTTCATCTGTATTTATGCAATTCATATTATATACATATATATATATTGTACACAATGTGTATAATTTATGGCTGTGTGATTAAGAATTAGGAAAAAATCCTTCAGGATATAAACGCCAACCTACTTGTGGAGTTATGCTACAGGAAAGACTTATGTGTGTGTGTGTATACAGAAATTTAAATGCAATTATAGACCTGTAGGTCTGTAATATCTGTGGTTTTGAAAATTCATCTTTGTTTGTCACTTCTCTTATTATTCTGCATTTTTATAGTGATGAGTCACTTCTTAGCCTTGCAATCTGCTACTGCAGGCCCTGGAAGTCCAGTCTGAATTTCACTCAAAGACCTGTAAGATGTTTGAGATTGATGCTGGGCTGAAAAACTAGGAGTTCTGGGATCTTTAGCAACAGGTTGTCAGTTTTCTCTTCTTTGTTAATGAGGGGATAAACTTCCTCAGCCTACCAGTTCCTCAGGATAAGAGTGTCACTTCAAGCATATTTGTTATCTGCAGCCATAAAGCCTGACATTGGTAGTGGTTCCATTCAAACCTAATATTACTGCTATTGAAAGATTTACTTTGGATAATAAATGACTTTTTGTCTTTATTGTGAGCATTTATGAGTTGTCCATGAATTTATTGCAATAAAAAGAAAATTTTCAAAACCTGTAAGGCAATTAATTTAAAGTCACTGTCATTAAAAGTGTTTCCTGTCTATCCATATTGTCTTATTTCTGATTTGTGCCATTTCTTGCAACCAGTTTCATGCCTGAGTACTGAGCTGTGTAAGATTAGCAGGTTACCATGACCCCAAAGGCAGTAGTTGGATAATACATTGGCTTCAGCAGCAAAGCCAGATGGTGGATCTCCTGTTCTCCCACTGCACACTTGCATTGTATGGTAATCACTCACTCCATTGTTCTTGTCCAGATGCTTGTGAGACTGCTCAGCAAATTTACCAATATCCAATATCCATCTGATAAAATTAAGATATCAAATTAAACTAATTTAAAGGTTATGGGCAGATGAAGTGGGGGAATTAGTTGCTGGTCATAAATTTAAAAGCTCTTGTGTACTAAAGAGGCAAAATAAAGTTTCTCAATATGCCTGTGTCCTTCAGATGGAGATTTGGGCAATAAAAAAACGTGCCTTTCTATCAGATATTCCACATGGGAAAGTTAAAACTAATATGACTTTTGTGAGGGGATTCTCCCAGCAAACTGCACAAAAGTGGGGATGGCAGAGTAGTGCTTTTCCCTAAGATGACATGTGACAGTGCAAGACTTCAGCACATGGAAATTCAGCCTCAAAATTGCCCTTGTCTCAAAAATTATTTTGATTGCTGCTGTGTCACTCCAGGTATATTGCTAATTTATTTTCCTATTAATTGGGAGCAAAACACTGACAGCTCTTCACTATTAGTTCAATCATTGTTTTATTAAATTAATAGTAATTAAGCACTTTCCAGCTTCCTGATGACTGTTAGACCCAGATATCTATGACAGGTCATTAGTTGCAGAGAAGAATGGTCAGGCACTAATATTAAGCAACGAGATTGCTTATTCATATACTGCAGAGGTTAGAACTAATAATCATGATAAATTGAATCTCATGAATAAAAATGAAAAATCCCAAACAATTTGCTATGGTTACCAGAAGAGATGTATTTTTAAGAAACATGGGTCAAATTACCCTGTGCTTCACCGAGGTGTAATAATCAGGAATAGAGCTATTTGCTGACAGGCAGAGACAGAGGCTTTGGAAAAAGTAAATGCTGAAAGAAATTTGGGATAAGAGTAAGCAGCATAATTGCTACATGCCTGCCACGTACTAGAGTAGAAACTAAAAAAATAACACAGACCAAAATGATTTGGGGAAACATTAAACCAAAGAACCAGAGGAGATTAGAATGTTGCTATTAAGTACTCCTGAGAACACACCTGAGTTACCTGCTTGAGGCCTGCAGTCCTTGGAAAAAAACTAGAAATGCCAAGAAAAATGAGAGTTGAAGGGATTATGAGACACTGGAGGAAAAACACTTACTTGGAGATCATGTAATTATGAAATAATTCAGAATATGGGGACATTTTAAAGGGAAACATGCAGTTTTCTTGAATAAAATTATTTTTGGTGGATGTGCTCATGGTTTTGGAAAGTTAGAGACTCCTGAGTTTATCAATACTGTCTATACTTGTGTGCATGTGGGTTGCACATTGCCTCAGATGCTTCCACAGGAAGATGAGCCCTTAGGGAAAAGGAGAAGAAATAGAAGTATGGCACAATGTCTGTGCAAAGAGGCTGAGATTCTATTCCTAACTCTTATTGATGACTTCCTAAGAAGTCAGCCAGAGCTTCTCTCTGTTCTATTTTCCATCTGTGTAAAATGGATACAGCCATAGTTGTCTTTCTGCAGAGTCCTGGGGGCTGTGAAATAAATACTTCAACAGGACCCGTGAACTTCATAGGTAGATTCCAACCTGTTGGTCAGGTCTGATTTGTCTGCATCTCTGGCAGCTGACCATTACTGGGCTCACAGGAGCACAAAGGATGCCAACTCCCATGTTCTTCCCCCATGGAAGAATCTGATCAGGCAACAATCACTGAAAGCCTCTTCGGGTAACTGGATGCTCAACCCAGCCTGGCTCTGCCAGGCAGCTGTGGGATTCTTGGGAAATCAGCATCATCTCCTGCTTGTGAACTTCCTTCGCACTTTACTGAGGTGTCCTGACTCAGCTGTGCAAAAGTGCCTTTGGAGGGCTCATAAGTGCAAAATACTGATGAATGGCTGTGTTAGGTGGATACATGAATAAAATAGTATTTGAGGGCCATCAGAATAAAGAATATTTAGGAGGGTGAGGAAAAACAGATGACCAGGAAATAAAAAAAAAACCAAAAAACTTAAACAGCATGGATGAGGCATTTGGCCAAAAGTTCATGTTTAATAAAACTTGATGCATTTTGAATTGTTAGGGAAAAAAGCATTTAAAAACATATCATCGGGGACTCTCACTAAGAACTAAAATCTCACTCTGACTTTGAGAGGGGCTAGGAAATCAAAGAGCTGTGCTCCTGCACTGGTGTTGAAATGAAGCATTGGATGCCAAGCAGGAGGCCTGAGCATTTCCCTTTCTTGGGCAAGCAACCCAATGCTATTCAGTATTTTAGAGGCAGGCAAAACCAGTTTACAATTCTTTCCCAGTGAAACCACGGGCAACACTTCCCCATTCAGCAACATTTTGGAACAATACCCGGGTGGGTCGCAAAAGCCTTTTTTAAACACTGCTGTCACCAAACCTTCACAATTCATTTGTGTATTAAGCTCCTAATTTTGAGTGCTGGCATGAGGTTTCTTAAAGTTCACATAGTGTAATTATTACCTAAGGCTGGGAGATTCTGCTCTGCTTTCTAGGTTATTTAGCTGCAGATAATTTATGAGATTGCTGAGGAGGTTGAAAAATTGTTTCACCTTTCAGTTGTTCATGCGTGCAGTGGTTTTACAACAGATGGGAAAGAATTTTGCAGTTGTGAATGTTTGATTCATGTTGACCAACTGCCTCCTATCTCTCAATAAAGACAAAAGTCAGAAGGCTGGAGGAGCTTCAGTGAGTTTTAGAGGGTTGGAACTAGTTTGAAAGGTATATAAATATATATGTATACATATTTTAAAAACCCACAAGTGATTATTTCTGTGGTTTGTCTTCTTATGTGCATGAGGTAGCATTGGGGAAGTTGCATAGGATATCACAGATCTACACAGACCTACAGCAAGTGAAATAAGCAGGAATAGTATTTCTGGGAGGTAGTGGTATAGGACAACTGCCATTGGTTCCTAGAATTGCGATTGACTTCTTAGCTCATTTTTCCTTGGTGCATACCGTTTTAATTGTGCAGAAATGCCAAACAGATGACTCATGCATAAGACTGCAGAGAAGTACACTGTTAGTTGAGGGGTTTCTGAGGCAAGGACATAACAAAGCCCAGAATCTGGGTTTTGTTCCTTCTGTGGTGAATAATTTCTGACACTGATCAACTCACTTAGGACTAGACATGTTTTGCTTTTCCTTTTTTTTGTGTCTTTGAAATATATCCTCACTGTTCTTAAGCCCCTGACTTACCAAAGGTTTTTATGTCATAACTGAACTTAAAACTAAGTGACCAACCCCAGTGAAGTGGAAGAGCTGCCCTCAGCCCCTGTGGCAGAGATGAAAGACAGTCACGTCTTCATGTGCATGAATTGGGTCCACCCCCTCTCCCATCCCGGTCTCTTTCAGTATTCTGATGTGCAATGTAGTTTTACCAAAGAACATCAGGTGGATATTGCAGGAGAAACTGTCTGGATCTCACATAATTAATGCGCCAGAGATGGGGAGCTGAGATGTTTTCAATTGACTTTGATGCCCATCTATCTGCATAATGGTATAAAATCCTGCTGGAGACTGGGCCAGCTGGACAAACTGGTCTCCCCAGGTTGCAGGCAGCTTCTGGGTGTATCCCCATCCTGGCAGGGACACCTGCAGGGTACATCCTGCCCAAAGACAGACAACACTTTTGGGAAGGTGAGTAAAAGCATTAAGATCTGGTCAGATATGGAAAAAAAATTCTGACTTAGTTCCATAGGTGCTTTGTTGCTTTGTAATTGTGAGTTCTGCAGGACTAAAGACCAAATACCTTTAGGTTTCTGTCCAAATCCACTTATATTATAACCCTGTAGTCATAAACTGTCAACAAAATCTGAGACAAAGTGGAATAAGCTGCAAATAGACCTTTCCGAGCAGTTTAGAAAGAGAGGGGGTCTCAATAAAGTTTGTGACTCAACATGGCCACCTCACAAGCACCATGGTGATACTGTAACTATTGTAGCAGAAGATGCAGTTGTTATTTAGGTACTGCACTGGCAATATTTAGATACTGTGTTAGCAATAAATCTAATCATAATCATCCACATCATCACTGTGTCCTAATTCCTGCACCTGCAAGAACCTTCTCTACAATACTCAGCTACAACTCCCCATGGCCTCCAGCATGTCGTTGTGCCATTCCTTTGTCACTCCTGGTGCTTAACTGAGCCCTCATTCAGTGTGAACACAATGCTTATGGTAGGGGTTTGGAGTTTTGGGAAGAGTTCTTTTATTGTTGTTAGCCTTAATTTCCTGAGCTTTGGCTTCTAAAGTGATTCATGGGGGAAAGGAGGAGATCAGGAGGTGCAATGCAAGGGAAGTGTTTAGGCAGGGGCAGGAGATAAGAAAACAGAAGATGCAACTGGTACAATTGATATAACTGACTTATCCACAGCATGCAAACTCTGATTTAGGTAATTTACCTTTCTTTTTGTATCAAGACACAAAAGAAAGGTAAATTACCACTCCAGAAGTGGTGATTTGGATTTCAGATGGGCAAGATCTTTTCTTCCTGACTTCAAGGTAGCCTAACAGTTTAGGAATCATAGACTCATGGAATGGTTTGGGTCAGAAAGGACCTTCAAGATTATCTCATTTCACCCCTTGGTCACGGTCAGGGACACCTTCCACTAGATCTGGTTGGTTCAAGTTCCCTGCAACCTGGCCTTGGACACTTCCAGGTGTGGGGCATACACAGCCAAACTGAGCAACTTGATTGGTGGGACCTCACTACCCTCACAAGGAAGAATTTCTTCCTAATATTTAATCTAAATCTACTCTGCTTCAGCTTAAAGTCATTTCCTCTTGTCCCATCAAGAATGGATGGTTAAATTATGGGAAACTAAAAGAAAGTGAGTTGAACCATAAACTGGGCACTTCAGTTGAAAGCCTGAAGTCAGGTGGATACTCAGCCCTTGCCACCAATGGAAAGTTACAATGAGAGCAGATGGTGCTGAGAAAAAGGCACTTTTTCTGCTTCTAGGAGGTTTTGTGAAAGCAGTTGCATTATAAGGAGACAGTAAAACCTATTTTTGGAGTTAGATTTGTGTCTATCCTAAGTGATTATACATTAAACTGACGATAAGATGAAAATTCCACTTCATCTTTAAGGAAGAATAAAAATACAAAAAAATAAAAGTTAATTGCCTCTAAGGAGCCTTTCAGGTAAGCCAGGCAGTGGAACACATTTGGAAGGCACTTGGTTTGATATAATTAGGCTTTCTAATCGCTTGGTGGCATCAGACCCTAGGGAATGTTGTGCCAACAGACATATTCAAGGGACTTCCAGCATCTCTAGAGGAAGGACAAAATTAAGCAGGGCTTGTGCAAATCCCAATAACATCAGAATATTTAATTCAAGAGACTGCAGAGGCATTAAGGTGCTCAAATCCATGTTCAGAATGAACCTTTAACCTTTCTGTGCCAGAGTTCACCATCTGAAAAACAGAGCTGTAAGAGTGTCTTCCCAAGCTAAAGAAGAGCTAAACACCAAAATGCCAGTAAAATTGAATTCCTTCTGTAATAAGGAGTGGAAAGAAATGGAAAGCTTTTATATCTATCTATTTATCTGTCTCATAACTGTATTTCCATAAGTGGTCAGAATTTGCAGTTTCTTCATGATATCTGAAAAACCCCCTGTCTGCTGGAATCTTGCAAAAATTACCTCCTTAATGTCTCCATATCCTATTTCCTCATTTGTAAAAAGGAGATTGTAAAACTTATTTTGTCTGGTTGAACTGGTCTGACAGAAAACACTCCAGGGCAGAGACTATCTTTTACCACATGAGTATCACATAGGAAAGGTAATAAAAAAGTATCCATCCAAATTGTTTTTAATAGAAAATTGTGTTTTCAACAGAGAATATGGGCGTACAAATCAATTACAAGATATTGTAGAAGAGATAATGTAAAACTTGCCCAACATCCCCTTGAGGCTCAGCTCTATGGTTACTTGAAGTGAGGTAGGTTAAGTTATGTATTGTCATTTCTGCTACTCAGTTTCTGTATTGCATTTAATGATGATGTAAAAAGCCTCCCTTTGGTACCATGGTAAGGCTCCATTCATGCTTGCGAAACACCTTGAGCTCCTCTAACACTGGCTGAAAAACTTGATTATTGTGACATGCAAACAATAAAAAGTTGGGGAGTAGGAATCTCCATCTCTCCCTTTTAAACACATTTGACTTACAAGCTCTATAACTTTCAAACAAGATTAGTATTATCAATAAATCACTGGGTTCACAGATGAGAAACACGACAGAATGCCGTGTTGCTGAGGCATATAGAATGACAATAGGTGCCTCAGCAGCAGCTATAACAGTGCTGCAACAGATTGTGCCCTAAAGCAGAAAATATCCTGCACACAAGAGGTTATTCAGGTACAGGAAAAAAAGAAATGAAAAGTTTAGTTATCATTGTGAACATTTGCAGGGTAAAGAGACGAAGAGAGCAGGAGCAGGAAGGGTGGGACTGGGGGAAAGGCAAAAGAACTGGGGAGAAATTGCCAAGCTCTAAAGTTTTAAGGCAGCTCAACCAGCTGTCAGGTAGCAAAGCAGAACAAAGTAGAGCACGTTTTGGGAGAAAAGCATCCCTATTTGGAGCCACGAGGGCGTGCATGGGTTCAGTGCTCTCACCACAGAGTCCTAACAACACGTATCTTGTCCTGTGAGTCCCATGCTCAGTTTTCTGACAGCTCACTCTCCTTTTCTCACACATCCTTCCTGTGTCCCAGGGCATATCTGCTTCTCTGGCTTGCTCCATCCAAAATCAATGAGAATCATATCATCTCTGTGCCAGGAATGCTCTGAAAGGCTGGTTTTGCCACCAGTTTTACTCACCCTTTACATCAGGGAGTGATACAGAAGGAAAAGCAGAGGGAAAAAGAGAAGAAAATTAAAACCTTAGAAGCGCTTATCTCATTATTCATATATCGCACTACTAGCTCTCAAAGAGCCCACTGCAAGGTTTCAGAAGGTGGACAAACTCTCAAGAAGTATTTAAACAAGGGGTATTTACATTTGTCAACCAAAGTTCAAATTAGAAGCAGGTACCAGTGAATGACCAGGCCTGGAGTTGGCAGCTAGGGCTGCAGGAGGCTCTGAAGTGTGAAGGTGGGCAGTGAACTGTGAACTGTGGGATGTCATGGAAACATTTAGGTTGGAAAAGAGCTCTAAGATCATAGAGTTCAATCATTAACCCAGCACTGCCAAGCCCACTGCTAAACGACATCCGCAACAGCTACCTCAAAATGCCTCCAGGGCTGGTGACTCAACCACTTTCCAGTTGTCCCTTCTACCTTACCTGCCCAATCCTCTTTAATTTAAAGGTGATTGTGATGCAGTGGGTTAATAATTCATACCTGTCTGTTCAAAGCAGCTCTTCCTTCCCATTTCCAGAAGTCTGCAATGGTTTCAGAGATGGATCATGAGTAAATACTACACTAGAGACCATTTTCTTTCTGTATTTTAATGAAACCCAGACAACATACTTTGCTAACCTTGTTAAAGCAGAAATAACAGGAATTGCAGAAGGGTAAATCACTTTAAAATACATTGTTACTCTGTTCCAGCACACTGATCCTTTTCTGTCCCGAAGAGGAAATAGGGCTGTCCATTGGTAACTACATGACATAGTATGTCCAAGACTGTTTTACCTCAGATTTCTTGTGTGACCTAGAGGTACCTCCTGAGGGCTAGACTCCAAACAAGTAAAAAGGGGCTTCTTTTTGTTGCCTAAAAGTTGTGGTGCCCTTCTGCTTGCATGAACCACACAACCTCAGCCTCTGTGAGTCAGGGCTACATTCCTGGGTTTTAACTTGTTTTGGAGAAAGTTGCTTCACATAGATTGTTCCCACGATAGTTCATTTGATCATCCTTCTGTGACTTCAGTTAATGTAATGCTCAACATTTTACACTTTAGGGTAAAACGAAGCAGTAAGAGGTTGCTGCTTCATTCTAAGCCTGGAGTAAGGGAAGATGGTTCCAACTACCTCATCTTCTAAAACAATTCCAGTGTAAGACAGTGGCACAAGCAGCCTGTGTTTGCAGTTGAGTGTGATGAGCCAAGTCCCAGCCTGCTGCTCTAGCCAGACGGCATCACTTTTCAGGGATGAGTTTCTGTTGTGAGAGGGGATGATACAGATCTGGGTATCACTGGCATAGCAATAACAGACTCCACCATGCTGCTGTATTAATTCGTCAAGTGGCATCACAGACAAAAAGAGCAAAGCTAACACAGATAACTCCTCTGGGACACTGGACCCTCAGGGCAGATGAGAAATTGCCCTCATCTCTGCTTTGGCATCCCACATTGCCTGCTCTCCATGGCTCCGTGCTGTTCCAAGCCATTTTCTCATCACATGTCATGGGAGGAAGAGCAGCTGGAGATGATGGAGGGAGCTGAATGTAATAGGAGATAGAATCAACCCTGATATGAGGTTTATAGCTTGGTTCTGGTTCTGGTTCTGCAGCTTGTCTTGACTAATGCCTGGACAGAGAGAGGATCCCAAAATGCTATTGGCAGCTGCTCCCTAAGCCACATGGACCTTCAGAATCAGAATTCCTGCATTGCTTATGTAGTCAATCAATCTGATGTTTTTCAAAGCCAGAGCACACAGTGAGCAGCTTCCCTCAAGACTACTATTACAACTATATTCATTTGCAAACAGGTTTTGGGTTAAACACTTTAAACTTGAAAAAGACCTCTCTCTTCATCCCTCCAGCTAACTTGAGTAAGGACCACAGCTGGGACCCTTTGCCTTACTCTGTTCTCTTGGCTCAGTTTCTGTAGGTTAAGGACTTTGGCAGAGTCAAGTAAAGGTAAGAGATTTGCTGCAGACATTCATGGCTTTTTTATTAGACTGAATATCCTGAATCACTCTTAAAAATATGTTGTGATATGTTGCATATTCAGCTTTTAAAAGAGGAGAGTCTCCAGGCTGAACACACCAGAAAAGCCATGGGGATACAGAAGGTGCAGGTCAGGATTTGCATACAGGGATGCAGTAGGTCATTTTTCTATACTGTGAAACGGGTACAGGAGAAATACCAACATAGTGACTTTGTACACATTTGGATACTACTTCTTTTCATTATGGAAGGATTTTCTAGAGAAAAAGGATTTTATCTATTATAACAGTTTCCTACCAACAAGGATCAAAAGTCCTTGCTTTAAGTTACTATTATATATCTAGAGGAATAATATCTAAATTTCAATCCAAAACATTCCAAAGAGTTTAAAATAAAATGACTTTGAGAAAATAAAGTATTAGGTCAGTATTAACAGTTAAAGCTGTACCTTTTCATTGCATATTCTACAGAGGTCGTGGCTGGAGGCTACAAGGGTGAAGCCCATCTGGAAATGGTCCCCATTGAAAATACTTTTTGGTATTAGAATGAAAGCTGGGTTTAGATTTGACTGAGTTATCAGCTTTTAAATTAGCAGAGATGGTCATATTGTGAGCTTCCCTTGGTTTCCTCTAGTTATTTGCATAAAAATCCTACTTGCTTCAGCCTGTTCATATCACAACTTTTTCATAGGACTGAAATAGAGGCTCATAAACTCCTGATTATAAGCAAGTGTATCACAAGATTTTAATTTATCTTGGCTTTTTGGCTATTCAGCTCTTCCAACTGTAAATAATTAACATGTTGAATCAGTCCCTATTGCATTTAATGCTTTAAAAATAGATTATTTTTTAAATAGCAGCTTCTTTCTGGGAAGAACAATTTTTTTGTTTGTTTACTTCTTTGCATAGGAAACTCATTCTTAAGCAATCACTTGATTTCCAGAGCTAAAAACCAAGGAAAATATTATAAATTAATGGTATGATTATGGAAATTGGCTCAAAACACCAAACCATTTCAAAAGCTAAGGACAGGTACATACATAATAATATAGATTGGAGTCTCTGCTGTTTTTTCCCACTCTTCAAAAAGCACCTGGCCCTTTGATTCTCCCTATAGACTGTCCTAAAAACAAAACACCAACCACTGAAAAGATGATTTGATAAGGACATGTAAGAAGAATACTGGGTAGACTTTGTGAGGAAACTGGTGATTATAGAATTCAAAAACAGACCTCCTTTTTCAGGCCAAATTATGCTCCTGTTAGAAAGATTTATTTTTTTTCTGGCATTAATAGTCCTGCAGGAACTTACTGAGTTTACTGCTTTGAAGGATGTTTTTTTTCTTTTTCCTTTTTTTTTTTTTTTTTGTAAACACAGAAAACTTATAACTTAATCAAATCAAAACACATTTTCATTGGGTCCTTTAGAACAGTTTCTTCGATATATTTTCCATGCCAAATTCTGCCTCTGGCCACTTCTCTCTAGAACTGTTTAATTAAGCATTTCAGGGTTGCAGGTTTTGCGTGGTTTTTTAATTACATGAAAATATTTTTCTCTTTATTTTTTTCCCGTGGTTCTACTGTACACCAACTTAGAAGAATAATTTTTGTCAAGCTCTCCAGAAATCAGGCACAAAACAAAGCCAAGTTCTGCTTACACCAGAAGAGATTTATTTATCTCTCCAAGAGGGAAACAGTGTTTAGTTACGAGGCTCTGCAAGATAAATTGCTGAGCAGTGATCCAGGTTATCCATTTGTGTAATCTGGCAACTCTCTATTAGCAGGATGAAGCTGTGCCAATTTACAGTAATTAGTGAATGAGGCAGCACAACATTGCATTAGGAACTGTTACACGGTTCTTGGTGAGGTGCAGTAAATACATGTCCCACAAAATAGATATTTCCAATTTGATATTTTCACCAGCTACTAGTGCTCTGAATTTCAAAACAGACCTGCAAGGAGTAACTTGGGTTGTTTTTTGTTATGTATTCATTTTCACTTCCCTAAGTTTATACTTAAATATTAATGGAGGATTTAAAAAAAAAAAAAAAGGCAAATCCCATAAACCCCCTCCAGCCATGCTGGGGGAATCCATCATTTTCTAGCTAGTGGCAATACAAATAATGTAATGTCTTTTTCCTCCTCATTTTTAAGGGTAGTTAGAGATACCTGAACTACCTGGAAAATAAGTAAATAAAAACAATGGAATATTCAGCTGCTTATGCATTCCTGGCACAGGGATGGAGCACATTTCCTCCTGATTAGAACAAGAAGAGTTGTCTGTCGGCTCTGCCAAGCTCCATCTCCAATGCTCAGCACTGAAAACATTCCCTTTGATGCTTCTTTGGCCATAACTCAATCTTTCTGGTAGCAACAATAGTTGGATAAAGGAATGTTTTTCAGTTTGATGCTGAAATAACAAGCCTGAGGAAAAGTATTGAGCTGTGCTGAATTAAAAATGAATTTTTTTGGTCAGATTTAAAATGAAGATTTAACACAAGTCTATTCTATTTACATGGCTTTGCTTTTAGCTTTATTTTAGATTAAGTTCTGTTTTGTAGGTGGATGTTTTGATGAAATATTGCCTCATTTTTCGTTTTGAAAGTACTGTAACACCTTTCTACTTTTACAAAATGAAGCATATAATTTAAAAGCCCAGTGAATTATCTTCTATTTAGAATTTATCTTAATCTGGTGGGCTTGAGGCAGCCCTTATTTACCAGTGTGTTTAATTTTGTCAAAAAATACATACAGAACTGAAAAAAATATTTGAAACCTGATTTAGACTTCATGAACCAAGTAATAACTTTTATTGAATACACTTGTTCACAATCTCAGCAGATAAATGTAGGACTTGGGGCTCTTATTTGGTAGGTTTTAAAAGCAGCTGCAATAAATTAATGTCTGTACTATGCTTAGCTCTAGTGGAAGGTGTCCTTGCCCATGGCAGGGGACTGGAACAAGATGGTCCCTTCCCTAGGGAATTAGAAGTTCTTTTCCAACCCAAACCATTCTATGATTCTGTGATTGTGTGAGCTAATAGCAGAGGTAGCCGAATAAATCCCTGCACGTGGTTTACAGGAAACAGAGAGAAGCACTTCCAAGACTTATCCCACTCTAAATCTTTGAATACTCTTTCGAGTTTCTTAAAATTTGACCTATTTTGAAGAACTTATTTTAAGGGGGGGGCGGAGAGAGAGGGGGGAAGGGGGGAGAAGGAAGGGTTAATCATAGAATTGTTAGGGTTGGACAAGACCTGCAAGATCATCAAGTCCAACCTTTGACCAAACATCACCTTGTCAACTAAACTATATGACGAAGTGCTACTTCTGCTTGTTTTTTTAACACCTTCAGAGATGGTGACTGCATCACTTCCCTGGGCTGCTGGTTCCATTGTTTAACCACTCTCTCAGTGAAGAAATTTTTCCTAATATCCAACCTGAACCTTTCCTGGTGCAAATTGATGCCATTTCTCCTTGTCCTACAATGAACATCTGAAGCCCAGTGATTTCATAATACAAATCCCAACTGAACCAGGCTGGGATTGACTTACTTCAGGCCAGGTTGGTCTAACTTACTTCTAGGAAGAAAGTAAAGGCAAAACAGACCAGAAAGTTCTGGATTAGTCCATGAATCATTTCAGTCAGCCATTCAGTGTTCTTCTGGTGTTAATTCATCTTGCCTCTTGGACTATAACAAGCTGCTACAGGACTCAACCCTTTCAGATGGCAATTGATGAGCAAAGTGTTGCAGCAGACACCTGATTTTTGGTCACAAACAATGTATTTCTTATCTCATGGTATCTGTAATGCACACAGATACACCAGAAGAAAGTCTCCTCATGATGGTAGTTATTCCTCCTGTTTTAAAATAATGTGTTCACAAGTGCTGGGATGAAATACTCTGAAAATATTTGTCCCTTTCCACTGACTTTGGAGAGAGCTTGAACAGATCAGCTTTAAACAGGCAGCATTGAGTAAAATGATCCCCATCACTCCGTATTCCTCAGCCTAACTGGAGTTTAGGGCGCCCTGTCACAAGAAAAAAGAAAAGAAGAATTAAATATGTAAAGGAAATAATCTATCTAAGGACTCAGGCATGTGAGAAACTCATGAATTTCCTTCACAGACAATTTTAGAAATGCTGGAAGTTCCTTTTGGCTTTGAAGAGCAAAGAGGCTCATGTTCTGATTTTCTTGAAAATTTATGTTGTATTTCCTATTTATATAATTTAAAATAAGGACAACTTAGATGTAAACATGCAGACAGTGCTGCGGTTTAGGGCAAATAGAATCCATCATAAAATTTGTGAAGAATGTGGAAAGGTTTTACTGAATTACAGAAAATGTCTTTAACAGTGCCAAGTTTTCCAGAAAAGTTTCATTTTTAAGGAAAGTCAACTCCTGATGTAGAAAAACATGCAGCAGCCAGGTCTGTTCATAAATAAAGTTAGTGAATAATTGATTTCTAAGTTTAGTGTTCAAATTGGAAAACAAAAAAAAAGATAGAAAAAAGGTTGCTTAGGGAAAAAATTCAGTCAAAAAAATTTAGTTTTCTATGGAACACTCAACTGTAAATAACCTTTAATTATTATTCTGTAATAAACTGACATTAAACAAGACAAAAATACAAAGTATTTAGAATTTTAAAATGTATTTTTTAACATTTTTGCACTTTTTGAAATATTTTTGTGATGATGAAATCATATACACTTACAAAGATGTTTTTCACTAAATATTTTCAGGAAAGAGCTCACTTGGTCTTACCCACAATTAACAAGTTCTAGATAAGTTTGAAAGACACCATGACCCTAATTACTTCTACTTGGTTGTTTAGTTTTGTTGACATCACTTTTCACATCAGAGCCATCCTCTGCCTTCCTAAGACAATAATTTAAGGGTGAGATTCAGCAGCAGCACATCAATAATGGACACCAATGTGGACTTCAAATGGGTGAGGTAAAGTAGTTGTCTAAGATCCCTCTGTACTCAATGAGATAATTTATTTCTTCCTAAAATAGGTCTCTGAGACAGAGATATCTTCAGAAAGTCTTCTGGAATCTCTGTTTCTTATATATTGAAAGAGAATGATCACAGACAGCTTAATTTAAGCACCATCTTTAGGCAGATCTGTTGAAGTGACATGAATCCCACTTTTAGCATGGCCCACATATAGAAAATAAAAAGCTGTCTTAAGTACTTCTTTGTTTGCATTTTTTTATAATGAACGCTTAATTTTCAGGCCTTTTTGGAAAGAATCATAGAGTTATGGAATAATTTAGGTTGGAAAACACCCTTAGGATTATCAAGGCCAACCATTAACCCAGCACTGGCAAGACCACCACTAAAACATGTCCCCAAGTGCCACATCTACACATCTTTTAAATCCCTGCAGGGATGGTGACTCCATCACTGCCCTGGGCAGCTCTGCTAGGGCTGCACAACTCCTTTGGTGAAGAAATCTTCCTTAATATCCAACCTAAGTATCCCGTGATACTGCTAGAGGCCATTTCCTCTTATCCTAAATAATATTTTCACTCTTCTTTTATATTTCTATTTTTGCTCGTGCCACCTTAATAATTTTAACTACTTTGTTCATATAACTTAAATAATAAATAATAGTTCTTTATTAAGCAATTGAAATTTATTTCAGGTTCATTTAAAAGTTTTCAAACAGCAAGAAAGAGGGCGGGAAAAGATTAGTACAATAGAGAAAACCTATGCAAGGCAGAAGAGAAAATAATTAGTTACCATACTTTGTTTAATCAATACAGTGATAAAATGGATAAACCCTGAGTGTAAGATGTCATGGGTAAGATCAAACACTTAACTGTGCTGTTTACGACTTCCGTTACTAGGGTTAAATTCAGGGTGAGAAATTTTCAATCTGAACACACTGGTAGGGGAAATCTTCACCTTTTCGGGAAATAAAGGCCAGAGATCAGGGATTAACATCAAGATTATTCTCTTCCTCTTGTACAACTATGTACTATCAGCTCCCTGGGTCACACTACACTGAAAATTTTGATCAGTGGGGTTAAAACCACTTCTTTTTAAAGCAGCATATGAAAGTATATCTGGAATTTTACCTGTTGGAGTTTCTTTTTCTGTAACTAGTTAGAAGTTTGGTGCTTTAGTGACTTCATTTGTAAACCCACAGATTATTATTGCCACTTAAAGGAGGATTTTGAGACAGTGATTTTAAAAGGTTTTATGCCATATTGACATGTTGTTCACTGCCTCAGACAGGGAAAGAATCGCCAGTGAATCGAATCTGAACACAAAGGAGCACCACCTGATGTCCTTTCTTAAATCCATCAGTCCCATCAGGGTGAATCTATTTACATGAGCATTTATTCTTGTATATCTTTACCTGTATTTCTATTTATCATCTTTTTTTTTTTTTTTCAGCTTAGTTACCCCTGTCAAAAAAAGCCAGCCTGCAGCTCCTGTGTCTCAGCTACTTCTGTGTGTTTTTTAAATGCTTGGTGGTAATTGCTTTAAATATTCTGCCCACATAGACAATACTATGACTTTTACATTAAAATAAATACATGTATTAGGTATATATACACACACACACACACACACACACACTCCCATATATATATATATATATATATATATATATACATACACATGTATATTTACATGGAGTCTCTAGGTAGCTCAGTTCCTATGAGAAAATACAAATGCATAGTAACTTTCTTCCAGGAATGATACACAGTGATGGATAGAAAGAGGAGATAGACTGTGATTCCGTAGTATAATTGCTTATTTCCTCCAGCTGTTAAAATCACTGACCATCTGCAAATGATGTTCTTCCAGCAAAGAGATGTGTCTCTATGATCAGCACGTGCTCATACAGGTGGAATTCAGCCATGCTGTTCCAGATGGCACTTTAGTCCTTGAAAGGTGTGACTGTTTGTTGAGGAAAGGATGGAAGAATTTGCCCCTAAATCCCAGCATCAGGTTGTAACTCCATCTTTGACAGGACATAAAGGCTTTTCCAACTCACTGTTGGAGCTATGAAGACCATAAGCTGGTAAATGATTTTGGTTTCTGAGTCTGGGAGTGCCATTTGAAGCTCAGACATACTGCTTTGTGGGTAAGGGTAGAACTCCTGTATATACAAAGTCCCTGACAGTCACGGAATCATAGAATCAAAATCACAGAACATCCTGAGATGGAAGGGACACATAAGAATCATCAAGTCCAAACTCCTGGCCATGCACAAGGCAAGCCCAAGAATTCTGCCATGTGTCTGAGAGCATTGTCAAAACACTTCTTGAGCTGTCGGGCTTGGTGCTGTGACCATTTCCCTGAGGACCCTGTTCCTGTGCCCAACCACCTTCTGGTTGAAGAACCTTTTCCTAATATCCCTCTTAAACCTCTCCATGCTATGACGAGAAAGGACCTTCTCAGGTTCTCCAGGACTGTCCATCTGCCAAGTGTCCACAGAACCACTGTACCACACAACCTCATGTGTTCAAATGTAAGAGTAGGTACTCTACTCTGAAGCAGAAAAAACACTTTGGGCAGATGAGATTTAGGTTCAGTGTTGAGTACGAGCACCATCCAATTGCCATGTCTTCCCCAAGGTGTGAAAGAGACAGAAAGAGGGAGCAGGGAAGTGGGGAAGAAGGGAGGAAGAAAGAGAGAGTACAGAAATAAGTAAAGCTGGGGGAGAGCTACCAGATAAGTAAAATCTCATTCTTTCTGGTCATTATGAGCTATTGCCTCCTTCCCCGTAGCTAAAGGATTTTAGGAAAAAGATCATAACTCTCTCTGCCATAGTCCCTTCCTTGGGCTGCTCCCAGAGAAGCATAATTACATGCCACCCCTTACTCAGGGCTCAGCCTTAGGGCACAGTGTAGCCCACAGACACCAGCGGTGGAAAAGGCCTATTAGGTCCATTTAGCCAATTCCCCAGGCATTGCAGGGGTCTTCCCTTCCTGCTACGTCCAGCCTTGCTAGCCTTGGGCATGAAGCTGTCAGAGAGCTCATGGGTTTGCCACTTCACAAGCTCACATGTTGCTGGGACTTCTGACACTGGGCTTCAGCAGTTTTTCAGATGTATAATAAATGATGTTTATGTGGCTTCAAGGTCCCCATGACCCTCAATGTTTCAGCATGGGCACCAGCACAGGCTTTAATGTTGGGTTCTGCTGACACCACAGCACCCGTAGCAAGTAAGAATCTAAACAGGGACTGTGAACGGCTGAGTTATCTGGTCCAAGCACAGGAGTGGTACAAAAGTAGTTTTACTGGGCAAAATTGACCATAGTCTGTGGTAGGTGTGTGTCTGTGCTGCATAACAACAGCTAAAGAAGGCATTTAGCATTTGCAATGCCTCTCTGAGGGCATCTTCCCCATGGAATGACATAAAAAGCAGAGAAGTTAAAATTTTTTGCTGAATCAGGCCTTCAAAAGCCACCTACCACTTTGTCTCAGGAGTCTGTTTGCCCTCAGAACAGTCTGGTAGCAGATTTGGTTCTGAAACTGTTGTCATGGATTTTTGCTTATTTTTCTGTAGCTACAACAGTATCTGTTTATAGTCCTTGCACATCGCCATAAAGCTTCCCTTGTTTTTCCTTATTTAGTATTCTACTCCTCTGTCCAGAAATTAAGGGAAGTAGGGGGACAAGTTTCTATACATCTCCCATTCCTCTTGTTCCCTTGCCTCTTGTTTCTTTGCTAGAGGCACAGCATAAGCAAACAAATCACTTTACTTCTCTTACCTGACTGGATTCAAAGTGCAAGTAGCCCCTTCAGGAACATCTGAACATGCATGACAGTTGAATTCACACTCTATTGCTTGTAAAGCAAAAAGTTAAAAGAAATAAAGGCAAAGAATAAGGAAGAGTGTATGTCTGTGTATATGTCTGTTAAAAAAAAAATAATCTAAATTAAATAGGGGCAAATGTAAAAATTAAATAAAGTAAAAAGAAAGAAAGAAAGAAAGAGAGATCTGCAGAGAAAACAGCAACAAATTGTGTGCTTTCTTAGGGATTTAAGGAATGAAGCCAAGATACCTCCAAGAGCTAGAAAAAGTGACCATTTTAACTTTTTTTTTTTTTTTTTTTAATCATTCTCCTCTTTAGGATCTAAAACTCTGGATTTCTGCCACAAGAAATTGAGATGTCACACTTTTTAACTCTTTTCAGGATTCAGGCAGTCACTGATGCAGTATTAATACTGCATTTACTCATATATATGAATTTAAAGGGATTAAAACATTCTTTCAGTGAGGACAGAGATAAACCTGACAGTCAGCATAGTGAGAAGCCCAACTGTTAGATGGGTAAATGTAGGTGGAGAGAATCCCATTCCTCAGTCCTGCCTCTCTCACTTTTGGGGGAGAGTGAGGCTCTCACTACATGAATCTGAGAATGAGCTGTTTCCTACCTCACTTCCACAGTATTAAATTGGAAATAGTAAATTCCCTTTCCTTGGAGGATCAGGAAGAGTACAAATAAGGGAATTCCAAAAGGTTGTGCCTGTGTAAGCATGAGCACCAGTGCTAAATAAGCATCTTTTAAAGCTACCATCAGGAAGTTTAAAAAAATTGTCAAGCCTTTGCAAAGTTTCCTTGAATGGTCTTTCCCCTCACTGCTCCATATTTGCCAGCTCCCTGTTTTGGGATACTCCTGCCAGCTGATCTGTGCCTATCCTCACACTCTGAACTCTGGTTTGTACAGACTCCAAATCCAATAAGGTCAGCAGTGATTAAAGAAAACACTTCTTGGAAGCCACAAATTATCTTCTCTGGAAGTATCATCTTCCTTTCTCAGAACTTCCCTTTTCCGTGAGGCAGGAGCTACAGACCTCACCTTGGACCTGCCTTGTTTCACAGGCTTCTCACAAGACTTTGGCGTCCCACAGGCCTTACCTTTCCCTACATTAGAAATTTTCCATCACAGTGCTGTGATTTTTCTAGGCTCTGTAGAACACTGAACGAGGTACAGTTTGCTGGTCTCTTTCGTGGTCCCTCAAGGAGCTATACCTGACTCAGTGTCATGGAGAAGGAGAATGCCTTTAGTGTGAATAAGCAGCTGGGACAGAGACTGCCAGCTGGTGACCACACCTTGAACAAGGCCCAGAAGAGGTGTATTTAACACAATTGCTGTACGTCCCAATTTGCCTGAGATAATAACAAAATACAAACATCCTAGGTCCCAACAAAGACATTTATAGCACTATTTTATAGAATCATAAACTCATTTATGTTGGAAATTACCTTTAAAATCATCAAGTCTAAATGTCAATCCAACACCGCTAACCCATGTCCACAAGTACCACATCTACATATCTTTTAAATCCCTTTATGGATGGTGACTCCTACCACTGCCCTGGGGAGCCTGTTCCAATGCTTGACAACCATTTCAGTGAAATAATTTTTGCTAATATCCAATCTAAACCTCCCCTGGTGCAACTTGAGTCCATTTCCTCTCATCCTGTCACTTATTACTAGACTTTGTTCTGGGACACAGGACTTTCATTATTTCACTTCCTTGAATTCTGTCCCTGCCAACTTACTGTTCCCAATACCCCAGATGATGGATAACAACACAGGAGCCTATACTTTGAGTCATGTAACCCCTTGGTGAGCACTGAGTGTGGTGTTATTTTACATTGTATGATCTGGTGATGGACACCCATTTTCAGCCACAGCACTTTGCACCTTCTCCCCAGTGTGATCAAACACATCAGAAGCTTTCTTCTTCATTTTATGTGACCTGATGAAGCATCAACCATATAAGAAATTCTGAGATGTCTCCTTGTCATAAAAGAGCATCGGAATATACATCTGTGTCATGGAGTCAACTGGATTTTATCTTCCCATCTTTATTGCATTACATCATCGTGTGCAATCAGTTTTCACTGCATAGTTTCATCAACAATTCTCTAAAGAAGTCTTTTCCACTCTGTTTTATTATTATTTATGACTAAATATTATCAGAAGCTGGCCACACCTATTCTGGGCTGCATTCATTCCAGCTTTTGTAATATAAACTAGTTGCTCAATGAGAGAGAAAAGAAGAATCAAGCCTCCTGGGTTATCTTCAGGATATGGTGACTACTTCTGTACACTTAGAGATATTACCCATTACTGGAACTCATCTTTTTCTACCACAATGTCATTAAAAAAACACCCCATATATTATTGGGTCTAGAACAGTAAGGCTTCTCCTAAATAGTCCCCAGCATGGTTGGGATATAGCACAGAGACCATTCCCAATAGTTGGCTTAGATAAAGGTATTTTAATTTAAGGGAAGAAAGTTTAACCATGTAGGTACAGATCATTCCCTGTTACTTAACCTCAATGCCTTGTAGCCATGCTTGATCTATTTGCACAGACATAGTCTGTGTCTCTCCCTTAGAACTAAACCTTTTTTTTTTTTTTTTAATTTCCATATAGTCTAAATGATCCTTTCCAAGAACAAATGTCTTCTCCTCTCCCTTTTTATCGTGGTAAAATCAAAATGCCTCATAGGCCATGTATAGTGTTGGAAAGGTTTATCATGAGGTAGCCATCCAAGGTCCTTAGAAAAGGTTTTACAATATTCTCCTCATAGCACTAAGTAAAACAGTGCATGTGGTGGTTCTTTCTCACTACACCACATTGCTTAATCACATTACTCACTGCTTTCATTTGCTCTAATTCTCCTTCAGATGGAAGCTTTTGTTTTTGCTCTGAGTAGAACATTTGCAATCTGCCCTTTCACTGTGCATGCAAAAAGTAGCATGTTTTTAACTTCTGAGAACTCATTCAAGGAGACAGCATCATTTTTGTACATGGTGTTCTCTGAGAGTGCTATGCATCCTGCATGCTTGGTTGGTAGCAGCTTAATGCTGTCACGGTCCTCCAGGGGCTTGTCCCATGTGGTTATAATTAACTTTTAATGTTTGCCTTCAGGGCAAAACACTTAAGGGGTTAACCAGTTTTCTCCAACAGAATGAATAGTTAAATGGTAACATACGTTTATCAATATATTCCACAAAGTGGGGGAAAATATCCACATATTTTTTCTTCTCCTATTTCTCTAATTCAGAGTCACTTGCCAACGTAAGAGTGGAGATTATCTTTTCAAATCTAATAGTATAAATGTTCTTGCCACATGCTTAACACAGTCTTACTTAGAAGCTGGGTCAGTGTGAAGCTTTGTTGGACCAGATCTCCTTGGTATTTAACCATTGCAAGCATTTGCAATCTTTCTTTCTCCCATAAGTACATGTTGCATCATGCCGAGACCTCAGAGAGTGACTTACTACAAGGACACATATGACTTTGCAACTAAACCAGACAGACTTTACTTATAGCGTTGCCAGAGAGATGGAAAAAGTTTTATATAAGAGTATAATGGCTTCCACAGCTGGCTCTGCCTTGCTAGAGTGGGATTCAGTTCCTAAACACCATAGTACAGTGTCACCTGAGACACTCTGGAGTATCCAAGTCACTTATTCAGTTCTTAAAATGACACTATGTATCTCTATTTGGGGAGCTCAATCCCACCTTAAATTTCAGGGTTCATGAACGACACAATGAGCACAATTCAGCTGCTAAAACACAGATGTCTAGTGCCAGTTTGGGCACTATGGGCTATCCTGCCAGTCCAGAAAGGTTCAGTGCTCCTGTAAATTCTTTAATACTGAAAAATATCTCTAATGATACCTGTTCATTGCTTTCAGGAAACTAAATACTGCTTTCTGAATGGAAACCATACAGTCTGGCAGCTTTCTGTGGATACTTGACTGGGTTTCAAATGAAGTCTTGTATATGGAGGTGTCAATCTAGACCAAAAAGTGTCTGCCTCTGAAGTAAGAATCTTAGTGGGAGAGTTGCCTGACTTCTTATTCAGTAGTCAGCACATCTGCAGAGAGCTCTCAGCACTGCATGGTGCTCACATGCCTTCCAGGTCAGTTCTGGGGCTGGAGAAATAGGATGGAAGAAAGGGCAGTGCTTTCTGAGCATGCTGAGTGAGTCCACAAAGGGGACTGAGCTTCTCAGAAGGCAGAAAAGTTGACCAACAAAGTGCATATTTGCCCTGCTTTGCTCCTGTGTGCTTGGCTGTGATTTTTTTTCATTGATGTACCATCCAGGAATCTTAAGAGAGTCAAGAGTGCATAATATGCCTAAGATTGTTCCTCTTAGATGTAATGGAAGTTTAATTCTGCATCCTGAAGGTCTTCAAACTAATTCATTGTGTTCTTAAAGAAGTTACAGTAGATTCAATTACTTTAATTACAGGCACTACAACTAGGGAAATGCTTGGATAAAGTATTGTTATGGGTTTAGCTAGGTGGGCCTAAATTTAGGTTTTAAAGTTCAGACTAGGCCTGGATTGTCAGCTGACTTGAGCTGAGCTGGGCTAGCTAACAGCTGACTTCTTCTAGCCAATAATATTGTATTCCATACCATATGACATCATCTCAAAAGGGGTAAAATCCAGTGTGTGGGTGTGGCTTAGTCTGTTCCTTCATGGCTGAAGTAGAAGAAGGACTGCTGCAGCTCTTCTACTGTTATTAGGCCCCTGCTCCTGTTGCTGCTACTTGCCTTTTGTTTGAGTTCAGGGAAGTAGAAACATTTTGTTGTTACTCTTTCTGTTTCTTGCTAAGTGTCTTTTGAGGTGCTTATAGATCACTGGGGAGTGGGGAGGTTATTTTTTGTTATACATAACTTGTGTAGGTGTGTGTTATATTGTAGTTTTCTCTTAATTTTCTCTTTTCTGTATAAGTACATGTAGTTAGTTTCAGCATAAACCTGGTTTAGAGGGGTTTTTTCCCTCTCCCCCTTCTTCCCTTTTCACTCTGTCTTGGACAGTTGGCATTTTGCCAGCTCAACCCAAGACAAGTATTTATATTTTGTGGGAATTAATCTCCAGATTCTCTAAGGTATAATAAAATCAGATAGAGAGATGTGGGGACTTTCCATCCTCATCCACCCCTTCCCCTTGTGTGTCACTTGCTGTAGACTATGATGTGTTTCAGGACTTGAATTCATCATCTCTGGTGAGTACAACAAAGTGGCCCATTACCATACTCTTTACCAGGACCTGCAGCATTTGAAAGTCCAGCCCTTCAGCTGTGAAATCTCACATGCTCACTGCTTATCAACAGCTGAAGCTGATCATAGAATCAGCACAGAACCACATGGTTTGGGTTTCAAGGGATGTTAAAGACCATCTAGTCCAACTGCCCTGCCATGGGCAGGGACACCTTCTACTAGAGAAGTTTGCTTAGGACCCCATCCAGCTTGACCTTAAACACTTCTAGGAATGGGGCAGCCACAACCTCACAGTAAAGAATTTCCTCTTGATATCCAATCTAAACCTACTGTCTTTCAATTTAAAGCCATACCCCTGTGTCCTAATCCTTGTCTATGTGTTCTACTGAGCCTGAAGTGTGGGCCCATTTCACCTTGACTGCCTTGGGAGCGGAAGCCTAGAACAGTTGAAGAAAAGAGGATTTCCAAGTTGACAACAGCTCAAGCAACACAGCTGAAGTCCCCAAGACCTGTAGATTGAATTAAATTAATTACATGGTTTAGCCACTTTCCATCCATTTTCAACTAAATAACAAACTCCAGGATGATAATCATCCCACTTTCAGAGATGGATGGGGCTGAGACACCAAGAAATAAACTGTCTGCCCTTATATTACTTGGCAAATTAGTCACACAAGTAAAAGTAAGAGCCAAGATCTCGTGAGTGATAGTCTTTCAGCTGACCATACTTTCAAATCTGTACAATGTTGTAAAGCAACATTTGCTGGCTCCAGGCTGTTAATTCCCTGCATTGTCAGCCCATTCTGTGGAGACACGACTGAGCAATGTTAACTTTTATACACAGTCATTTCCCTATTGTTGACTTGATCTGATCTCAGTGGAGAGTTGCTGTCAGTACTCCTCAAAGAAAATGGGCTACGTTAAACACCTCTGACTGGTGTTCCAGTGAAAGCCTGCAGTCTCCTGTCAAATAGAACTTTCTTAGCAAAAAGAGAAAAGTGAAAAGACCCGGATAAGTAGCTTTTTAGGGATTTCAGAAAATACTTAATGCACTTGTCTGAATATTTTCCATTATTCCGGAATATGTCTTTGGTTTCCAACTTACATAATCTGATTTATTATCTAATTCTTCTGTATGTCAGAGAGCACTGTGATGAAGTAAGGCCTCATAAACCATAATACATTGTTGTCTTCAGTGGTTTTAAGGCTCATATATATATATATATATTTATGAGCAAGGAGTCAACCTTGAACAGCAGATTTCATTGACATTCAGAGACATCTGGGGCAATCACTGCAATGACACGTGATACTCACAGTTCCACAGTATGGCTCTTAGTCATCTCCAGTTAAATCATTCACTTTTAAAGAGCACCTCAACATTATGAAATCCAAAGGAAGTAATAAACATCTTTTCCACATTTCTCTCCCTTCAGTACTACAAGAAACCAAACCCAACTATATCAGCCCAGACTGTATGTTCTCCTGAGTCAATGTCCTTTTCCAAAAGCATTGGAGTAGGTGGACACTCTAAGAATGAAGTCCCAGTCCCTATCCAGAAATATCATAATTATCTTTCTTCTGACTCAGTTATACTTTTCTATAAGCTATTAAAAATTTTCCATCATGAAATTGTTCAAACTCTCCCATAATAGACAAAAGAATTAAATGTTTTTTTTATGAAAATCATCATATGAAAAAGCATTAGAAGTTTTCTATATTGCTGATACTAAATTACATTAATTAGAATTAGCATACTTTTTTTGAAAGTCTTGGCTGATGTATAACTGAAACTGAATCAAAACTTTTTTTTTCCCTAAAGGGTCTACTTGGAGCTGTAGAGAAATAATGGGGTCTTTTCTTCTTCATTTGATTTTCTCCAAATTGCCAAAAAACTAAACCTCAGTTTCGCATTCAGTTGATTAGCACTTTTACTACCATTTCACAAGCAGAGCGTAAAATAGAAAGAATCCCAAAAGAGAATTTTTGTTTAGAAACCCTGATTTATGTTTGGTGTAGGGAGGAGCATAGCTAAGGTTCACAGTATGGATGTGACCAGACCTCAAAAACAGTGCAGAGCAAGAGAACGAGCATGGTAATGCTGCAAATGATTAATACGTTCACAGGTAGGTTAAAGCAGTCAAATAGGGCCAACATAGAATCATGGAATCCTAGAATCGTTTGGGTCAGAAGGGACCTTAAGGATCATCTTGTTCCACTCTCCTGCCATGGACAGGGACATCTTCCACTAGACCAGGTTACTCCAAGTCCCATCCAACCTGCCCTTGAACACTTCCAGGGATAGTGCAGCCACAGCTTCTCTGAGTAACTTGTGCCAGGGCCTCACCACCCTCACAAGGAGGAATTTCTTCCTAAAATCTGGCCTAAAGCTACCCTACATCATCAACATCTCCGGCTGAGATGGTCACCTACATGCCTTTTACAGCAGTGGAATAAACCTGTGATGCCTTAGCCTTTCTTACCACTTATGCTTTTCTTTAATCCTAATTTAGAGACAACTCTCAAATCTCTGCAACTGTTAGTTGCAACTAAAACCTTATTTTTCTTCTATATGCCAGCATTCATCTTACCCCATATCAGTTCTGTGGAAGGTGACCATTTAGTCAGCTAACCACATATGTGTTGATTTTCAGTGGGAAAAGAAGAGTTTCCACAAGATCATGAAAAGTCATTGCAAGACCAGTGTGATGAATGGCCCCCTTGTGATCTTGGAGGTCTTTTCCAGCCTCTGTGATTCTATGATTCTCTGCCTCCCTCTTGTATATAGAAAAAGCATAGTCAGCTAGTTGGATTAGACTCCTACCTTCAGGTGGTTACATTTAGGTGAGATGAATTTTACCTCTCTATGATATCCACATAGCAACTCTGAAGATTTCACAGTCAGGTAAGGTATGTTACAAGTCAGATTACTGGGTTGGAATATCCAGTGATTTATAATCAATTTAAGTAAAAACTAGCAAAAGCTTTACTAACCCCCCACTACAACACACAAAAAGAGAAAATTATATTTTTCAATATTAAATTATGCTCACTTCTTACTGTCTCTCTTTACCTATATTATGACTCACCTGAATATACATTGATCTGAGGTGAAGAAAACTTTTTTTTGTGTACATTATCATGGGCTTTGAGTGGGGCCATAAAAGAAATGTATTTGAAACAAGTCTATAATTTTAGCTCTGTCTTCAGCTTCTCTAAATTATCACATTTTTACAGAAATCAATAGAATTCTATGTTTCATCTACTTGAAGACTTATCTTTTTATATTTTTTTTTCTATTGAAGGGATCTTGGGAACATTTCTCTTTTTAATTTTAATATTATTTTTTTGTTTTCAGTTCAGTCTTTTCACCAGTGTGAACATCTGAGTGTTGTAAAATATACACATGAGAAACAGACACATCAGTGAATGTTATCATGTTATAATGGTTTCAAGAAATATTCTATTTTCAGTTTCAAAATTGTTTATCTTCTTTTCCCTCCTTTGCAAACGTGGTCTTAACTAATAGTTATTGTGCACACTGTTCAACTTTTTTCTATCTTTTCTTTAGGGAATACCCAGGGGGGAAAAAAAAGAAAAAAAAAAAACAACAACGAGTTTAATAGATGTTTTAACTTTCAGTAATTAAGCTCTGGTGAGCATTGCAAGAATATTTAATGCTCTGCTGCTCTATCTGAAGAGGATCTGGAGACTTACAAGGAATTACAAGAACATGATTTACAAAACATAAAGCTCACATTGTCAAAGCATCCTCTGAAATGCTTTCAGATGAGAAAGCTTTTTTCTAGTGTTTCATTAGAAACAGGGAGCAGGGAGAGTCTCACAGCACTGAGGCATTTTTGTTTAGTTCTGTTTTGTTTTTCACTCCCATACTTTAGGAGTAACTTGTTGGCTTTTTTCCACCTCGTGCTCACTCTCGCAGATGAGCATTAGAGAGAATTTGGAGATGGAAGGCCTTTCTGTCTGCAGCTAGCAGGGTCAATTCAGTGTGGCAGCTGCGAGCGGGTGACATAGACTTATATTGACACAACCCACTTTTTGCTGCAGAATCACAAAGCAAAAGCACCCGGGGCTCTTCTGCCTTTTTCAATAAGATACGAATCTTTGTCTTCCTTGTATTAAGCAGAGATCTGTCATCTTGACTTGTACACTAAATGGTCCATTCTGACTGCCTTGTTTGTGTCCAATCCCAGCCAGGATCTAGAAACATGTGTTAACATTCGGCATGTTTGGGGGCGAGCGGGAAGGGCCTGAGGCTAGACTCCCTGATGTCTGCTGGAGGGTAGTCAATAATCATTAGCCCTTCAAGTGGTAGATGCCCAACATAAACTGTATTAATTTATTTTAAAAATCTTTACTTTAAGCCACAGGGAAAGGCATTTTAGAGAACGCAGCTCCCCTGAAGTAACGAAGCTGTAATAAAGATGTAGCGCCATGTAAGTGAAATTCAGGCTTATTGGAGGGGGGGCCCATGGTTTTTCAGCACTGTGTCGTCAGCCAGAGCAATGGGAAACTATTAAAAGTAATTAGCCCTTGCCTGTCTGTCACTTAAGTTTATCCCTGTGGTGATAAAGAAATGTGATTCGCCCCGAGTCTTCTCTGGTTGCCAACATCCCAGCATCAGCCACAGAGCCAAACCTGCGGCCGTGGGGGAAGTTCTGATGTTCATTGCAGTCAAGGCGAGGTAAATGAAGCTGGACTTCTTAATTTTATTTTTGATGGAGCTCAAAGAAACAACCAAGTTTGTGCTAATTAAATATTCAGAGAAACTGTGAAGCTTCTCATCTAACTGTGACTGTTTATGTGTGGATAGGTGTCAGTGGCAGGCCAAACATTGCTGTCATTTATATTTCCACCCATCTTGGCATGAGTGGAGTGGAATGGTGTTGACGGAGAGACTTATTTAGCAGAGTTATTTCTATTTCTATGTTTTCCTACTGCACATATGTATCAGATATATTCAAGTGCTAGGAAAAAATTCCACTAGAAAGGAGCAAACCTGTAAGATAACATTCAGTGCGCATAACATTTCAAGTTCAACAATGGGCAATTAGTCTTGCCCCTTAAGATGATGTAAAGGACCAGGTATGTCCAGAGGGTAATTCAATATAACCTAAAATAAAGGAAATGAGGTATCTACTGATGTCCTCCTGCTATGGAAAGATCTGTGATCTCCAGCTGAGGTCAGTTCCCCCACTTTCACAGAGTTGAAATCCTGTGGGAAGACTGTGGGAAAATTGAAGGACTCCCATAGTGGGAGGAATTTTTCATGTCCAAATTAATCTAGTTTATCAAAAGCAAAATCAGCTCATAACTGGTAACAATTGTTTCCAAGAAAAAGAGCTCCAGCAACAGAACTATGCATTATTCTGTTAACTATTTTAACGTTCTTAGTATCTATTACTTTGTAACTTTACTTTTGTAACCACCTAAGGGACCTGAATATACATAGGGCTATGGGAGCTGATGAGACACATCCCAAAGTCCTAAGGGAAGTGACTTATGTAGTTGTCAAGACACTGTCCACCATATTTGAAAAGTCATGGCAGTCAGGTGAAGTGCCCAGTGACTGGATAAAGGGAACATGGCACCTATTTTCAAAAAAGGTAGAAAGGAATTTCTGACCTGTCTGCCTCACTTCTGTGCCTGTGAAGATACAGAACAGGTCTTCCCAGAAGCTATGTTAGTCAATACGGAGGACAGGGATGTTGCGACAATCATCAGGGCTTCATCAAGGGCAAAAGCTGCTTGACCAATCTAGTGATCTTGTATGATGGGGTGGTCAAGGAAAATTTCATGAACACCATCTGTGTGGACTTTTCTAAGGCCTTTGACATGGTACCCCACAACATCCTTATCTCTAAATTGGATTTGATGGATTGACCGTCCAGTGGATAATGAACTGGTAGGAGTCAATGGCTCAGTGTCTAGATGGAAATCAGTGACAAGTGGTGCTTTCTCAGGAGCCTGTATGGGGACCAGTACTGCCAGAGAGGTGGTGAATGCCTCATCCCTGGAAGCATTAATGTCAAGTTGGATGGGTTATGAGAAACCTGATGTAATTGAAGATGTCGCTGCTCATTCCAGAGTGTTGGTCTAGACGACCTTCAGTGTTCCCTTCCAATCCAAGCTATTCTATGGTTCTTTAGTTACATTTTACCAATACCCAGAAATTTAAACTTGGAGTTGTCAAAACCAGTAATCATTTCTTAGAATTGTTTGTGTAGTATCTGTAATATGAATTAATAATTTTAAGGCTCTGTTGCAACTATTTATTTATTTCAACAAGACTGCCTGTAAATTGTGTCTCACTGAAGCCACAGGGATTACGCACATGCCCAGGTTATTTGCTGAACTGGGGCATTAATCTTTAATATTATTGCTTTGGCTGGCCAGCTGGATGAACTGTCTGCAATTAGTTACCCTAAAATAACTGCATATGCACTGACAGATTCAATATCCTCTCTAATAAACTGGAAAGATTGGTTGTAGTTTGAGAGCTACCAAGAAGCCGCTGGCAAAATGACCTAAGAAAGGAAGGCAAGGCTTATTTGACAGGAGGTTTCATGAAATTCACTCTCTAATGCCGTAGTAGCTCTTCTGAACAAATCTCATGTTTATCTAGACTTGGTGTGTAGTGTAGGAGTGTTTTCCTGCATGGCAGATGGGCATTGACACATGTAGACCTGTTCATTTCCAGACTGACATACTTCATTTGGCTTGTAGTTGTATTGGAATGACCAACTTTTAATTTGTCCTAAATATTTCCCAGCTTTCCATCTGGTGCTTTAGTGTACAAGCTACACAAATAAGTTAGTTCTAAATGACCTATATTAATTCTTAAAAAAAATATTAAACCCTGTGACATGACAATTAAAAACACCTTCCTTCATCTATCCTTTGTTATAGTCTATTGTGACAGTGCCTTGAGCGAATGAGTTGGAAGAAATACTTGTTTTCCTGTAGGATTTTCTACCCAAATAGCCAGTTTTTCAAACTGTGAGAAGGCATGGGAAGATCAAGAGTTCGTCTCCACTGGAATCAGAAAGGGAATTTTAGGGGTGAAAGATAAAAAAAAAAATACACTTCTCACTGTAGCTCTGTAGATAAGTGTAGTAGGGACCAGGGACGCTGTGCTGGTTGTTCACACCTGACAAACATTTTTCAGTCCTCAGAGCTGCAAGTGGAGACACATGATGGGATTGTGAGCTTGCTATCCTAACTTTCAAGTATTGAAATTTCAATATTCACTCCATGTTCATCATTAAGGGGACCTCTACATCCAGAGAAGTTACATATTTTGAGGGATGGCACCACATATGCTATAAAGTATAAATAAGAAAGACCTAGAAAATATAATAGTCATTTTAGAATGCCATTTGATACCTGTATGTTGGGTTTTTTCTGATGGCCTTTGATTGCTTTATACAGTAGTTGTTGGGGTTTTTAAGAAATATGTTAATATTCATCTGATTTTTAAAAACTTGAACAGTTTAATTCCTTTCCCAAAATAATCCTAGGGTTTTTTTATTATTTTGACTTAGTATTTCTCCCTTCTTTTACAGATTTGACTGTAGCTGATCATAATTCTGCAGAATTCTCTCTCTCTCCTGTTTTTCCTTTGATCTGGTATCTTACTAAATATTTACTGTTGCATTTCAAATCCACACAGTTGTCTGTTCATATTTTGTATTACTTTGAATGCCTTCATCTCCCTCTTTCCTCATGAAGACCAGCTCTTAGACTATGTCACATGCAACGTTGATTTTCTCTAGGATTTTTGGTGGTTTATCTTGTACTAGGCTGTTGGAATTCTTTCAGGAAAATCCAATTTTAATGAATATTATTCCATCATTTGATTTCCCCCCCCCCCCCCCCTTCTTCTTGTCCTCATCTAGAACCAACTCTTCATTTTATCTACATCCAACTTCCATCTCACTTGAGAGGAAAGCCAACTCTTTATGGAGACACTTCCAGAGCAGAAATATATTCTTACACATCTGTTGAAAGGATGATTTGCTTCTGGAAGTTCTTTTTGCATGCACTGCAGGTGGAACCTAAAGAACTGTAGGATTTAACTGTTTTTTAGGTGAGGTGAATCTCCTCTCTACCTTTACCTGCTCTGCCGACAATGAGTTGTAAAAATTCCTGCAAAAGAAAGGCACCTTTGTGGCATTTTTCAAATGGACTTCAACTACAAAGAAGTTTGGATTTCTTCTCATGTGTGATTAAGATTTTCTTTTATATGTCACTTGCTACTTATTCTCAATTAGTTGGGTCCTTTTCACCTGCCTCATGCAAAGAAGGAGACTTTGTTTACTGATTAGGAATTTAAAAAATATTATTCTGAATTACTATTCTACTGTGGCAAATAATTTCAATAAATGCAGGAAAAACTAACAGAAAAAATATTTTATTTTATATCTATTTCTGTTGAGTGGTGTTTCCTTCAAGGTGCTTAGGACTTGTATTTGTGCATTTCCAGGGTGAAAGCAAAGCTGGAGATATGCTAATTTTCTCAACAGAGTGCAGCTCAGAGGTCTCAGTCAGAAAGAGGCAAGAGCACTGCAAAAGATGTTGCCAAGGCTTGAATAAACTGATTTTCTACATCCATTCAGTTTCCTGCCCAGAGAATCCCTCCTTGCTTTTGTGTCTATCTCCTTCTCTGAACCCCTGGAGCAGGAAGATTCTTTCTTAAAGCTGTTGGGATTAATTATAACCAACTAATACAAACTTTCTATTTACCCACACTGCTTCACAAAGGTTTAGAGCACACCTGAAACAATCCCCAAATGTGAGCACATTTATTATTTAGGCAGTCTTCCTCAGATTATAATTTTAGTTCTCCTACTCTCTATAAAAATATCTGCAAAATTAAGGGGCTGGGGGGTAAGAAGACGGGAGAAACATCCCAGAAGGAAAGTCTCATGGGCTCCAGGGCACACAGGAAAAAATCCAGCAGTGCTTATTTTAACATTTTTGGCCAAAAGTGTTTATTGTTTTTCTGGGTTTCATGGTGACTTTTTTAAAAATAAAATATCCTAAAATCCTGAACTTCTTAATTCAGTGTGTTGAATTTGAGTTTTTTCAGATTAACACTTAGGAGAAAAATGGAGCTTTTCTTTATGGAAGGCCTTGTTTTTCCCAATAGGAAACAAGAAAAATAGACCCTTGTGCTACCTTTTGCTTCTCTCTTCCTAATCAACTAATTTTCCATTTGACATTTCCTGGCTCTCTACCAGTTTCTATTTCTCAACCATACCTCCCAGGGTTGTTGTTATCTGCAACAACTGAAGGCATGCAGAAGGATCTGGGCTGTCAAGAGATTTGGGGTGGGACTCATTTCACTAAGAGTCATCTGGTGCCTGTCATCCCTTTAAAGACAAAAAAGAGAAATAAACATTTCCAAGGAGCATTTTATCAGTCCCAAAGCCTAAACCAGACCAAATGTATTGTTCAGTTAAAGTCAGCTTCTTTGCTGGTGAACAAGGGCAGTAAGAGTATCTAACTCACATCTATAGGACCATTTAGGTGGCTAAATATAGGTGCTGGCTGGTGCCCAGCTTTTGTCTGGGCTAAAGGATGACATGAATCATGATAGAATCATTAAGGTTGGAAAGCCCTCTAAGACCATCAAGTCCAACCATTAACCCAGCACTGCCATGTCCACCCCTAAGCACCACAGCAACACATTTTTTGAAGCTCCTTCGTAACAAAATTAAGATTGTAATACTGTGTTTATGCCTGTATCTATATGGCTGTACCTTGAAAAGAGGGATTATTTTATCTGATGCCTGGGTTGCATCTAATTTATTCAAAAGGACCAGAATACTGTGAATTTCTTTTATTATTATTGTAGATCAAACAATCTGATTACTTGATAATATAAGATAGACAAAGTAGCATCAGAGGCCATAATTCACCTCCTTTTATATCTTGAGTTTCTCTCCTAGAGCAAGAGTTGAGTGTGGATTCAACCAGTGTCATTTTCCAGCCAGAGTGTAGCTGCATCCACAATATCACATGCTGTTTATACTCACATGCCCTCAGTTTTTCCATCCTCCTTCCTAAGTCCCTTTCCCTTGTACTTAAACATCTTCATAAGCCCATGTTTCCAGCTGATTCTGCACTGCAATAAAGTCTATACAGTCCTTCTAGCTGCTTTCTACTGTAAATTCATTCTTCCTCTTTATCTGTGCTATCTGTTCATTAAATATGTATTTTTCTACTGGAGTTTTTAATCACCACTGGGATCTATTCCATTTCCATGTGAATGATTTGTTCTTTTCCTTGTGCAAAGAAGAAAACACACTTTTAATGTAGAGAGTATAATACATGTCGTACCACTGATTACATCTTTCCCGTTTCACCCTCTTTGTACATAAATGTACGCACGTCACATATTTCAGCTGTTGAAAGGACAAAAAGTTCAAAATGGATAGGAGAAGACATGCTTAACAGATGCTTTTCCAGTATCTCAACCCTTACTTCCCTCTCTGCCATGAATTAAAATATTAATCATAGCAAGCACTTTAAATTTGAGTGAATTTAAAAAGAAGCAAATTTAGCATACAGGGAAATAAGGCACTAGCTGTTGGAGCAGAAGTTGTCCACGTATTATCTGCAGCCTGGAATAGAAA
This sequence comes from Hafferia zeledoni, assembly GCA_035583235.1. NCBI lineage: Eukaryota > Metazoa > Chordata > Aves > Passeriformes > Thamnophilidae > Hafferia > Hafferia zeledoni. The sequence continues at coordinate 112,416,298 of JAWWEV010000115.1, forward strand.
AGAACATCCATATAGTCCTGCCAGTGTACACATGGCTTGGGTGTTTCTACCCATCCCTTTTGGGACAGTTTTTCTGGTGTTTAAGGACACCACCATATTCTCAAATGGTTAAAGAGCAAGCTGGGATGCTTGGGTCACTTAGACAAAGACTGGGGCAAGTCTTGCTTGGGCTTAGCCAATATAAAGATACAATCTTGTCTCTCCAGAATGAGAGGAAATGGCCTTTGTTGTGTTGTGCCTGGGGATGTTACAATTAGATTCCAGGAGAAGCTTCACTGAAGGAGTGGTCAGGCATTGGAATAGGCACCAAAACACCATGGATTCATCATGGCTAGGCTTAGTGAACGGAGATTTGGGAAGGGCACTACCCACACTTGCTGCAAGGTGCTGGTGGCTAAAAAGGCTGATGTGAGATAGGCAAGTCCGGACGCACAAGCACAGCGGAACATCTCCTTAGGCGATATTGGTGAGGAACGGTTCTTTCTACATTGTCTTTTCTCGTCGAGACTGACTCTGCGTGCGTTCTCAAAGGAAGCAGCATCATCATGAATGGTGTGTCTGCCTGAATCCCAGTTAGAGGCCAGAGTGGACCATTGGTGGCAGTCAATATGACCAAGGCTGAGGTGTGGTTTCAGGGAGTCCTTGTATCTCCTCTTTGAGGCTCCTCTCTTGTGGCAGCTGGTGGCGAGTTCTGCATAGAGCACAATCTTCGGGCGGCAGTGGGTGATCCTCCATTCTGGAGACGTGCCCTACCCAGCACAGCTGCGTTCTCATCGGCATGGGCTTGATACTGGTGACCCCTGCCTGTTCAAGAATAGACACATTAGTCACATAATCAGTCCAGTGGATGTTTAGGATTGTACAGAACAGCGCTGATGGAAACATTTGAGGAGCCGCAGGTGGTGGCGGTAGATGACCCATGATTCAGACCCATATAAAAGAGTAGACAGTACAATGGCTCAGTAGATACTGATCTTTGTACTTTTCTTCAGGTACTTATTGCACCAGACTCTATTATGAAGTTTTCCAAAGGCTCTTTATACCTTTGCTAGCCTGTTGTCTATCTCTTTGTCAGTCTTACCATCAGAGGAAATGAAGCTTCCCAGATAGGTGAGCCGCTGGACCAACTTAAGCTCTGATTCACCTATGCTGATGTGGGGATGATGAAAGACTTCCTGAGGTGCAGGTTGGTAGAGAACTGTCTTTAAGCTGACTTCCAGACCAAAAAGCTCAGCAGCCCTTGCAAAGCAGGATGTTAAGGGCTGCAAAGCTGCGTCTGTGTGAGCAACGAGGGCAGCATCGTCAGCAAAAAGTAGCTTGTGGACAAGGTGATTCAGGGTCTTGGTGTGGGCCTTCAGTCGCCTCAGGTTGAATAGGCTTCCATCGCTACAATATAGGATGTAGATGCTGTTTTCTTCATTGAGGTCTGCTGTGGCTCTTTGGAGCATCATGCTGAAGAAGGTTGTGAATAGAGTTGGTGCAAGAATACAACTTTGTTTCGCGCCATTGGTTATTGGAAAGGGCTCAGAGAGTGCATCGCCATATCTGACTTGTCCACGCTGATCTTCATACAGCAGGATGATCATTTTGAGGAACTTGGGGTGGACATCCTAAACATTCCAAGATCTGACACAGGCCTTTTCTGCTCACAGTGTCAAAAGATTTGGTGAGGTCAACAAAGGTTACATACAGTCCTTTGTTCCGTTCCCTACACTTCTCTTGCAGTTGTCTGAGAACAAATACTGTGGGGAGTGACAGTGTGTGTGTGAATCTCCTAAGGTCTGAGGTAATTAATGAATGCACTCTTAAGGAGCAGAGAACCACCTGTAGAGTGTGGAATACGTTGTAACCAGTAGGATCTTTACATGTATGTTAGGTGAACTGACCAACCAATAGTGTCATGACATGTTGGATATAAGAGTATACAAAAAGTGTAGCTGTAACAAAAAATAAACTCTAGCCTTCTGATCAAGCCTTCTGATGCCTGCTGTGCCTGATTTCTTCTAACTGTCATTAAGGCACCCCCCTTAACCCTACAAAGGGTGGCCCCAATAAAATACCACGTCTGTGGTACTCCTATTGGCTCTGAAACCACATTGGCTTTCAGGTAGAAGTTCTTCTGGGATAGCAGGTGCTAATCTGTTCAAATGTATCCTTGCAAGGATTTTACCAGCAATGGAGAGCAAAGTAATACTTTGGTAATTTGAGCAGTCTGATTTTTCTCCTTTCTTCTTGTACAGGGTGATGATGACTGCGTCATGGAGATCTGGTGGTAGCAAGCCTTGTTCCCAGCCATGCACAACAAGCTCATGAAATTTTCCAGACTTCGGGTGGAATTCTATCAACCCCAGCTGCCTTGCCAGTTTTCACCTGCTGTATGGCCTTAGGTATCTCTCCCATAGTAGGGGTTATATCCAATTCGTTTTTCATGGGTTGTTGTTTAATGTGCTGAATTGCTGAGCCTTGGACTACACAGTTGGCACTGAAGAGAATCTGAAAATATTTGGACCATTGGTTCAGGATGGAGGTTTTATCTGTGAGAAGCCAAAAAAAAAGTAGACATGGCACTTCGTGGTGTGGTTTAACGGGCAGGGTGGTGTTTGGTTGAAGGTTGGACTTGATAGTCTTGCAGATCTTTACCAATCTTAACAAATCTATGATTCTAAAATGGAGTAGGATAAGTGTCCTAAGGTAGAGTGAGTGATCTTTGGGAGATGCTTTTACCTCTCAATTGACAACACCTCAACCAGATAATTGGCTAACTTAATTTCTTTATGTTTGCAATGAAATGGGACCCATCTGACCTTTCTGTTTTCCTTTACCTCAAGGCTCAGTGACCCTCACTAAGAGCAATAAGCCCTTGCAGCAGTTGACAGACCAGTGTTTATGCTGGAGTAAATCCTTGTTAGCCTGAAGCTCTACTCACATCAGAGTTCTTGGTTAGCTACTCTCATGACCTAAAATCAAAAAGCACTGTCTGTTTTGGGATTGACAAAGGTGTCATAGTAGAGTCTATGAAAACTAAAACCTCTGTCTCCTTAGAGACCTGGAGAAATTAAAATATTTCTTGATGTGGTTTGATTGTAGGTCAGAGCTTTCCTATAGACCTGATCCAAAAGTTAATTATGCTCTGTGGCTCTAAGACTTTCCTAAACAACTCATTGGTGAAAAAAAGAGATGCTGTATGAAGATAAATGAGACAGGAGCTCTGTGGTATTTAGTCATTGGATAAAACTAATTCTCCAGGGAAGGGGTGTGAGTAAGAAGCAATTATTCCTTTAGGTATTTTAAGGCTCTTTTTTTCTTTGCTTGAATGAAAAGACAAAGAGAAATGTCCTGATGCTGCCTCAGCTCCCACCTTTTGTTTGCATCAGCACCAGAGATTTTGTGTGACATCAATTTTACTACATTTTAGCCTTCTGAATGTCAGATTTCTGACCTAAGCTTGGCATCCAGTTGCTGTTTGAGCAGAGAAACTTTCAAAGAGTTAACCATCCCAGATCAAGCTTCCTCTTAGTTCTGCATCTTACAGAAACTCACTTAAAAACTGGGAACATTTGGATTTTGGGACAAATTCAGCCCCTAAGCTGCATGCAGTTTTCTGAGAGTGGGAAGAGTTGAATACCGTGACAAACTCAGGGGATGTAATTAATTTACTTTTTAAAATCAAGTTAGATTTTTTTCCCTGGGGGAAAAAAAAGTTTGGAAAGTAATTCATATTCCAGAATAAATTTTGTTGCTCAGGCCAACTGAAGATGAGATGGTCTTGGTCGCCCCTTTTGGAAATTCCAGGATTTTTCTTATGACAATAATGTTTTGCTCCTCATTCTCTCACATTATGAGCTGTAGAGAACACAAGGAGCTCAGCATTGTCTCCAACACACTCAAACCCTTTCATTAATGTGGTGAGCACCACAAAATTTTGTGTTTGTTCTTTTGACTGATATGCAATACCTGAAATTGACTGAAACACTTAACTTATTTTTATTTAAAGACATTAATCAGAAGAATTTATTCTAGCTTTTATTCTATAAAAGCCATAATCTGCTGGCTTTCATTAGTAATTAGGATAATATAGCTACCCCTGGTGCTTTAGCCCTGACAGATAAGTTGCTGAATGAAAAGAACCATGAGGGTGAAGTTACTCAAAGTCTTAATTTACTGATTGCTTGATTTTGGTTTTATTTAACATTTGTTTGAGGGCTTGATTTAACCTTTTTCTATCTGGCATTATTTAACCTTTCACTTTTATGAACAATTAAAGGCAAATGAAATTAAGCCTTTCCAAAAATAGAAGAATCTGCTGAGGCCAAAGGGAACATCATCATTTTGCAAAAGAGAAGAAAAATATTTACCTTTAGGCTACTTAAACACTCAATTTACCAAATTACCCCTGTTTAGTGTAATGGAATAAATGGCATGCATAGAGGATTGTTGTTGGCAGGAGATCATTAGAGCTAAAAAGGTAATGGGCCCTGAATAATGCCCTGAGGAGCCCTGGGCACTGCTAGCTGAAGCTGAGTGACCATCCATCAGAAGTTAGAGGAGAGAACAGACAAACAGGAAAAGAAATCCAAAAGCCGAGCTTAAAATTTTGTTGTTTTGCAGTGGAGATCTTATCCATGACTTTGAGATTAGCAGGGTATTTTGCTGCCTGTTAAAGCTAAGGGTAAACTCTGAGCAGCTGCAGTAATATGGGATTTAATGTTACAGGATGGCAGTATACACAGGAAAACATATTTAAGTGCAATTCTTTTCTTCAGCTGTAATTGCCTAGAGGTGAGCTAATAGTCCTAGGCTGCCTGAAGTCAATGTGAAGAAATAGGCATTTCTGTTCTGCAGATCAGCCCATGAAGACACCTAAAATAGACCAGATGATCACCCACCCTCACCACCAAGTGCCTATTTTGTCATTGACCTGAAATTTTGGTAAAGAAATCCTTTTATTATTCAGTGGGAGATCTGAAAATAGACTTCAGACAATGTAGGTCTTAGGAACTCAATACTGTGTGAATCTTGTTTTGGAATTACATTTATAGACTAAGACTATAAGTAATGTCTGAATTGGTTGGGAACAGTGATGGGACTGCTAAAAGAGGACTCTTCTTCACCTTTCCTGCAGGACCCTCCTGACACCTCTCATCTTCTATGGCATAGAATCAGAATGATAGCACCATAAATATCCTTAGTTGGAAGGGACATACAATGATCACTGAAGTCCAACTCAAACTACTGGCCCTGCATAGGACAAACCCCAAAATCCCTTCATGTCCCTGAGAGATTTGTCCAAACATTCCTTGAACTCTGTCAGGCTTAGTGTCATGACGACTTCCCTCAGAAACCTGTTCAGTGCTCATCCACCCTCTGGGGGAAGCATCTTTTCCTAATATCCAACCTAAACCTTCCATCACAGAGTTTCATAGTGGGTATTACATATACAGAGGTTGAATCTCTTTGAAGATTTCATTATATTTTAAGATAATATATATACAATTTCATGAACTATTTAATCTGATGCAAAATAGGTAAAAAATAGTAATAAGTCTAATTCACAATATTGCCATAGAAATAGACCAATCCTTTTCTACTGAACAAGCAAGAAGGTAGGGTGTTCACTTTAGATATGAACATTTATTTCAGTTCCTTTCTTTCACACACAGAAGTTTGATCCTTTATCTTTCATTTGGTAAGGGAGTGTCATCATCAATGTGGAACAAACCCCAGGGTGAAATGCTTCCAGTCATTCCTGGTGGTGCTATTTCTCTTTGCATAAATAATGAAACATGCACTGGAGCATAGATTGAAACACAGCTGTCCCACCTTCCAGGTGATTCTCCAAACACCAGGACAGAGAGACCTGGATATTTTAGTATTTTTAAACTAAGTGCAATCCCTTTATGGGGCTTATAAAAATGAGGAATAGTGACTCTTTACACAAGCAGATAATGATAGGAAAGATGGGAAATTTTTCAAAGTAAAAGAGAAGAGATTTAGATTAAATGTTAAGAGGAAATTCTTTACCCAGAGGTTAGTGAGGCCCTGGCACAGGTAACCCAGAGATACTGAGGATGCTCCATCCCTGGAAATGTTCAAGATCATATTTGATGGATCTTGGAGCAATCTGGTCTAGTGGAAGGTGGCCCTGCCCTAACAGTTGCTGTATTACAAAGCAAAGCCCTGATGCTGTTTCCAATCTGGTATTCTTTTTAACCATTATTTTCTTGACTGTTTTGCAATAGGTAAAATTCTTCTGCTTTTTTCCAGTATTTCAGTAACTTGTTTGAGGTATTTAAATATTGAGCAAAAATAATAATAATCCAGGTATATTTCTTATCCCAGATATTGCCATTTTCTCCTTAATACTTAGATTTTCCCTGTACTATTAAATTGGAAAACCTACTGCTGCTGTGGAATAATTTTATCCCTTTCTACACACTCAGAATTAAACTCTACATTTTAAACTCATCTCTAGATTTAGGGTGAAAGAGGAATTTTCGTTAATTAACCCTTCTCTGTGCTCTGGAAAATTGTCCTCATTTTACACTATTGTCCAAAAATATTCCTGATTGTCAGAGAGGTATGGGACAAAGCCTAGGGTTTGTATCAAATCCTTAGACTTTTGTTTCCCAGGATCTTGTTATGGCTCTAGGTGTTTTATTTCTCCTCTTAATAAGGTGGCAGAGCATCTTGTGATTTGTGATACTTCTTTTTCATACAGAGAGGAAATTCTGGGGAGTTTGGGGACATGGGCTTGCATTTTTTTCCCAAGTCCTTGTTCTTACAGTTGTCTATGGCACGGTTTGCAGCTGGCTGTGTTTGAAGATCACCCTGCTAAACTTCCCAGCAAGAGGCCATACAAACAAGGGGCCAACATCATGACAAGGGAATAAAAGCCTGACTCCATCACTATGTCCATCCTCAAACAGCAGAAAGGAAGATGGGCTGGAAGTGTTGAAGGGAGGGAGAGAGTCAGTCCAAGGCCAGAAATGAGGCACCGTCAGAGCTCATTAATGTCACAACAACCACGAGGAGCAATACGTTATTTAGACAAGCCCTGGGGCCATCCTAATTGACAGTGTTGAGCTCAAAGCCACCTTTACTCCCTGGCCAGTGGTGTTCAGCATCTTTATAAAATTTATCTCTCTTGATATGCCCCTGTGAGGAAAGGATTGGCTACCCCATTTTCAAAACAGGTATAGAAATAGCAAACCATTTGACTTATGACATCCAGGACATCTATATCCAAGCCAGTGACTGAACCCAGGTCACCTATTCCTTAGGTTGGTGCATTTACACCCAAGACCATATTCTTCATATGTTAGACATGTTTTAGAAATATTAAGGAAATTAATATTACATGGGCTGGCAACAGATTAAGAGAATAATAAAAAAAATCAAAACGCAATCCTGGAGTCTTCACATTCACATTGAGCCTACTTTAAAAAGTGCTTTGATGATCATCTCTGAACATAAAAAGAATTCAGCTTGCATCCTAAACATAGACATGCAAAACCTACCCCCCTTTCTCTCCTTCTTGCTTAATATTAGTAGCTTCTTTTTCTTAAACAGAAATTACTGATTTCATATTCCAACTAAGTTGTCTTCTTTTGAGATCTTGTCCCAGATTTCAGATGGAGGGAGCAACAAAAATGATAAAATTAAAAATATTAGTCAGAAATAGGAAAAATGCCCTTACAACCTTGCAAAAGGGTCACAGCTGGTTGACATGTAGGATATACACCAATCATTTCTCCTTTAAATGAGGGAAATGCCAAAGAAAACAAATTAAACTTAAAAAAAGTTTCATTTTTCCGTGTTGTTTTTCATAATCTGTTTTAAAACACACAGCGATGTACCTCAGAGGGGGCTTTGTCTAAAAGAAAACCCAAATCTCATGTAGTCTTTCTCTATTAGTAACTCATAATGTGCTCATTGAATGCTGATCCAGCCAGAAAGGATGGTTTAGTAAAGAGAAAATCTGAGTTTGTGTATATTTAACATGATAGAAAACAAGATTCTGACCTAAAAACATTCAAATTTGCAGTCAGAAAATCAGGAAGAATTAAAACAAAGCCACTTCTATAGTTTAAAATTATGTAAATCAGTTTAAGTGTTTTGTTGGGTTTTAAAAGCTGAGTGGTGAAGACAGTAAATTTTAGAAATCAAAGCATGCAAAGAAAAAGAACATTTAAGATCTGAGCTTATTTTGGGCTTCCTTAAGGTTAAAAAATGCAAGGCTTCTTTAAATACAGGTGAAATATATTTGGTAATCTATAAAGGAGATCACAGTGATTCTACAGGTGATGAAGGAGGTACAGACAACAGACAGTGTCTGATGGAAAATACAGAAAAAAATATGAAAGTCTCTTTTGATGTGAAATCATCATGAAGTGGCACAAAGGCTGGCCCTGAAAGTAAAGAAATAAAATAAATAATGGGCCTTTTGTAAAGCAAATGTGCTGTGCAAATACAAGCATGCATAATATTCTTGTGTTATGAAAAGGAATGAATTTAAGAAAGGTGAACTGAGGAAATAAACATAGATGCACATATTCTAAAACAGACAGGCCACAGGTGGAAATACACCATGGTCTACATATCTACATAGTGGAAAAGCAAATTAGATTAGTCTGCATGGATTTCCATCCATTTATCTCTCTATCTGCCTTATTTTACAGCTTCTGTTATTACAAATAAAGGAAATATTTGTCCCATCCCTGAAGAACTTCAGTCACAGAGTTCTTTCCATCCCACACTGAGAAAAAGCCTTTTTTTTTTTACATTAGAATTTGAGGGATCTGAACAAAACATTAGGCAAACATTAAAGATTTTGGATTTTAGCTTTGTCATATTTATTTTTCTACATTTCAAAGTAAATGCCTACTTCATGTGGAAAAAAAAAAACAAAAAAAAAAACAACAACCAAACCAAACTTAAGGTCTTTCTTTTATATATGATAGAATGAACCATTTTTACGATGAACCATTTTGGCATTTCAGAACTGTCTTTCAAAACTTATGAACAGATTAATCAAAATCAACCTTTTATTATAAAGTAACATTAATTTGAAGATCTATGTGTATTTAAAGGCTTTAATTAGAAGAAAATATCTTTTCAAATGTCCCAGGTGTCTTATAGTATTTGAACTAAGAATTATATTTGGAGTCCTGAAATGGCCCTCAGCATCACTGTCTTTCTCATGGCTTGTTGAGAAGAATTTCAAGACTGCAATTCCACCAACTTTAAATGCATGGTAACTTTTCCTATACAATAAATGATGTCTTCTTTTAGGGCAACATTAATAGAACTGGGTAAAAAATCACCTTAACATTCTGATCTATTGTTAGCCAGGAGAAGAAAGTGTCCTTTCAGGCACTATTCTTGGTGAGGTTTCACATCAGCACAGTGGAAACCAATTCAAACCCTTTCTATGCCTAAGGGTATGATGTGGTGTCCCACCATGAAGGAGAAGGGAGCACCCAAGATTTGCAGATGTTTATGGTCAAAAATGAGTTACAAAAGTCAGAGAGTCCACAAAACAAACTTACAGTTTTATTAGCAAATTGAAATGGAAATCATAAGTTATTCCCTGAACTTCTAGCATAAGTAAACAGGGTTTGGGTTTTCACTAAGGAGTGGGGTGAAAGGGAAGAGAGGGAAATTAGAGAGAGGGAGAGGACAAAGAAAGAAAGAAAGAAAGATCACCCATCCTGGCTCTAGCACTGATCCAGCTGATGGGGTGTACAGGATCCTGGAGGCACCCCTTGGACCCCTCTCTAGATAAGTTTCCCCCACTCTGGAGATAAATTTCATGTTTTTTGTGCAAATTGGTTACCATATTTAGTTTGTTTGTCTAGACCTTTCTGGAAATAAGTCAGAGGGCTCTGGGGAGTTTTGACCTTACTGGGTCAGCCTTTGGTTGACATTCCATGCCCACTTCTTGACTTCATTCCTGTGCTTGAGCTGGTCTGTGTCGAGGTTATCTCTAGGAGCCAGAGATAGGGTGTTTGTCCCAGACAGTGTTACCCTTCTTCTGTATGGCCAGTTCTTCAGCCACATCCTGTTCTTTCTCACTGAGTGTGTTATTCCCAACAATCCTTGGCTGGCTCCACATCTGTTTATGGGTGTTTGAGACATATGCATTAACCCTCTTATCTTCTAAACTTCTACATATGGATCTAAATAAAGTGTCAGACTAGATCTCAGCAATGCTTTTATCATGGAATCATAGAATCATTAAGATTGAAAAATACCTCTGAGATCCAGTCCAGCCACAGTGGGGAAGAGATAAGTAGGAATAATTGACTGTGGAGCAATCAAGCACACTTCTCCCAAGGGAGAAAAAAAACCATCTTGGGTTTATATTGTCTCTTTGTATCATGTGGAAAGACTTGCTTTATACCAGTTACAGAGAGAATTTAGCTCTTCTGATTTTCAGCTCATCATCATGAGCATAGTTTCACTACTGAGAAGTGATAACAAAGTCTCTGGAAAAACACAGCAGTCATTGAACCTCCCCTTGAATGGGCAGTTTTCTTTTAGGTAATTAAACAAATTTAGTCTTTTAATGGCATTTTCTTTGCTTTAGTTCCTTGATCTACCTTCAGTCAGAGATTGAAGAAGTTGTTGCCTATAGATAATGAACTATAACAAACACTGAATATTATTCTGTGGATATTAAATTGAAATGGGTCTTCAGGTTATTCTTGTTCATTGTATTAACAAGACAAAGGTAAAAACTGGACAATTGAGAAAACAGGTTAGGCTGTGCAAGATACTGAACTTTGAATTCCAGTCTTGAGGAGACAAAAACTTGATCACCACCTGGTACGACTCATATTGCCATTCCTTGGAGACTGGAAAACAAGAGAGCGTTTTGATCTGTGTATATCACCCACTTCTGAAATAGCTGGAGTTGTGGGCTGTGTTGACAACCACAGCTTTCCTGATGAACCTCTATCTTGAACACCTACAGATGGAATGAACGCCCCTTCAGAGACCCAGGGAAGGAAAAAAAAAACCCCAACCACTCTGCTTTGACAGACAGGTGGTTGTATGAGGATACAGACCTTGGTTTAAACAGCAGGCAGTGCATCAGTGCTGTGGGTTCACTTTTGGGAAGGTTGGGTAGCCAAAATGCCCCATCTACCCTCTGGCACAGAAGCCACCCTGTGCTCAAGAGGTGTTTGTGGTTCCATTTTCTGCTGTGCAGAGCAGCTCTTTGTGAGCTCACTAATGTTTAGTAAGAGATAACAGATTAAGCCAAGTGCAGGGATAATGAAATATAAATTAGTAGGTTTGCCAGCCTTTATCCACAGCACTGTCAGAGTGTATTATCTGGTATATCTAGTTCAGAGCAGTCAGTTAAATTTCCCCTTATCAGAAACTGAGTGTGAAGTGTGGTAATGTTGCTAAGTGCAGAACAAAAATCTCTCTTTTTTGCATCCCATGACTGCTCCAGGCAACATTCTTGGAAACCTCTGAGTAGGAAGGAAAAGAAGACCCTGAGATATATACAGTGTGACAAGCCAGGAGGCTAAGCTCCACCGGTAAACCGTCCTGTGAGCGGCAGTCGCCTGTGGCTGTGACATTACCACACTTTGCTCAGCTTCAGAAAGGGAAATTTAACTGACGACTGCTATGAACTGAAGCCACAGCCTAAACCAGATAATACACCCTGACAATACTGTCAGGCAAAAAAGGCTGTGTTCCCATTGATTTCATCGCATTGGAGACATATTACCCAGGGCTGTGTATGTTTGAGGGTATATGTGAACACTGTGGGAATATCAAAGGGAAAGACACACTGATTTGGGCAGAAACGGGCCTTGCAGAGATAAATCCCCAAAGTGCACTGACTGAAATATGTATTATTTGGAGAAGCGGGCACAGTAAAGATATTGATTGTAATTATAACTTAATCCTCAATCTACATCTGATATACCCTGCTGGGTTTGTTTAAAGGAGAGCAAAGCAGGGAAAATCACATATCTTGCATCTCTGGGTTGTTTGTGAAAGATTGGAAGTCCAGTTTGTCAGCATTTCCAGCAGGATACAAACATCAATGACAGGCAGAACTCAAAAGGTTCAGAGCTTGGGTTCAGCTCAGACAGGATCCATGCTTCGCTAATCTCTTGGGCTCTGGACTACAGGTCCTGAACAAACATTTCTTGTGAACAAACAACAAAGGTAAATATCTAGTGTCACAATATATATTCTAAAATAATTAAGAAGTGTTTTGAAACAAAAAGGATTCTCATACTTTAGAACACAGGCCAGCCCAGAATGAGAGATCAGCCTGTAATTATTTGGCTTGGAAGAAAATGTCTCTGAAGCTGGAAAGAAAAGTTTGTGCTTAACTCCCTGTCTGCACTAACATTTGTTAGCCTTTATGTAGTGCTTGTCCTCTTGAAAACTGTAGACCTTAATGACTATAGCAAAGTGCTACTTCTTAAACTTATATTACTTTGATCATGTCCACATTTTGTTTTACTTAACAAGCATGAGAAAATTTCCCATAATCCCTTTTCCATCTATTTTTTGCTTTGACTAAAGCTTTGGAGTGTAAGTCCAGAAGGAAAGCTGAAAATAACGGGTTCAAAAACTCGGATAAACTGTTGTGTCATAAAAGTATCAAGGCTTCCAAGTGATCAAGACTTATAATTTAATGCAACCTTGATCAACAGGTCTGTTGGATTGCTGGAGTTAAATTTTCCCCCAGGACTTCATTAGGAACTTCTACATGGCAGGATAAGAAGCTGTCTCTGCAGTGATAACCACATTCATATCCAATCCTTCTGCAATGACATGTATTGTACTTGTGAACAACTGAGTAGCTCCTTGGACTATCAGAAGAACGTGACCAAGCCTCATGGCTTTTGATTTCTGCATAACAATTTCAGATATCCTTTGGAAAAGGGAGAAAAGGGAGGAAATATATGGATAAGGTAAATCTTTATTTATTTCACCTTTATAATGGAAGTGTTTATTAAAAAAAAGTAAAGCAGGAAATAGCAGATCCTGTCTTCATTTAAAAGATGTATCTGGAAATATTTACAATTAACTCACTCTTCATTTCACTGCTGTGCTCTCTAGCTGCATATAATGCCTTTTCTCATTCTTAAGAATTCAACAGTTTCAACCCCAGCCCTCTGCAAAAGCCATAAATTAGGACCCAAGATGAACTGATGTTTCATTTGAAACACTTCATGCTGGTTTGCAGCTTCCAAATTAGCATGAAACAGCACCAGAGGAAACAGAGGGATTCTCCTGCATTGTACAAAGAGCTATGTGAACTTTTGAAATGCCTGAGATCTCATTACTGACAACATTTTGACCTCGGAGTTTTCATGTGCTGACCTGGAGGCTGCCTTTGGAAGTAGAAATGCAGATTCCCTATTCAACATGACTGCATGGGTTTATCAAGCCAGATGATTTTTTTTCCCACATGCAAAGCAGTGGTGTGTGGGTTCCTAAAATGAGGAAAAGTAAGTAAAAAAGATAGATGGGAAAGCAGGATGAATGAATGAACAGTCAGGAAAAAGGCAGACAGAATGCAGTCCTTTCTGGGGTGCTTTTGGTAAGCTTTTATGTTTTGTTGCTAAGCCTGTTGAATCCTATCCAGAGATCTGGGATTAAAAGCTCTACACAGACTTAAGGTACCAAATAGAAAGCAGGGAAAGAGCAAGAGCTACTCGTCTTCTGAAGCTCCCTCTTGTTCCTTCTGTGACCCAGTTTTATTGGGAGTACTACTCAGCAGCAAGAAGAAAAAAAATGTCTGAGATAACATAATGAAACAAATACTAAGAAAACATTTTCTGTTTAGTTGGAAAAGAAATCCTGTAAAACATTCCAGTCCCGTGGAAGCCAAAAAGAGTCACTGCTGATGCCAACAGAGCCAGACCTTCACCACAATACAAAACCTTTCCAAAATTTGGAGTAATTACTTCCAAAGAGATTCCAAGTAAAAACCTGGGGGATAGCTCTACATTCTCACTTTATGGGTTGCAGGACAGAGGACTCAAGGGGTGTCCCTGACCATGGCAGGGGGTGATCTTTAAGGTCTCTTCCAAATCATACCATTCTATGATTCTATGAATGACTAAATAGCTTGTAAAGTTTCTAGGGCTACAGAGAATTACATTTCTTTCAAAACAAAGTCTGGAGACTTTTTAGTGAGTTTCACTATTTAAGAGAAGGTAGTTTGCACCAGCTAAACATCTGGCCAACTGGTCACATTTTTCACCTAATCTCTCTCCATTCAGTTGAAATGTCATGGAATATATTCAGGAATTCTGCAGGGGTTGAGCGAGTGCACAAACCCTCGGGTAATGGGAGCAGCAGAGAACTTTCTTTGCAGAGCAAGGATGGAATCACTGTCAGCACAGCAACAGGTTACTTTAGACTTGGGATTCAATGCAGATTTTTCTCTGCTTTGCACTATGTATAAGACTTGTGAGCTCAACACTTATCACTGATCCCCTTGTTCCTTTGTGGGATTGTTGTATTCTATTGCAACAAAATAATGCTGCAAGCAATTTCTTCTCTCAGTGTCATTTTCATTCCAGATTGCTCCATGCTGGAAATTAGCTGGATGGTGTTGTTTAAACTGTTTTTAAAACACATAGTGTAAAAACCTCACCTCCAGAATCCGCAAGACTTCCCTAACCGACTGTGACTGAATGGAAAATTCTGCCGCTCTGATTAAACTTATATGTAGAGGTGAATAAAATATAAAAGAGGTCTTGAGCATCATCTTTTATTTAGTGTCTTGTCCGATAAGTATGATCATACTTTTAAGGATCACAGTATATTTTTAGACACCTTGTAAAGCACTCAAGCTTTTGCTTAGAGTACTAAGAGTGTATGGTTTAATAAGCCAGTTGACAGAACATTAGTGACATCAAAGCAATGGAACAAACTCTGTTTGCTTGCTCTTCCTTTCATCTGACTTTAAAACACAGTGCAATCGACAGGATTAGGAGAGAAAAACACACATACACATGCAAACCAAGTGCATTTGATGAATACTGTGTGATGAACTGTTTGAAAATAATGATAATTTTCAGGAAACCAAGATATTCTTCTCCTTCTAAATGCACATCAGATTTTATGCAAGCCCACTGTTTCAATCTGTTGTATGTTGCAATTTATGAAGGGGTTTCTTGGGGATACCAGATTGATGCCATCTGGGTATTGTGTAGACAGGAAAAGTACATGATGCTTTTCCTCCTTTCTGCTGTTAACCCTCAGTTTGTCAGATTTGCTCTTGAAGACAGAGAATATTCATGTTTCTATGTCTAATGTCAGGCTACAGCCTCAGGAGAGGTGGTAGGTGGTTATATCCATCAGGTCACATCTGACATAGACACCATACATGGGACACATCTCTCCTAACTTAAAATGTCTGCAGAGCTGGTCTTCTCCAGTTCTCAGCAAAGCTAACATAGAGGAAGGAGTATTTTTAGCAAACAATTCATCTATCCATCTGAAATATTTATTTCAAATTATTTGCACTGATTCCTAAAAACATTCCCACTCCCCATTGTTTTTCCCCCCCTTTCTTTCTGCAGGGAATTACATGTGATTACAGGTATGTGCACTGTACATGAAGAAAGGTAGATTGAAGAAATTTGGTTGCATTTCTACACATGATGCTTGAAGTCTCAGAAATTTCCATAGATCTGATTGTCCCCAGAGCCATCTCATGTCAGATGACATGGTGCTACTGTCTTGATCAGACTTTTCACTCATCAGAAAGGATCCCATAATATAAAGAGATCTCCAAGCTAATTGCAAGAGACAGCAAGCCCCAGACCACACCTGGATGCAGAGATACTGAAAAACCACCCACTTTGCACATTCCCACCTATAACTGGTTGTCTAAAATGATACTTTAAAGAGGAAGGTTCATATAGAAATATGAATTTAGCAAAAGGTCGACTTGTGGCTTAATTTTGTTAGTCACTTCTGTGATAATCCAGTTATACAAAGCCTTTCAGTCTCTGCGATTTTGTACCTTAACCCTTCGGTTCTGCAAAAGATGGGGAGATAAATTTTCTCTGTAACATCATGGACATTAATTCATTATTATTGGATATGAAGGTACAACACAGGAACAATACAATATCATTCCCATAAACACCTAAATTCCAGGCACATTTCATTCCAGATGTAAACCATTTAGTGTTATTCCTCTCAACAGCAATAGTGTTTCCATTATTTGACCTCACTGTGGATTAGTAAAAATCTGATTTAAAGGTTATAATGTGAGTTACTTACACAATACTATCTGCTCATTAGCATATGCCCCAGGAAGCTGTGGATGCCCTATCCCTGGAAGTGTTCAAGCAACCTGAGATAGTGGAAGGTGTCCCTGTCCAAGGCAAGGGGTGCAACTAGATGGTCTTTAAGGTCCCTTCCAACCCAAACCATTCTGTGAATCTTGGGGCTTCAATTGCAGGTCTGCTGTTAATGGGAGAAAAATGTCTTTGAACAATAGAGCCTTTCTATCTTACACGTTGTGTATCATCTCTGCTTTTGCAATGCTTTGCACAAAGTGGTAGAACAGTAGGATTTCCTAAATCACTGGTAAGCCAAGTGCTCATATCTATGTTACTTTCCATATAAAACACTTAGAATACACTCAGCTGTGAATGTAGAGCCAAAGCTGAACAGTGAATTCTCCTCAAGGCCCAATTTTTCAGGCAGTCTTCTGCCTATGGAGATGTTTCAGCATTAATTTTGATCATATTCTCTTTCACACCCTCTATCTAAGGTACTAAAAAGGGAATTCACAGGAATTTTTAAGGTGCCATAAGCAATGTTCTCAGAAGTGTAAAAGAAATGAATACGATAATAGCTTTCAAACTAAGTTCTCCTCAATGTGTTTAGTTCACTGGGTGTTAAAGAACATTTAGCAACAGTTTAAACAAGTCAAATGAGGATGCAATCAGAATTCATCAGGTATGGCACTCCCAAAACTGAATGTTATACCCTCTTTGTGTGTGCTGTAAAGGTTCTCTCCCTTCTTGACCTGTTCAGATGAAAGCTGACTGGCTTCTTTAAAGCACATTTTTCAGGGACATTTATCAGAGCACTGGAAAAGATGGGATTGATGCTTTTTCTTTCCTTTTTTTTTTTTTTTTTTCATATTTCTTTTTAAACCTTGTGAGCCTTTTTTTAAAAGAACCTTTTTAAACCTAGCTGAGCCTGCTCTGCATAAAGGGACCTGTCAGGCTTCTCCTGGAAGTTTCTTCCTTAGCAAGAGCTGCACATTGGTCACATCCCCTTCTGGAAGTAAATTCTATTGTTTCCAGTATTAAGAGGTTTGTGCCATTCAGAGTTGGATTAAAACACGTGATGTACATCCTCCTAGTTCTGGGTGTTCTAGGTGTGTGAGGTCAGGGGCTGTAGGATGTGCCATGAGCTGGTTGCAAAGTTTTCATATGTTTTATCAGTAATCCTTGATACATATTATATAGATTAGATTTAGATTAAATACCAGGATTAAATTCTTCCCTGTGAGGGTGGTGAGGCAGTGGCAAAATTTGCCCCAAGAAGCTGTGGGTGTCCCATCCCTGGAAGTGTTCAAAGCCAGGCTGAACGAGGCTTGGAGCAACATGGTCTATTGGAAGGTGTCCCTGTCCGTAGCAGAGGGGTTGGAAGTAGATGAGATTTAAGTTTCTTTCCAATTCAAACCATTTTATGATTCGATGGTATCAGGTCTATATGAAAAATACCCATAGAATTTTATTGGGGGAAAAAAGAAAATACCTCTTCTCAGAAATTTTTAAGTGCTTCAAACTGAACAATGAATTTTCTTTCCGTCATGGCATTGAATATAATCTTCCACATGAGACTGGTTATTCTCTGTGCTGGTCCATATGTTTTCAGCATGACTTCTATTAAATTCCCAAATGGAACACTTCCAGATATTTTTTTTTCTTGTTTCACGCCTTCTTAATGCCTTAAGACTGATGCAGACAAAAACAGCAAGTGTCTGGACTGAGTTACCAAGATGTAGGTATCTGAAGCACTTTTTAATGTAATGTTAGAGACAATACTGTAAATAACAAATTATTGGCAAGTATCTCCCTTCAATAAAAGCAAACAGGACAGGTTTACTGATCTCTCTAACTTACCTGAATATGTTGCACAAACACATGATATAAACGTATTTTATTTGAATATGTTGTGCACACACAGGGCATGAAAGGATGACAAAACGTGGGATAAGTAACTGGAATTTCTAGGTGGAACGAATAGAAGATTCTGTAAGTTCTATTCTTTCTTTCATTTTTTCCCATCACATGGAGATGTTACCACTTCAAGTCATGCACTGGAGTTTTCACACCAGCTCAGGCAGGACACATCTTGGCTGCAGAGAGTCATCTGGATGTGACAGAGCTTCCCATTCTGACCAACAACCTGCAGCCAAGGGTCATAGGACACAGGAGCATTTTGCTTTGCTCAAAAGCACAAGAGCTTTTGAGTTCCTGAGCCACTGTTGTAGATACTGAACAAGCTAAGGTGGAACATGATTTGAGAAATTCAGGTGAGACCCTCTTATTCAAGGAATGGATTTCAGGAATGAGACCTAATACATGTAGAGTCATTGAATTGTTTAGGTCATAAAAGACCTCTAAGGTCATCGAGTCCAACCATTAATCCAGCACTACCAAGTCCAACCATAAACCATGTCCCTCAGTGCCACATCTATGTGTCTTTTAAATCTCTTTGGCGATGGTGACTCTACCACTGCCCTGAGTATCCTGTTCCAGTGCCTGACAGCTCTTTTGGGGAAGAAACTGTTCCTAATATGCAGTCTAAATCTCCCTTGGCACAACTTGAGGCCGTTTCCTTTTGTCCTATGTCTTGTTAAGTGGAGAAGAGACCAACCCCCACTTGGCTACAGTTGTAGAGGGTGATGAAGGTCCTCCATTTCTCCAGTCTGATCCCTGCCAGCTCCCTCAGCTGCTCCTCATCAGACTTGTTCTCCAGACTCTTTTCCAGCTTCTCTGCCCTTCTCTGGACATACTTTCAGCACCTCAATGTCAATGAAATTCAAAAATATCTCAACCTGGTGGGATGCTTAGAAGCTCATTATCACTCCAAGAAAACTGACAAGCAATAAATAAAACTGTCAGATGAAATTTGTTTTGATTATTTAAGGTAAGCAATAAAATTGAAGTTCAAGAAGGCTCCTGACATGGGTAGGTGGCATTAATTCATGACACAGGCAGTCTTAGAAGAAATAATTTGAAATATTCATGTAATATATTAGCTACTAAGTCAGTTGTGAAGGGAACACGCCTGCACACTGCAGGATAAAAAATGATGCAGATCTGTAACATGTAAAAGCCAGAAAGCACAAGAAATGAGACAGTCAATATTATGGGAAGAAATGTAATGCCACCACTTAGGAACACGTTCTCAGAATTGACCATTTCAGTCATCAATTACAGGGTTTTGCTGGTCTGGGCAACCACAATGTGATGGAGGATAAAATGATCACACTTCATCTTAAAAGTTCAGCATCAATGGGCTTCTGGGACCATAATTCTTGAGTTACATCTATTGAAGGTACACTGAAGAGCTGAAAGGCTCTCTCTGATTTCAAGATCATCTGGCACAGTCTGGCCTCATCCACATAATGAAAATCTCTTGCTTTCCCCTATAGATTGGCCACAGAAAAACTGTCTATCTACGAACCATTCTCTCTGAACAGAAATTTCATGAGACAGTGCTGACCAAAGAAGCACATTACTCCAGCAATATTGAATATTCCATGTGCTCTTCTCCTGACCCAGATAACTTTGTATTGTTGTGGCCTTGATTTCCTGAGTGATACTCTTTTACTTAGGAGCTTAGTGGTTAAACCATTCATTTAAATCAGTCTTTTACTCAAGAACCATGGGGTTTTCTGTCTGGCAAGTTATTATGAATAAATGAATAGTATCAGCTCCTCTGGTTCTTCTTATATGTGTCCAAACAGAGACTGCCATGAAGATTTCTGGGGGCTGAAGGTGCCTGAGATCCAAATCCAAACCAGGAGCTACCTCAATATAACAGCTTTGCTCAACTTCCATCACTGTAGCCTTTCAGATTTCACCAGCCTTTTTCACAGGCTTACAGGTATTTATTAAATAAAAGAAACTTAGGTCTTAACCTTGGTAAGTTTAATTACTGACCTCAATATTTTGGCTGTGAATTTCCCTAGGATATATTGTGGATACCAGTGCAAGATTTAGAAAAAACCACTGAAGTGTGATATTGAAATAGGAGCAGAACAATCCATATTTTTTGTCTTCTGAGTTTCAGTCAGCTAACTAAGGAAATACCAGAGCCACCAATGACACATTTACTCTGCACTTAGCAAGAACAAGGCAAAGAAGCTGTGAAGACTTTGCTGGAATTGTATTTAGCCAGGTAGGGAACACATATGACCATACACCGTCCACATGCACATTGTCTGGCTTTGAAAAACAACACAAACACTTTCGAACATGTTAGTTTAGGAATACAGATGGATAAATACTAAGGCATATCTTGGTAATCTTACAGTTCTTCAGGCTTTCTGCATTCCCTTTGCAACCTATTAGTGATCTGTCTACTAATATTAAATAAGCTGCTTTAAAGAATTTTCCCTAGATTGATTTGAATCAGGATCTCTGACATTACCGTTAAAATAAGATACTTTTTCTGCTGAAAACTCAGTTGAAGGAAGTTGCACATGTATTTCTGAACTGCATTTAGGCTGGGAAGTCTCATGCCAATATCCCATATGAGGTTGTTTATCCAGGACAAAATAGTCTTAATACGTAGTATGAAAAAAACCAGACCATATATGGCTACTCAACTGTTGGGCAAATAGTAACAATTTTAAGATTTTAATCACATAGACCTCTTGATGTTTACAGGTAGTTTCGTCTTGGAGGAAAAATGCAAGACATTTCTGGTGTTATTTTGCCAAATATTGTGTTAAACTGAGATGAGAATGAACCATGTGCTTAAATTGAAAATAGAGTAGTTTGAAACATATGTGTGTTAAACATAAACACTGTGTGTTAAAATTTCTATTTTCATAATAGTTTAAAAATGCAAGCAAAATTTGTAATTATGAATGTTCTTCCCCTGGTACTCTTGTTTTCCAAACAAGCCTATTGCTTAGGCTTGGATACCTGAGAGCAGGTAATGTTTGGTACTTTCTGGTACTTTCTGGTAACCCATGGAAAATGCTAAAATGTTATTCATTTATTTAAATAAATATATAGCTTTACATAAATATATTCCACCTATTCATTACCTTGTAAAAGGATAAACGAAGCCTTACTTCCTTACAAGATAGTGACTGACATTTTATTCCCAATTTATATCAAAGTGTGTTTGTGTGGGTTTGGGGACTCAGATGAAAACACACAACATCAACAGCACAGAATTTCTCCCCTTAGATAAATATCCCCCTCTCGCTCCTGCTTCCAGCTGTTTAAGTCAACACTAGAAACTGCACTTGGAACAATGCCAGATGAGTCTGATGAATAAACTGCAGAATTAAAATAAAAAAAAAGCTCCTACAAGCTGAAAGAAGAATTAATTAAAAAAAAATCCTTTTAAAATCACAGAAAAGAAAAAATATTTACCTTTAGTAAGTTAATAAGCAATTCTATGTAAGTAGTTTTAAATTCCAAAATCTATTTAAACCCTG